>JBBDHG010000138.1:440000-637500 GCA_037951165.1 Lophius americanus
ACACAACATACACACTAACACACACACAAACACACACACAAAAAAACATACACACACACACTCACAGACACACACACAAACATACACACACATACACACACACACACAAACACACACACACAGACACACACACAAACAAACAAACATACACTAACACTCACGCACAATCACAAACATGTACACACGCAATCACACAACCTACTCTCGCACACACACACACACACTCAGACGCGCTCACACACACTCAAACACACACACACTTCCGCACACACACACTCAAACACTCAGACGCACTCACACACTCACACACACAATGTCACAAACACACACACATATACATGCAGACACACACACACACACACACACAAACACACACACATTCATACACTTACACACATGTTCTTATACTAACACACATACATACTTACAAACAAATCCAAGCACAGACACATACAAGCAAAGACACGAACATGCACACACACACACACACACCGACACTTATAAGCACACAGACACACAAACACACACAGAGACACACGCACACACATACACACGAACACATGCCCACACCCACACACACACATTATTATTTGAGCTGGTTGTAATATCTAAGAACAACCATTCTTTAATCTATAAAAAGCAAATATATTATCATTAAATAACAACTTAATGTTGAATTATGAACTAAATGTAAAATGGTGAATGGATGAGGTAACCACCAACCGAGTAGGTTCAGGCACACATGTCACTAGCGATACGATTAAATGAAATCTTGAAGATCTTTCCGAGCCCAGAGCGAAACAGGAGGTATCACTGCAAGTAAAATGAAACCTGCAGAAATAAAGTAACGTTAATCAATGTTAATAAAATCATGGCATCGGGGCTCAAACTCATCCTCTAGATCTGATATGATGCCGAACACAAGTGGTCCAAGTTTGGAACCTTGTGGAACTCCTTTTGAATGTAACCTGAGCTTTAAGCGCCCTCACACACTTAGTGTGTGAGGGCGCCTCTCCCCATGTTTGTAGACTGCCAGTAAAGAACCGTTCTTCCTCCTTTCTAATAAGTATTCTGGAAAAACTCGGTTTTCCGTGGACACGATCATCCTGTTCTCTCTGCTGTCACATGTTTGTTTTTGTTCTTCATGGATCCTGACACATGAAACTTTTTTTGAAAGCTTCTGAATACCGTGTCTGCTCAGAGAAGCTGAAAAAATAGGCTTTTAGGTTTAACGCTTTACCGTAGAAAGTATTCTTTTCAAATATTCATGGCAAAATCTTGTCAAACAAGAATCCTGCATTAAGATTCTTAACCGACCCGCTCCGTCTCTTTTGGTCCGCACACGTGTTTTATTTATCCCCAGCAGGTAAGGTAGTAAAACAGTCCACCAACGTTCACCTTCAATTCAGAATTGGGTAAAAGTTCTAGAATAAAATAAAATAAAACACAGAAGACAAATTCAGAATTTAGGCGTTTTCAGCACTTTCTGCCATTTTTATTTAGTTTTTCAGTTTAAGTGTAAGTGTAAGTAACCTAATTTGATTTAAAATATTCAATATGATGATATGATATGATTCACATTAATCAATCAGGGGGGGGATTGTCTTTACAGCGCCATTCCAGCCTGCTTCTAAATGGATGTGTGAAGTACAAACGCGTACGACAAACCTACTCCCATCCTCAATTATGAACCCAGGCAGGGGCGGAGTTTAATGGAGCAGCTTTTATTAAATGCAGCGCTGGAAATTCATTTTGTCGTACCGGTGGCTCATTTTCAGCTCACTAGGTGGAGCCTGGAGCCCGCATGCTCAGAATCTTTAAGTTCTGTTCCACAGACGCACACCGGTGTTCTGGATTAGTGCAGGAAAACACAATAGTCACATGACTTCTGTACGACCAATGGTTTTTTTTAGAAGACATGCACAACGATGTGTTCCGCTACTAAACAGGGTTTTCAGCCGATATCTTCCAAAGTAAAATCAGCCTTTGTTTGACTGTTGTTGAGGCAAAAGTAAAAGGATAAATAGAAATCAGAAGGAGATCTGGTTGGCCAGGACTAAATGAATCATGTTAAAAGATTTGTTTGAAAAATATGTTCAAATAAGCTCAATATAATTTAAGGATGAAAAGGTTTAGTTCTTTGCCAGCAGAGTCAGGAGTGGCTTTATCATCGTGTGTGTATGTGTGTGTGTGTGTGTGTGTGTGTCATTCTTTTGCAGGTAAAAGGTGAAATGAGACATGAAATGTAACGTACTGATGTCTGTTGTTGTTGACTACTAATGCAGTGTTGCAGTCGTCAGCTGTCACACCAGATTACTCACTCTAAAACACACGGGACACATGTGTTAAAGAACACACACACACACACACTCACACAAACACAATGGGTCAACCGTCTCTGCAGTGTAGACAACATGATTAAGTCATAAATGCAAGAATAAACAAAAAACAGTATATGGTTCTTTAAGAAAACATGATGCTTCCTCTTAGACAGTTTTACAGTCGTCCACATACAACACACACACACAGACTCACACAGACTCTCACACACACACACACACACACACACACACACACACACACACACACACACACAAACACACACTCTGGACACAGGAACACACAGACTCACACACACATCCAAACACACACACACACACTCTGGACACAGGAACCCACAGACTCACACACATATACACACAGACTCACACACACATCCAAACACACACACACACACTCTGGACACAGGAACCCACAGACTCACACACACATACACACAGACTCACACACACACACACACACACACACACACTCGGACACACTCACACTTAGGAGTTCCCACTTTGAACCATCCCTTGAAAGTGAGTTTTAAGTAATTAAGAGGACAACATTTCCATAATAATCTGTTTAAATCATGTCAGTGAGAATAAAATTGTCTCTCCAGCAGTGATGGATGAAAAGTGATTGTGTTTAATTAAGTCAAGACACTCATTCAAATCATCACTTTGCCTTCAGGTCAGTATTACTGGAACTCTTTCCATGAGGCTTAGCCAGATAGTAAGCCTGAAAGTTAGCCTGAAAGTTAGTCTGACAGTTAGTCTGACTTTTAGCCTGACAGCTGGCCTGACAGTTAGTCTGACTGTTTACACGACAGTTAAACTGACAGTTAGCCTGACATTAGTCTGACAGTTTGCCCGATAGTTAGTCTTACAGTTAGCCTGACTGTTAGCCTGACTGTTAGCCTGACTGTTTGCGTTGCAGTTACACAGGTGGGGCCTGTGTTTATTTATTTTTTCTTAATAAAAAGCTCATTAGGGGATGAGGGAGGGGGACACTGATGTGAGTCAGACGGGGGGGGTAACTACGTAATTTGTACCCTTTTGTTTTAAATGAGCGTAAACCAAACGCATTCATGTTGTGTTGAACGAACACAAACACATTAATGTACTAAAACCAGGACTCTGTTCATAGACACACTTGACTTAATGAAGGGAATTACTGACGAGTCTCTTCTTCTCCCAATCAGCCGCTGCGCATCGGTTCGCCGTGATCGCAGGCATTTTCATACGCACTAATAATAATTATACACACACAATGAAGGAGAATTGACTGAGGCACCGGAAACGTCTTAAACGCTCTCATTTATGAGAACGGATTTCAATGACACGGAGATATTGTTTGATAAAGAGAGGAACATCTGAGGGTCGTTTGTTTTCATTCTCCTGGGAAGGTGAATCAAAAAACTGTTGGATTATTAACGGTAAAATGGGTTTGAAGGCTTTTATTTGGACTTATTTTACACACTGGTGTTAATATCACCCTGTTTTCCGGCGTCATCCCTTCATCATCTGAATCCAGTTTCCCTTTTCTCCGATTGTGTTTCGGAAGTTATCAAAGTTTCTGCGATAAACTTTTCTTTTAAGTCCCTGACTGTTTTTTTTTCTTTGTTTTTTTGGATTTATTAATTGAAACATAGTTTAACATTTATCTCTGCATGTGATATCTATCTATCTATGTATCTATCTCTATGTATCTATGAATGTGTTGACCGTGTCACTTCCTAGTTAGCAAGCGTGTCATTTCTTGTGGTGAGATCATGTGACCTATAAAAGCCGTTTATATGACCTCATGGCGATTTCTCTCCCTCTACCAAACATTTTGTAGGAAGTAAAATAATAGTAAAGTAATTAAGCCATTAAAGTGGAGTAATCCTTTCTTATTTCACCAGCAGGCAAAAAAAATGGTATGAAAAGTATTTCTCTTCTTCTATCATTTGTATTTTTGGTCTAATTTTCACGTTATAGTTTGTACACAGCGTTTATAAATGAGGCTCCAGAAAAACCAGCATGTTGCAGAGAAGCGACGGAAAGACGCGATTTCACTGCAGACCCGACAAAAGAATTGATGGTTTTATCTGTCTCTGAAAGAAATTCAGATTTCTCAACGTTGTTTGAAACAAATGAATCTCTCCTTAAGCGTCCACTTATCCCGCTGAGTTCAAACCTCTTTTCACACCTGACCTACTTACTCCAGTCACCCGTGGTGCATTTTGATACAATGGGAATTTGTCCTTTTTCTGGTTTTTAAAGTGCATACTGTTAAGCTGGAACGCAAACGTGGTCCATAAATCCTACCTTTATGTTACCCTGACGCGAACAGATCCGTTAGACTCCTCCTCCTCTGCTGCACTGGGAGGTTCACCGAACGACGAAGTCATCTGATGAACATATTAGCAGCACCTGCAACGTCTGATTGGTGGTTCAAAGGCATCGATTTAGAAAATAATTTTCCCCTCCCAGACATCCCACCTCCTCCGCCACCTGCTGCAGCAATAACAATTTGAAAGAGGTGAACTCCAATCAGAGAGTAGGTAAACAAGCCGTTACCGAGGGCTTCTTCAAGGACTATGGATCGGGAATTGCATGAATAGCATAACCTGACTTGACAGGAGCGACTGCAGTTGTTTGACCTCAGGTTGAAATGCGGCGGCAGACTGGCGTTTGAAGGAACTGAGGTTAACGCCGAAACAGAAGCTGATGACACTTAAAGCTGCAGTAGTCACATTTGGCCAAAGTGGTGTCATGGTTCTGGTGGCTGAACCCCTTTTTAGCTCCTCCAATCGGCTCTTACACTGTCAGAGGAGAGGATACTTTGGTGTAAAATGTTTATTATACCCCCCGCAAAGTGGGGAATTATATAGAATCGTCTTTACAGTCGCCACAAATCCTTTGTGTTAACGCAACAACTCAAAAATTATGTCATGGATCATTTTCGAATGCTATACCCACATAAACCTTCATGTGAGTAAGGTTGGTTGTATATTTCTGACACAATAAAAGTGTCAGAATGTTGAGGAGCTTAATCTCAAAACGATTAATTTCACAACCGTTGGTCAATCGACTGGAGGAGATTTATCATGCTTACATCATATTTTACTCTAAGGCTCTTTTCACACTGCGGGAAAAATGAGGCCCAGGTCTGTTTTTTGCAGTCATTTAATATGTTTGCATCGGGAGCCAAAGGCCAAACGGAGAAAAGGGCACTTGTATACATCCATCCAACTTTTAGTCACTATTCCTTCCTATCTCCCCTCTGTTTGGACACCTGTTTACCATCAACCTGCAGCCGAAGAAGCCCAGCTCTCCCTCTATTCATCACCGGATTTAACTACTTCATACGTGGCAGCTGTATTTTGAATCTAATCTAAGTCCTCCTGTCTTTGTCTCATCTGCTTCATTCATCCAATCCTAAACCAGAACTCCCCGTTGACCGGAGCACCTCACCGAATCAGTCATGGAAGAAAGAGCCGAGTCGTGAGGCAAAGTTCATAATTTATTACCCCATCTCCGTTCAAAGCCTCACCTGTGGTCGGGGAGAATGAGGTCAAGGATATAAGCGTCTGAAATGAGTTTCCTTCAAAGGTTGGCTGGGCTCAGCCTCGGAGATAGAGTCCAGCGCCCAGACATCTGGAAGGAGCTCAGTGTGGAGCCGCTGCTCCCTCGCGTCAAACGAAGCCTGTCGAGATGGTTCGGGCATCTGATCAGGACGCCTCCTTCACGCCTGCCTCTGGAAGTTTTTTACAGGCACCTCCAACTGGTAGGAAACCCCGGGTTGGACCCAGAACTCGCTGGAGGGACTTTATATCTCATCTGGCCTGTGAATATCTTAGATTATCCCTACGATGAGATGGAGAGTGTTGCTGGGGAAAGGGATGTCTTGAATGCCACTACGACCTGACTCCGGATAAGAGGAAGAAAATGGAAGGATGGATGGATGGATGGATGGATGGATGGATGGATGCTAGTCTGTAAAATCACAACCACATATCTTCTACACATTTTCCAAACTCAAACACTCTGGAACACCAGATCATAAAAACAACTTGTGTCCAAATCCGACTAGATGCCAAGGGATGTGTTGCAGGATTTTTTTTTGTCAATAGCATTATCCATAAAGTTAGAGGCATCAATCTTTTGAAAGTTCTGCATTCAGATGATGATCCGGATCACCTCCAAAATCCAAAGGATTGTCCCTCGGCCCGTACTCCGCCTCTCCAAGACCATTCATCACAATCCAATCACAACATTTTGGGTAATGCTGCTAACAGTCAGCCGGACAAATCAATGCCAGCAAAGACATTACCTCCCTGGCAGAGGTGGACACACGCATAAATACATTTCACACAGGATATAATTTATGCATGAAGGACTCAGTCCTGTCTTTTTTTCCTGAACGAACACTTTGCTCCATCTGGTGTGTGTGAACATTTTGTGATCTCATTCCGATCATGAACAAGACACAAATCTCTGACATGCTAGGCTAGCATGTAATGTGCAGACTAATGGGAGGCTGTTCTCCCTCCTCACACCCTGACTCACTCCTCCCCCTCAGGTCATGGCTCATTCTCTCACTTGCATATCTTTATTCTCCATACGAGCGACTCATAGGTCAAATATCAGGGTCGATTGATGACATCCGGTAGGTTAACAATGTCTTAGGTAATAATGGTTACATTGTGCATGATCAAAGACTGGGGGGGGGGGGACATTACATGTGAATGATCAAATTTAACTTCTCCATCTGCTCTCAGGGTCTTAATGTCCTGAAGATGTAGTTTTACTCTATGTTGTGGGAAAAGCACCACTTTATTTATGCATTGTTTTGTTTTTTTATTAGAAAAGTAAAATTAGGCCCACTAGGGTTTGAAATTCACATAAACTGGAGTTCTCTCATGACTAAAAAACAAAAAACCAAACAACATCTGCATAAAGCTGCAGAAACACAGAATCAACCTTGAAATTCCATGGGAGAATGGAAGTAGGGCATTTTGAGTGCACATTATTATTTATAACAAAAGTACAGATATGCATAGGATAAGACTTTAAATGTCATTTATATAAACACATACACACACACACACACACACACACACACACACACACATTCATAACAGCCAACATTCCTGCACTGTCACGGGTTTGGTTTGGCATATTCTGTTAAACATCCCCCTCTAGTGGTCCACCATTAGATATGACAGGCAGTCATACAATCGTCTGTGACATGTTGCATGTCCACAGCTTAAAGGTTGATACCGATCAGCCAAAACATTATAATCACTGGCGGGTGTGTTCAGAATAACTTTCTTTATCTTGTTGTTGCCATGGCACCTGTCAGGAGGTGGGTGAAATTAGGCAGCATGGCCTTCGTGTTGATGTGAAGGGAGCAGGAAAAATGGGCGAGAGTAAGGAGCTGAGTGACTTTGTGAAGGACCTGATGACAAACCAGATCAACCCCAAAACTCCAGGACTTATTGTGTGTTTCCTGTCTGGAGTGGCTAGTAGCTAAAACTAGCTACTAGACTGATGACGTACACAGATCAGCCACAACAATACAACCAGCTACCAATTGTAATTTTGTGGCTGATGTGTTATTAACAATCATGTAGTTTTAATAATAATAATAATAATAATATAACCTCCTGAATGGTTTCATTCAGTTCTGAATTACACTCTGCTGGGTTGTTTTAGAAAAAATAAAGCAGAAAGTCTCCTCACACCTCTCCCAAGGTAAAGGTTTCCCATTAAAGTCATGAGACACTTCTGCAGGATTAATTATGAGCACTTCAGCAATTCTCCACCGCCAGCTTTTTTTTTTTTTTGTCCAGGCATCAACGTGGCTGCGGTCTGATGGGGGACGAAAACGAAGACACTTTTTAAACCACGCTAAGGTCGGATAAGGCAAACTCAATAGATTTATAATTGCTTGGATTGCATTATTGCATGTTTTTTAATGTTGCTCACTGACTGCGTATCCAGGCTCCTATCTCTACACCCTCAGCCTACGAACACACACTTTGACCAGGCTGCATTTGTCGAACAGAATTAGATTGCCTCCGAATGTGGAGCTGTCTGGAGCTCTGCTCTCCTGCAGCCACAAATACTCCATCATGACTTTTTCATGAGACTTTCAGTTCAACTCTGTAACAACATAAAAAAAAAAAAAAAATCTTTACTCAACTGAACCTTTTTATAATTTGACCCGACGGCAGCATGTGTGTATACTAAAGAGTGAGGGGCCAAGGATGGTGCCCTGGGGCACACCACGGGTCAAATGGGGCTATCCAGCAGGACGTGTTAACCATGTCTAAAGAGAGTTTTATTTCATAAGTAAGATTTTCTTTGGTAAATAAAAGCATGTGAAGGCTTATGAGATAGAATTATGTCTCTTGATATAACCAAAAAAAGTTTAAAAAGGATCAAATAGTTTTTTCCTTAAAATATGCTTTATCAAAAAGTCGAACCAATCGAATTAAGATTAAGAGAAAATTTTATCATGAAATAATTTGATCTGTTTTTATTTATTTTTTTAAATACATATTCAATTAGATTAATAAATACTCCAAATAATATGCAAATAAATCATTTTTCCACCATATTTTTTTTGCTAATCTATCAGGTTTTCGAGGCAGACGCAGAAACACTCTTATGCTGAGTGGATAAAAAGGATAAGACCCGCTTCTATAAATATTGTCATGGTTACCAAATAACAAAAAACAACCAAAAGTCATCCCGGGGATGTATTTGAAAAGAATCATGAAAGCTTTTACATTCCATTCCTTTTCCTTCTGATCATCCCGGGTTGGGTCAGAGGCAGAAGGCCCAGAAGGGTATTCCAGACGTCCCTCTCCCCAGCAACACCCTCGCAGCTCGTTCTCGGGGATTCGGAGGCATTCTCGGACCAAATGGGTTTCAGAATCCCTCCAGTGAGTTCTGGGTTTCCATCCTAATCTGATGGCCGAACCACCGAAGGAGCAGTGGCTCCGCTCCGACTTCCTCGGAGCCCCGCACTTTATCTCTACTGAGCCCGGCCCCCCTACGAAGGAAGCTCATTCCAACCACTTGTCTCCTTGACCTCTTTCAGTCTCTTTCAATTTTGTCCCTATTCTGTTTCTATTTTTTTAATGCTTTTTTTGCATGAAATGTGCTTTATAAATACATTTTCATCTTATTCTTGCATTAACAAAAATATAGTTAAGTTGAGTTTACATAATGAGTTTATGTCATGATCTTGACATAACCCCGAATTCTTCGAGGTTATGTCAATACTGCACTTATTAAGGCTTCATAAATTGTTTGATTAAGCTGCAAACTCTTTATGAATCATTAACGAGCCTATGTAAGTCGTTAGATATGAAGGTGGGGGAAACCAGTTACTTGGCAAATAATGAGCACACAGTTCCACGAACTGCTTATTCTCAGAAAAGTGCTGCAGGGATGTTATATTGCCACATAGTTAAACCACATTCATTACTGAGAGCCACGCTATAAAACGCTTATAAATGCTTTGTTAACAAAGTAAACCTAAATTTAATAATAGATGAATTAATTACCTTATTAAAGACCGTTTATAAAACCTTTATAAAGGTGGTCTTATTGTAGAGCGGTACCTCAAAATGATTGAGAGACAAATTTGTGCAGAACTCAAAGCACAGGTTGAAGCATTGGAGAATGACCCAAAGTTCAGGTAGACCCTCTGGAGAGGTATTAGCAGTGCTGTGAAGCGACACAGGGACAAAGTGGTGTCCAACTCCCGGAACGCCAACACCTGAAACATGTGGTCCGAATTGAGTCTGATCAGTACAGACAGGAAAAGTCAAAGCAGCAGATCTGAGCTGATGTCTCCCCGTTTGAGCTGAACTCATCTGCACATCTGGGATACCCACAGGAGCGGCCCACCAGTGATGTCCAGATGGGGGCAGATCATTGAATAAAAGTTAATCACACCGGACACCTGGACCCGATCACATCTCTGGCAGAAATCCACCAGCGGGATTTTCTGTTCCACAGAGGCTTTTCACATGTTTAATGAAGCAAATTTGGGTAAAATGAAATTAAAAAACGATGTTTGTGTGTGTGTGTGTGTGTGTGTGTGTGTGTGTGCGTGTGTGTGTGTGTGTGTGTGTGTGAGAGACCTGGGGAGGCTGAAGCGAGATGGCACCAGCGAGAGACTTTATATTTAAACGTTTGTAAATTTAAAAAAAAGTGGATTTATCTTCCGTCTCACATCTCTATCTGGCTGCATATCAAAGTTTAGGGTTATTAATCCCTCCTCGTCTTCGATGGCTGCTGACTGAAGGGGAAATGAACTCGATGAAGGAACGTACAGAGAGGAAGACGATGAAGACTGGAGGGAAATGAAGGGAGTCCGTGGTTAGATCTGAGTTCAGTCAGAGGCTGAAACCAACACAGTCTCAGTCTCACACACTCTCTGTAGTAGAGTAAGTAGAGTAGAGTAAGTAGAGTAGAGTAAGTAGAGTAAATAGAGTAAGTAAAGTAGAGTAAGTAGAGTAGAGTAAGTAAAGTAGATTAAGTAGAGTAGAGTAAGTAGAGTAGAGTAAGTAGAGTAGAGTAAGTAGAGTAGAGTAGAGTAGAGTAAGTAGAGTAAATAGAGTAAGTAAAGTAGAGTAAGTAGAGTAGAGTAAGTAGAGTAAATAGAGTAAGTAAAGTAGAGTAAGTAGAGTAGAGTAAGTAGAGTAAGTAAAGTAGGGTAAGTAGAGTAGAGTAAGTAAAGTAGAGTAAGTAGAGTAGAGTAAGTAAAATAGAGTAGAGTAAGTAGAGTAGAGTAAGTAGAGTAGAGTAAGTAGAGTAGAGTAAGTAAAGTAGAGTAAGTAGAGTAAGTAAAGTACAGTAAGTAAAGTAGAGTAGGTAAAGTACAGTAAGTAGAGTAGAGTAAGTCAAGTAGAGCAAGTAAAGTACAGTAAGTAGAGTAGAGTAAGTAGAGTAAGTAAAGTAGAGTAAGTAGAGTACAGTAAGTAAAGTAGAGTAAGTAAAGTAGAGTAAGTAGAGTAAGTAGAGTAGAGTAAGTAAAGTAGAGTAGAGTAAGTAGAGTAAGTAGAGTAGGTAAAGTACAATAAGTAGAGTAGAATAAGTAAAGTAGAGTAAGTAGAGTAGAGTAAGTAGAGTAGAGTAAGTAAAGTAGAGTAAGTAGAGTAAGTAAAGCAGAGTAAGTAGAGTAGAGTAAGTAGAGTAAGTAGAGTAGAGTAAGTAAAGTAGAGTAAGTAGAGTAGAGTAAGTAGAGTAGAGTAAGTAAAGTAGAGTAGAGTAAGTAGAGTAGAGTAAGTAGAGTAGAGTAAGTAAAGTAGAGTAAGTAGAGTAGAGTAAATAAAGCAGAGTAAGTAAAGTAGAGTAAGTAGAGTAGAGTAAGTAAAGTAGAGTAAGTAGTGTAGAGTAAGTAAAGTAGAGTAAGTAGAGTAGAGTAAGTAGAGTAGAGTAAGTAAAGTAGAGTAGAGTAAGTAGAGTAGAGTAAGTAAAGCAGAGTAAGTAAAGTAGAGTAAGTAGAGTAGAGTAAGTAAAGTAGAGTAGAGTAAGTAGAGTAGAGTAAGTAGAGTAAGTAGAGTACTCTGGATATATAGAACAAGTACACGGATATTATCTTGAATGAATCCTTTGTAAAACTGTGAGTACAAAATTTGCATTGTTTGGGCCTGGTGGGTCTCTTAACAATCCACCGAGGATGAAAGTGGCTCTACATATAATTTTATATCCTTTTCAAATCCTAAATGTTGCTAAGAGCACCCGTCTGTCAATCCTCAGGTATCACACAACTGTTTGTTAGTTCTACTGTCAGTGGATTTCTCTTCTGATCCTCCTTTTAATCCACCTTAGACTGGAAATAAACAAAAACTGGCTGTCAATAATTCCTATAAACACACCAGAAAATGTTTAAAACTTCGTCAGAAACTTCAAGACGTTACAGATACAAACTTACAGAATGAACACAAGAAGGCGGCCGAGGGCTTCCAGCACAGATTTATGAATGGGCTGATATTACAAATCATCCATTTCACAGGAGGGCAGGGGACAAAGAAGCAGGTCAACATTTTGCTAACACTTGAGTTTAAAACTTTAGGAAGTGCTTTTTCTCCCTAATCACTCTCTCTACTCCACCTCTGCTGTCTGGGTTCTTCTTTACTGCCTCGTCTTTTACCCTCCTCTCACGAGCTCCCTCTCCTCCGCCGTCAGCACTAATTAGGCCATTGTGTGTGCACATATGCATGTTCCAGTGTGAACGCCGGGCCCTGTTCTTAAGTGGTCCTAGGAGGCTCATCACTCTGCTGCGCTTTCCTGCACTGGGTATAAGGCAGAAACAAACACACACACACACACACACACACACACACACACACACACACACACACACACACACACAGAGGGAGACTATTGCTGATGCTGGGAACAAACCTCCAATCTGGGTCTAATGACTCCCTTTATATTTGCACTCCCACGCCTTCAAACGCAGCACATATCGAACTTTACCAGACCAGCAGCACCAAAGCCGACGCCTAAGAGTGATTACAAGTCCCGCTACCTATACTTATTCATACACTATATACATATACATACATATACTATACTCCTTATTCATGTGTTATTACCACAATTAGTGCAACGGTAAAGACAAATGTAACTCATCCCTGGGTGAGCTTGTACGTTAACTCGTGTTCACGTACACTTTCATAATATAGTTTCATAAATTGTTTCTAAAGCTGTTCTTAACACGTTCTTATCCTTCTATCCGCACATTGTGACATCGAAGGCCAATTGTAAAGCTCCTGTTATAAATAGCTTGAGGTCCACCACATCCTCCCCTTGCTCAGATGAAGGTGCAATGGCCGAAACGTGAGCGGGAGTTGGAATGAAGGCCTAACGTAAAGGTGAGGCTGAGCTCTGTCTCCTTGCACAGGTTGTTTTCTTATTTGCTAGTGCCACCATTTCTCTTTTTTTCCACAATGTGGTTAGTTGTTCTGCCTTCTTGCATTCGCTTCTAATGAACAATTCTACCTAATTTGTCATCGCCGGCGCTACAGATAGGCCGTGTTAGTGCGATAACTCAAAACCTATTTCATGGACCATTTTCAAATTTTACACCAACCTAGTGCGAGGAAGAACTGGATTGATTTTGGAAAAGGTTCAAGAGTTTTAGGCCATAATTTCTCAACTGTTGGTCCGATTTAGTGCATCAGTATTGATTCTAGGAGATCTGTCATGTATGTCATGTTTTATTGGGAGGGGGGGGGGCCTCTTTTTAAAGAAAAACTTTTTTTAGTTTGATTTAGTTTAAATTAGGCGCGTATGAATCGACAGCGATCTATCTTGTATACAGGAGTTCATATTTTACTCACTGGGGGGAACTTTTTGAAACAAAGACAAAACTTTTTTGGATATAACTTCAATGCAGGGGATTGGGGGCTTTTCAGGGATATACACTTGCTGTCGGGGACAATGTAGGCCTAGTTTTACATGAAAATGCTCGGAAGCAGCTCAGGAAACTGTACCAGCACCAGTTGATGAGCAGATTTGTGACACTAGATGTTAAGGATTACCAAGGTGAGGCTCACTGAAGACGCTTTGATGATCCAGACTTGAGTCAAGAATCAAATCAAGATTAAGTTAAACATGTTTATTCAAGCAGGTACGAGTCCATGTGACTGGCATGGTCTTATCAAGGTGTATTTCCAGAGTATCATGCTGCATCTTTCCAACCTTTGTTTTGAACTTTTCTTTTTTCATCTTCTGTATTATCCTGAGTTTTACCAAACTGAATTTATTATCCAGTTCAGGTATGAAAGCATTTGACTTAAAACCATGGAGGACCAGAGCTGACTTCCAGTAAAAAAAAATGTCTCTGATTTTTTGTGGTGTGAACTGCCCCTTTAAGGTCACGCCAGGCCTTTAATGTTTGCCAGGCCTCCATTGCGGCGGATGAGGGTGGCGTCCTGTCTTCTCGGACCTCCAAGCTGAGTGAGAGACGGGACCGCTGACCAAAGCCAGCCAGCAAGAACGTAGAGCGCCATGAAGCAGGAAGAGGAAACATCTGGAGCACAAATATCTCAGTGTGTACAACTGGAAGTAAAAGACGTGCTGAACTCCTCAGTGTTCAAATCTGATGCCAGATGGCGACCCGCGAGTGCAATCAACGTTCTCCTTGCATGAACCCGGAGCAGCAGAGCATCAAAGACATTCAGTCACATTGTAAACAGGGATTCCACGTCATTAGAAGGGAAGAGAACTGCTGACTGTTCTCTGGAGAGGTCATTCTCAACAAAAACGGATTTTTCAGAGGAAATTCTATTCTTAGAGGCTTGATAAACATGGAATGTAGAGTTTTCTCCAAGAGAAAAAGGTCACAGTTTTATCAGGAAGAAGAAGAAACAAACTTCTTCTCAGTCTCAGCTGCATTCCTCCGGCGTGAGGTCCGACGGGCCATAGAGAGCGAACACCGCCCTCTACTGGCCGCTGGTGAACTCCATGGTACACATTTAAAATTGGAGATTCATAGCAACGCTTCTGATAACTTGTCCATGAGTCCAATAAGATTCATCGTATGAATCAGACAAAAGCAGGAAACATTGAAACATTTTGAAGGTTTGACATCCGATCCTTGAGATCTCATTTTAAGAAATGTAAATACGACGCAGGGAATATATATTCAACATTTTGAATAAAATAACCCTTTTCGTCCTCCCAACTAGTCCGGTATTGTTGCAGTCACAACGTCACTGTAGGGTCCGTATCGGCCGAACTTATCTTTGCCCACCACGGCGACGCAAACCTTGCGCCCGGGCTTGTACTTGCTGATCATCACACATATGGGCGGCGGGATGGGCTTCACCTCACCGACAGTACTCCAGTTTGAGAAGACGCCGCTGCCTTTTGCTTTCTCCATGGTCATTAGGACGCTGGAGCAGGAGGGAAAAAAATGAAGAACAGCAGGGAGAAGATGCATTATTAACATTTAATTCACATGTGACTTATTTAGACACTATGGCCACATTCATATAATAAGACTTCCTGTTCAATTCAGATTTTTTTTTTTTTTACAACCCCGAAAAGTTGGAATGGAATCCGTATGGAATCGCCATCACCACCGCCGCCGCAGATCCTTCGATCTCACGGATCATTTTCTTGGATCATAGGGAATTTTGTCTCCAAAGGTTTCGGGCCATAATTTCTCCGCCGTTGGTCCGATTCAGTCCAAATTTGGTGAGCCATGAATCCACTCGGTAGATCCATCTTCTACATATCATATTCTACTCTAACCGTTCATATTGTACTCCTTCACCTCATTCTTTTATGAAAAACACTGTGTTTACAAATACCTCTTAACTAGGAGTTCAATCAGGGGGATTGCTTGAACAACGCATGGGATTGGGGTCTTTTCAGGAACATACTCCTGCTATTGGGGACGACGGCACAGGCCTAGCTAACTGTATCAATTTTTTTATTTAACTGATAGCCTTAGTTTTGTGGACTTGGACGTGGTTCTTGCGGGTGGGGGGAGACAAACACCTGTGAATAGCACACAAACTACATTTCTGCTTTCATCTCTCTTCTCTGCTCATTTCATCTGATGATGATGATGATGATGATGATGGCAGTGAGCCGATGCGTAAATGCAAAAAAAATTTTAAAAAAAGACCTTCATGAATTCTGAATTCTGAACAACAACAACTCATGTTTGACACATTAACGGATTTATTTTAACTAACTCATTCTGATTGATTTGTCAATAATTAAGTTGTTCAATGAAGAACTATTAGATGAACCATATCAGCAATTATTGACGCTTATGTTGTGAAACGGAACAACGCATTCTCCGCCTTCCAATGGAAGGACTTTCTTTTGTCTTTGTGTTTGCTAACATTATTGGGACACCTCCTTCGCTTCGCTCTCAAATTTGGATCCTCTAGCATTTTGTATCTGGGACGACGGGCAGACCCGTCATCCCAGATGACGGGTCCGCCGCGGCCAATGTGACGCAAACGTGTGTCAGACAGAGAACAACACGGATCGCACAGATGGCCGAGGCCCGGTCTGCATCATCTACCACACGTCTTCTATTACATATTGACTGTATTTGTTGGAGCCACTGCAACAGTCAGTCGCTCCTGGAATGATTTCAAAAGGTTACTCCCTCTCATGTTAATAAGAATCATTTGATGCAGTGTAGAGCAGAGCTGCAAAGGTCCAATCCCCGCCCACACTGCTTCTTACCTGTAACTCTCCAGAGGAGGTTCATAGGGGTCTTTCTCTGGCAGGTTCCAGAGCACTGACAGGCTGGGGGGGTTCCTGATGAGAGCCAGGCGGACCATTGGCTTCTGAGGGATGTTGTATGAGGCTGCTTCCATGTTGAGGATGGAGGGGAAGTCGGTGGGCGGGAGCGGGTGATACAAGGCCTCGTGATTGGGCTAGGAAGAGGGCGAGGCAGGATGTTATTTTCTGTGGCAAACAGAAACAGTTGGATCACTCCAGCGGGTTGGAAGGTGAATTACCTGCTTTGATTCTGTGCATTTGGGACTGGCACTTCCCTCAGGGGAGGACATTTCTCCTTTCACGCTCTCAGCCCGTGACTCCTCTGAAGGCATGGATGCATCGGTACTGTATTCGTTTTCCAGACAATCTTTGGGCTCTTCCTTCAAGACCTGGTTGAAGACCAAACGTAAAACGGAGGGTAATTATTTTTACTTTTGCACCAAAGCTTGTCCTGCTACATGCAACACCTTTGAAAATAACAAATGAATTAGTCCTACCTTACTCTCAGTGGAGCCGTAGAGGCTGAGAACTGGAGGCGACAGACCCCCTCTTATATCCTCTATGGTAGCTGTCAAAGCTTAACACGGATTAGTAACAGTGATGAGGAACAGAGGAAGACATGTGCAAAGAGTTAAATGATCTTATATATTCATGTACTGATGGACTCGTTATGTAATTGAGGCCATTATGGCAGCGGAATCCTTTGTTTGTCTCAATGACTGGGGAAATAATGCAGCCAGAAGCTATATTACACACATTAACCATTATTTATATTTACTCAATATAGCTATTCAACATTGAGGTGTTTCAGATCCTCAAGTAAACTTTAACATAAAACAATGGCAACCTGACTTAACACAAAACACAAGTTTTTAATAATGATAAAAAAAACTGTATTCATTGAACAAACTAGATCAAACACGCAACCCAACTGCATTACGAGGAAGAATGTCAGGTCATCCGTTTCTGAGTTGAAGCTCAAGTACATCGGGATCATTCAGAAAAACAATGATCCGAGAGTCAGTCCACCTCTGAATGTCTCAAAAGGAATACAATTAAAGTTTCGGAGAGTCCTGGTCAGTCGGTCTAGACCAGGCGCCCATTTAGATGCTGAGGCGGGACCTGCTCGCAAAACTTCTTGTTAGGCTGACCTTATTGGAGGTGTTCTTCAGAAGATGGTGCAGCTAAAGGCGACCCAAATATAGCTTTTACATTCATGGAGGGCTTGAATAACTTTTCGCTCTATTAGTGGCCCTTATTGTTTCATTTTGTGTTTATTTAGGGTTGCATTTCTTTTACATTAAATTTTACTTTTGCAGATTCGAAATTGGGAGGTTTTTTTTTTTTTTTTCACTGCACTTGTTAAAAACATCTTACCTTTATTATCAGCCTGCATTTTGTTGAGGGCCTTTTTAGTGGTTTCCTGGAAAGAAATGACACGTCAGAGAACCCGCTAGACTTTTTCACCAGCAAAACCTCAACTCTCATAGAAAGCCACGGCGGTGAAAACTTCACATTTACCATAATGTGGCAGAGATCTCCTTTGTTGTCCGTGCAGTCCTTGCTCTCTGTGTCAACGGAAAAAATGAAATTGCATGAAATAAATGCCGACGTGATCAAATGCAAACATTAATTGCTGCACACTTGCTAGCTGGGCGCTTACTCTCTGACTCAGTTTCCATGGTGTCGTCCTTGAAGTCTGCCCTGTGGACATCCAATGATGTCAAATATTCATTCAATGCAAATGAATTCAAGCCAAAAGTAAATTCCGATCGGGTCTTTCTAGCTCCTAGAGGATTAGTTGTGAACATAGTCGTACAAACCTTAGAGATTTGAGTTTGTTCTGAAAGTTAAAAAAAAGAGAAAGAAAAAAGATGTAAATAAAACATAAAATATTCAAAAACATTCATGGATACTTATTTAAGACTACCCTAATAAATGGCTTATAAATGGTTTATTACAAGTTTATAATGCAGGTTATGAGCCTATGTGCTGCTATAACTCATTAAATAAAAAAGTGAAATGTTGCTTACCTAATAGTGAATTAGGTAATTCTGTATTCACTCTTTAAATGTAATAGTTTATTAACGGTTTATTAGGTGTTTACTACATAAATACTAACCCAATTGTGACCATTTATAAACGCTTTATGAGGTTAGTCTTACTGTATGTATGGTTTTGAGTTCATGTGTGGCTGTCTGCATCACACCTTTTTCTTTTTCTTCTGCATGTATGAAAGAGCTTCCTCTGATCTTTGGGTCACGTTGTTGATACGAGCCTGAGGAGGGGAAGAAGATTCTGTAAGAATTTATCAGCTTTTACTTTTCCTTTCTTTTTTAACCTTCAACTACAGAAACATAAATGGAACACTGCCTGCTGGATCCGTTTGTTTCAAGATGTAAGACATGGCAAAACCACCGAGAAAAGTGTACTATAATATGATAAGTATGAAAAATGAATGACAAATGAAGCAGGAGAATGGATGCTTGAAACTTTTCTCAGCAGTTGCCAAATTCAGAGTGAGCTGAGGCTTAAAAGGTAGTCAGACTACACTTAACTACAGGTCGATACACTAAAAAAAGACCACCAGTGTTCAAAACCGGAATATTAGAAGAGCAGGCTAGAGTCCCGGTACTTTTTTCATCTTTTCTGACCAACTGCGGACCTAAAAAATCTGCCAAAAATCTGACATTTTTAATATATTTTTACAATAATATAATATAGGATGGGGCCATTAACCTTAATAAAACCAAAACCTTGATTCGTATGTCTACGAAATCTGATTTCAGGAGAACAATGATTCTGTATCCTTTCCTTTGGAGCATGAGATGCATGCAGACTACTGACTGAGCCCAGACCGCAGCGAGCAGGATGGAACAAAAAGGTAGAAAAGAAAACAGTCAGTGCTTTGTGCGTTCTGCAGTCAACAACTACATTAGGCTAAATCGTTCACAAGCTGGATGCAGCCCACTTTGGACACGCCCACACACAGAGACGTGTGCACTGGGCAGGCAGCGAGCGACACTTTCAGCAGTAACGTGAAACGTCTCCATGAGCGACGCAGCGCGTCGGATTTTAACGTTGGGTCACATTTGTAACATGAAAAGTCTGATTGTGATTTAATAATAGTTATTTGGTACCCTCAACCTCATTAACAGTTCACTACATTTCAAAAGTCACGTTAAACCCAACGGAAGTGTTAAGTACATTCCTCGTTCCTCCGCTTCAAATCCTCCAAAACTGGAGTCTTACCACTGACGAACGTCTTTGTTACGGTCACCCAGAACTTAATCAAAAAACCTCCAAACTATCGGCTTCCCTGTAAGGTTTTCAGTAGTTTTAATATTTACCAAAGATGCAGTTTTCGTGGTTTGAGTTTGGCTACTTCATGAGAATTTAACGCTAGAAAGTAACAGATAGCCTTCTGGGTTTTCTTAATGATAAAACCCGGCCTGGTCCAACAATATCAACCGGGCTTCGACTGTGTGTCTATACTCTAGTGCACAATACCTCCATGTTATTACGAGTAGAAGAGATTAGGAGGGGTGAGAAAAAGAAAAAAACGGGGTGGAAAGAAAAAGATGACATAAAGGAGTTATGGAGGGATAAGAGACTATTATTATTACCACTCCTGTTTCTGCTTGTGCAACGTGATGTTAGCTCCAGCTACTCAATAGACCTTCTAATTAGCGCTAATTTCCTAAATTAGTGCTTAGCTTAGCGTTTAGCTTAGGCAAGGTAAAGCGAATTTTGGCACTTAGCAACTCCCAAAGAAAGAAAATACCCATAAGGCCATGTTCTTAAGGTCCCAGACCTTGCTCGTCATAACATAAGTTGCGGCTAAGCTAGCGAGTTTTGCTCACGTAATAAATTAAGAGGTTGGGAAATACCTCAGTAATAAGATCGTATATCTGAATCAAGATCGCAATATTTTACGATTTAAACGCCCAGCCCTAAAAAAAAACATATTTTCAATCTCAAAATCCGCTGTCCTCTTCTTCCTCTGGGTTAGTGTTAGACTTTGCTTCAGACAGACCTTCATAATGTGTTTATTACTCAGGCTCATATTACGGTGATGGAAATGACATGTATCAGCCACCACTGACTTCTAGCACTGACCTCCAGTTTTTGAATGGTGCTTTCATAGTCGACGGCCTGATCCAGCTGTTGAATGGTTTCTAGTAATCCCTGCAGCTTGGACTCATTTGTTTTCATGGCGCAGTGAACCTCCTGCTCGATCAGAGCCCGCACCTGTCGAAAGACATACAAAATAATGAGGCAGGCACATACCCAAAGCTGAACTCATCTTCTATGCTTGGTACTTAAACGTAAATATGAAAGGATCCATTCTATGTTACCATTGTTAACATTGGGCCTTCTGTTCTGCTGCCCCTCGTCTGTGGAATGCCCTCCCTGACCATCTGAGGGCTCCACAGATGACTGACACATTTAAAAAAGGACTTAAAACTTTCCTTTTTAGCAGAACCTATAACTTTTTATTAACATTGCTGCTTTTTGGTCAAGTTTTTATATAGTTATTTTATTTTTTATTGATGCATTTATCTTCTTTTACCTTGTAGCACTTTGAGATTTGATCCAAATGTAAAGTGCGTTATAAATTAAATGTATTATTATGTTCAAAAATCACATTACAGGAAGTGTCTTACTTCATATTTGGAGAACTTCATCTTTTCATTGCTGGCTCCAGCGGAAGTTGGACTGCAGAGCATCCTTTTCATTCTTTACCAAGACAGACACACAATAAAGTCAAGATTTGCTGATTGTTAACTTAACATGTTTTACTCTACACTGAGGAGTTTAGAACATGTATTTGTTATTTAACGTTGCTACCTTAATTGTACCGTAAACTTAAATCAATCGTATAAAATTGTCTATACCCAAAATCTTTCATTTAAATTATTCTCAAAAATCCAACCTCATGTTCAAGTAAGAAAATATAAAAATCTTTAAGATAAAACAAATATTTTCTTCTCTGAAATGCGTGTGCCACAATTGCCACCATTAAGAGGTAACTGAAGCATATTGTCAGTCATGTTTTCTATATTTACGTTCAAATATTTGTTTGGGAACTTTGGGGACACACTGGCCAAATTCCCTTTAACAATTTGAAAGAACAAAGAACACAGCAATTATGTGCAAAGAAAAGTTAGAGCTGCAGAAATCAGGGAATGGAAACAGGAAAATCTCCCAGCAGTAGAAAAAGAATTCAGTTTCCACAGTTAAAGCAATAATAAAATAAAGTTTTGAGGGATTGGAGATGTTAAAAATCAGCCTGAAAGAGGACGTCCCTTTAAAATGACCAAGTGAACTGCGAGAGGGATGGTCCACTGGCCAAACATGCCCCAGGACTACAGCTAGAGAATTGTAGAGGTCAAATCTTGGGGTCAAAAAGTCTCCCTAACCACCATCAGATGGCGCCTACACCAACGCCAGCTGTTTGGGAGAGTAGCAAGTAAAAAGCCACTGCTGTCATTCACTCACAAAGTAAATCGCTCACAGCTAACCAAAACAACACTGGGACTTTCGATGGCACAAGTTCATATATTAGGGTTGCAGCGAACAATCGACGTTATGAAGAAAAATTGATTATGAAATTAGTTGTTGGCGAATTTAATAGCATCAATTCGTCGGTGACTTCATCGGACCAGCCTCCGAAACACGAAATGGGGAACCAGTCCTAGCATGGGAATACTTAAGTAATGCTGGAGAATATGAAGCGGAGCTAGCTAGCTAGGCATGTTCTTATGTTTCTGTTAGGTTTAACGTTACCATTTTGAAATCCAACGAATTGTTAATGAGGTCGAGAGCAACAAACAACTCTTATAAAATCCAGATGATCATTTTCACGTTACAAATGCACCCCAACTTTAAAGTGAGACACGTCGCATTGCTCATGGAGACGTACATTTTCATGGATATTTGATTTGATTCCAGAGAAACTGCTGTATGTGTGAAAGCCTAAAAGCTTCTGCCAAGAAACTTAAAACAGGCAGAGGTTAGACCTTCTAGGAGGAAAATTATCTGTAGCACACCTGGAATTCCACCCAAAATATCACAAAATAAAGGATCTGCCAAACCAGCCCAGTCACATGACATAAACCCTGCGGAACATCTGAGGCATGTGCTGCGGAGGAGGGTCCACACCTGGATCCTCAGAAACTGTAGGAGCTGGAGATTCTTCAATAATACCTTGGAGGGTGAAATAATTCCAGAGGAGTGAAGAAAATGTGTTTTAGCTCCAATACACAAGAAAGAGGGGAGATGGGCAGAGCAGCAGTGTCTACAAAGGGATAAAATTGATCAGTCACGCCATGAAGACGTGGGAGAGCTTAGTGGAAGTGAGATTGAGAGGTAATTTGGCAAATCTGTGCACAGCAATAAAAGCCAAAAGAAGAAGTATGTTGGATGAGATATTGGCTGTGAGAATGCTGACGGAGACGTACAGACAGACCCACGCTGTGTGTTTGTGGAACGGGAGAAAGCATAAGTTAAGAGTGCCAAGAGTGGAGATGGGGTAACGCATGAGGAGGTGTGGAGTGGAGGTGAAGTGTAGATCAGAGTGGCAAAGGCCATGTGTGAGGACAGAGTGACGGCAGTGGGGTGTGCGGAAGGAGTGACTGGTTAAAAGGGGAGGTGGGACAGCACCAGGAGTCAGCTTAGAATACATTCTTGTTTGAGGTGAAGATGGATAGGTTGATGGATGAGGCAAGGGAGCGAGTGTCTATGGACTACGATCTTTGCAGATGACACTGTGACATACATCGAGAGTAATGAGCAGGTGGAGTCGAGTTTGGAGCGATGAGGCCAGGCTTTGGAACGGAGGGGAATGAGGGAACAAGTGTGAATGAGAGATTATAGGGGGTGGAGTGGCCGACATAAAAGGGAGTGGAGGAGGCGAAGTTGGAGGAGCATAAATCCTCTGGGACGACGATGTGGGGGACGTAGAACGTAGTACTGAAATGAGGAAGAGAGTGCTGGCAGGGTGGAGAAAGGTTTCGGAATTGATTTGTGACATGAGGGTCCCGGTGAGATTGAAAAAAAAAGGTGAATAAGACAGACGGGGTGGCTTTAACGAAGAGGCAGAGAGCAGAGCTGGGGGTGGTAGGCGGAGAGTGATGATATTTGCGATTGGAGTGACAAGTCTGGACAGGATCAGGAATGAGAACATCAGAGGGTGCATGTTGGACGGATTGGTGATAAGGTGTGAGAGGCGGTTTGGAGGTTGTGTGGAGACATCCAGAGGAGAGCTGCAGGATATGTAGGGAGGAGGCTGGTTGACAATGGAGCAGCAGGAGGGAAACCAGGCAGGCCAGAGAGAAGTCATGTGGAGGAGGACAGAGAGGATGTTAGGGTGATAGGAGAGACGAAGAAGGATGCCGGTAGAAGAACATGTGTATAGATCCAACACCCTATTATCGGTCAATGTCATCAAAATGACTTGAAAATTTGCCCAAGTTGAAATGTGTAGATTGACTAAGATGCACATCTGTAGGGCCCCGACGAAGCATGTGCAAAACTTCGATACATTTAGCTGTGTTTGAGGGGCCGTACATGAGGGCAGACCAAAATGGGTAATCCGACATGCTTCCTGTGGCAGGTGCATTAAAGGGTATTGGTCTGAAGATTTTATTATTGACCCACTTAAATGCCTTAAACTGCCAAGTTGGAAACATTTATGAAACTGTTGGAGGTTAACTCACTTATTAAGAAGACACTGGGCAACCTCTGCATCAGATCCCAATCCTTTCACTTCCTTCAGTTCACGCCAACTTTCAAATGCATATCCAATGTCCACCCGAGCTCTCTTCTTTGACCTGTATTTGCTCTTAAGAGCCAGACATTTGGATCTTTTTGCTTTGGCGGCAGGGTTCACTTTTGTTTTAGCTGATCTGCCGATGCTTCTCCGTCCATGACTCTGATCTGGGGCATCTGCCATGCTTTTAAGACTTGGGGTCTACCGTCAGGTCAAAGGCTGCATGCGGTTAGTTCTGAGGCATGAGGGACCATCAAAGAACATGCGAGGTGGGGGAGGGGATGAAGATGTCACCCGTCCATCAGAGAAGGATGAGATGCTGAAACCTGGCCATAAGAGTTAATTTTGATTCACACACACAATATTGGATTCTTATTGTTAACTGAGTCATAATAGAACACACAAAGTTTTGCTTATATAGTATTTGCTACGGTGGCCAACGGGGGCAAACGCGCCAAAACACATGCAAATAGAGAAAACATTAGCAAATTAAGAAAACATCTTCAGCAATTTGACAACACATGTGCAACATGTACTGTTTAAGACCAAATAGTACAAAAAAAAAGGAAAAGCCACGACAGAACAGAAGTGCTTAAAAAGGACACTTAAAAACGATGCATCCTGGGATCTGACTGATGAATGGATTGGCATGAAATATTACCCAGGGGTAGGCTTCGGCATATCCTATAGTTTATAATTTTTTTATGGACGTCATGCGTTTGGTGGCATTTAAAATAAAATTAAAAGAATAAGCCGGAAATGGCGTTTATATGTGCCGACACATCAATCGGAAGAGCGGGCAACGGCTGATGACGAGCGCAAAAGCGACCAATAGATGAGAGTTTCATCATATCAGGGCAGTTTTTTTGTGTTTTTGCGATGCTTTGAATGCGGAAACAGCTTGATGGTAACTCATGTTTACTTGTGTAGTGGAAACACGATGGAGGAACAGGCGTTGTCGGTATCTCTGAGTGGTTTTACTCAGACTAATGTTGCACCATTTCGACGTTATCAAACATTAAGTTATTCGAGAGGTCGCGTTGTGTGGGGACAAGCAGAAATGTTACGTTAACATCGACATCATCCGACGTAACATTTAAAGCAGAAACTTCTGATCATTCGCTTCATCCTGAAAACTTTGGACCATTTCATGGACAGAGGTCTGCGATGGATTAGTTCTCCATTATCAGGTATCCTGTTCTGTTCGAGGGCCGGAGCCTATCCCAGCTCTTTAAGTACTTAATTCATTCTCAACGAAAAGCGAAGACGGTGGTTCTGATCCACTTCATTGTCGTGGGGTTTATGCATGAGCATACGTTGCCAATTATAAAATTTACGTCTTCAGAGTTTTCCAGAGGTTTTTGATTTGTTCCCAGCGTCAGTCTATCACGGCTCATGAGTTTTTTTCTTGGAAGGGTTCGTAGAGTTCATTATTTTCTTCCTTCCCCACTTAAATTTTGGAGTTCCCATTAAAAACAAACTCACTGCTGTGGTTTAGATAATTAAATACCGGCATGATGCACGCTCACTAAGGATTATTCCAAAACACAGCTCACACGCTGCGTTTTTTCTTTCTGATTAGGACTTCTTTTCCAAATCTATTCATAATTAGGCTGTTAATAATGTTACCCCACCCATTGTGGCGAGGCAACACCATGAAGCGATGCCCTTGTTCCTTTGATTCCATGTTCAGAGGTAGGTTTTGGCCCTCGGCGGAGGTTTGCTTTTTTTTCAGTTAAATTCAATTTGTTATTTTCACATTGTTGATTAAGGTTTTATTTAAATTACATCACAGAAAACTGGAAGTCAAGCTTAAGTGTTACAGGGGGATTGATTAAAAACAAATATTTGTGTATTATCGTATCTATTCTTTATATGAAGCATTAAAAATAAAGAAAGGTTTTGGTTGTTTTTCATTTGTTGTGGATTCTGAAGCACGTTTTTCCAAATAACACAGATGTGATGTCAAATTGATGAAGATGTTTTTCACAATTTGTTTGCTTCCTGTCTATTAGCATTTGTTTTCTTAAATTGCCGAGCGTTTGCCTTTATCCACCACCGTCTTATGCTGTATTTCAAGGCAAAATATGAGATGAAAAGCGATTTCTACCAAATCTTTGTATAAATCTCTGGATAAATTCAGCTCTTGATTTCAATCAGAGCTGAACAGTACCTGAGATACTACTTCAACATAAATGACCACATTATGATTCGTTGTACCTGAGTATGTATGAGGTTACATGGACGTTTACCATGTGATATGTTTACAAATAAAAGTGACTTTTATTGTCCCACCTCAACTCCTGTCCGGTATGTTCTTTTGGGCCGGGCTTCGTCTTTGACGTTATCAAGTCCTTCACTTCTTCAGAATGTTTCCAGCTGCCCCATCAAAATAAGACACAAAAAACAGACAAATGTTTAAATTCAGATAAACTAAATACACACCACAAGAATCCATAATGTCAATCAGCTTTTTATGTTAAAAAGCATGTTAAAAAACATAAAAAGCATGATAAAAAACATAAAAAGCAGAGCTAAAATATTTACAGTTGGAATAGTTGAATCCTGACAATAAAACACAGCGGCTGAAGAGTGTTAACATAAACTACGGATATCTAAAAGCCGTCTATTTCTGAAATAGCAACGATAACAAACGATGAACTAAGTTATTTTGTTTTTGTTTTGCTCACAAGCTAACAGTGTTAGCTAATATTAGCCGATGCTTTAAGCCAACTCTTCCTCTGTCTAGTCGAGATTAGCTTAAAGCTAGTAGCTGAACGATCAAAAGTTGGCATACGATACGAACTATTATCAAGATCCTACTCACATAAAAAAGAGGAGACGCGTGTGTTGTATTTGTTTTTAGATGCAGGTCATTGAGAAACTCAGCCTGGTAAAGTTAGAGGAGTTCTCATTCTTGTTCCGTTTCCCCCGCGCGGATTTCACATTAACGTCCGCTAACGCTTATACTTCCGGATAATCCCTTCAGAATAAAACGACATAATCCAAATTAAGGCTGATGTGCAGAGTTGTAGCAGCTACATGGGGGATAAAGCTGATGAGCCCCACGATGAAGATCTGGGAAAGAAAAGTGGAAGCTAGGCTAAGAAAAGAAATGTTGAGTTCCCCTAATTTTTTGCTTCCCTTTGTGTTAATCTAACTACAAGTTTTTAAATAATATAGACTTGTTTGCAAATTATGTAATTGCAACTTCACATTATACTTTTCTACTCCACAGTTTTGACAACTTGCAAGTTGCATGCTTAAAAAATGTTAAGAACATCAGACTTCTTCTCATTTAAAAACATTATAGCATGATGTTTCTCTCGTGTTTATAAAATGTAGCAATTTGATTAATATGAATTAAAAGCATTAAAAACACATTGAGACTAAAATAACTGTATTAGATAAATGCTTTTTCTAATCCAGTTTACTTTTCGGTATGTAGCTGTTTTAAAACCAACCATCTTTCAGTGAATAAAGTTTTGTATCGATTAACAAAGCAAAGTGTTATTTGTAAGTCAAATAATCAAACGATTAAAATAAACTAATAAAATATCAGGCCCAAGAATTGAGGAGCGTATCACGGTTGTCCCAAATAGAGTGTTATAACTAGTCGATTACCCCTTCACACATCTCAAATCCTATAAATGCAGAGTCTTACCAAATTAATTTAGCAAAATTAAAAATAAGAAAGGTAGTAACGTGAAACCGCAGCATGGAGGAGAGTGAAAATGATATTTTCTCAAAAGTGGAGGTAAGGGCAGAAGAACAGCGAGTAGCAGAGAGATATTTGACCAAATGAGAATTTTGTACACACACAGAAAATTTATTTATTGTAAAATACATACAATACATTTATCGAGATTTGGTGGCAGCAAAAGAAGAATTGGAGTAAAAGAACTAAAAAAGCACCTATAACTTCTTGCAGGGGAAATGCATTGTTCCTTCATCAGTTGTGACTTTGCCCGGTCTGAGAATCAACATCAAGATCCACCGAACTTCAGTTCTTTCTTATCAGGAGTTCTGTAAAACCCATCAGCTACACCTTGTGTAGTTTTCTGTCAGTCCACCGGGTGTCACCAGCAGACAAACCCTTTAGTTTGCTGACAGGATCATACAAGAAAAAACAGAGAATGTCATAGATGTAGCAACAGAGGTCTAATCAAATTGTATTTTACCACTTAATTAGCATGAAATGGTGAGATCAAAAGAGCCCGCAACAATCAGAAAAACATTTAAAATAACATAAAATGTATATTTAAAAAAAACAAAAAAAAACAGTTGGATGAATCCGACGCAGATCCTGTTCAAAGCGTGTTCTTTAACATTGACCATTTCCACTTCAACATGTCATCACTGAGGAATATGAGACGGGGTCAATGTAGGATTAATACTTCAGGAAGCATTAGAAATATTACAAAAGCAAAAAAAAAAAAAAACTAGAAACAGAAGAAATGAAATCCCCATAGAGTTCTGGCTTCGTCTCATATCATGATTTAATTTGTCTAGATCTACAATGGCTAACATACAGTACATCTCCATGGATATAATGCCAAGAAACAATAAACACACAAAAATAAAAGATCAAACCTAGATGGTTACGTTTTTAGAAGTGATTGGCGTGGTTTCTGGTGAATTTAACCCGGGTTTATTCCAAACATAGATCGGTTCTGAAGTCATCAAAGCTCAACAATCACATAATCGGTATTAACGGTGTATGAGTTTCCGAAAAGGGAGCCCAAACAATATCATCTTACAAATCACATAATCGGTGTTTGTCAGGATTTTCAGCTTTTCATACTGCTATATAAAACTCTTTTTTTTTTCATTTTTAATATAAGTTAACCCTTTAATGTCCTCACAAGACAAAAAAGAAAAACTATCGAAAAAAATATTGAGTAACGGTATTTTATTTCTTTTGGGGAATTCATTAATTCAACATCTGAGACACTCGAAAATCAAAAATTTGTCATTTTTCACCCGAAAAATGACAAATTGTTTGGTCAAGCTTATTTTATAAAAAAAATCTGCAAATCTTAATTATAAAAATATCCATTTTAATTAGATTATCTCAAAGTTTTGGTAAAAAAATATTTAAAGAAAAACTTTTTGAACCATATAAGACTTTTTTTTGGTTGTATGAAGTTACATAAGTTACATTAATCTGCTAAGTAAATTATCACATGCTTTAATATGACCCAAAAAATAGGATTTTATCAATAATCATGGGTAATGCCTCCTCCTCGGTGACCTCTTTGACCCCGAGGTGTCCCTCAGGGCTTCACCCTTGGTCCCTTACTGTTTACCCTATATATGCTGTCACTGAATCATGTTATGAGCAGCTTTAGACATATTTTTCAACAGGAAATAGAGACTCAAAATAAGATTAACCAAACAGTTGAGCAGGACATTAAAGGGTTACAGACATTTGATGAAAGACATGCTAAAAAAAATAGTGTTATTGGCCCCTAAAAAAATGACAACTTCCCGAAAAACACACAATCTTTGCCTTCAATATGCTGTTTTGATCATTTTCAAGTATCATATTGAGATGGCAGAACAACTCCCACGTCTTTTTCCTGAAGCGCAAAGATGGACGGGTCCACCCATTTTTTACCAGATAACAATCCAGAGCACCTCGGATCCTCCACGCTGAAACGAAACCCTCCACTTCTTTACAAAATATTCCAGAAATGTTTCAAGATCTTGCAAGTGGAAAGTTTATACCAGCTGGTCTCCCTTATCTGTTACAGCCCCCACAACCCACCGCCATGAAAGAGGCAAAAACATTTCTATATGTGATCAGACAAAAGCTCCAGATAGAAATAATTCTGAGTGCAGTAACAAACATTCTGGGTTTTTTTTTATTCCACATGTGCTTCATGTACGCACAGGGTGTTACTGAATACACACTAAGCCAGCCAGAGATGGGAAGACATGGCACGACGTCATACGTCTGCAGTCACGTGATGCTAAAATACACAACAGTGGTTTCAAACAATAAATAGCTTTTGTCTCTTTCTCCATCACAATGTGAACACAAAAGCAAAAACAATAACAAAGAAACTCTTACTTCAAGTTTGGATGTTTCTGCGCTGTCACTCGAAACATCACAGCACGCCATCATTGATTCTTTTTATTTCACCAAGCCACTAACATAAAATATTTAACAACAGGGTTAAAATCCTACATAGTACACCTCTACTACTGCCTCGCTACACCTCCTGTAAGCTAGGGCTAACATACGATTCTGTTTTTTTTTGGTACCGCCTTACAATAAGACTGCCCTTATAAAGGATTCATAAATGGCTTGTTCAAAGTTTACAAATTAAGTCTTAAACACTTTTAAAAAAATCATTAATAAACTGCTATAACTCATTAGATATAAAGGCTATCAGAGATATGATGCTTGCCAAATAGTGAACACACTTGTTTTTACTGCCAACTTCATATTGCCAAATAGTGAACCACATTGATATATTGAACGCTGTTTTATGAGTGGCCTATACGCGTTAACTAATGACTTGTAAAGTGTTCATAACCTAATTTATAACCTAATTATAAACCATTTATAAATCATTTGTAAGGGTAATATTAGCGTAAAGTGTTTCCATTTTTTTTCTCCTATATCATTTTAGTAATTCAGTCTTAGAAATAAGTTTTTGGCAATTAACTATACAAACACAGCAAATATATACAAAATAAATTCTGCTGACTATAGATTCACAGAAAAAGAAAAAAAAAAAGAAAAATTATGGACCCTTTTGAAAGTTGAGGGGGCGAATCTCCCCACTTTTCTTCAACTTTTCCCCTTCGTGATCAGACGTTACGGAGGCAGTGACATAAGCACAATGACATAAGATGAGGACAAATCATTGTGGTGTGACACTCCTCATGCTCATGTCCCGTGGAAGGACAAGAGGAAAAAGTGGGAAGAGGAGCGTGTCTGGAATTTTCTCACTTATCAGATTACACTTTTTGAAACTCTGAATTTCAGATCAAATTGAATTGGTTTACTTCTCAGTTTAAGGAGTTCAGCGGGTAAATTTAACTCAATTCTTCAACTTTGACGATAGCAAACCGAGAGTTTGGGGAGTCCTGATGCATTTTCATCAAATTGAGTGACCAAAATGTGCCATCAGAGAGCAGAAGGAGGTGTGAGGATGTGTCGCTGAATGTAAGCTGGGATTTAAAGTTATTGTAGATTCAAGGAGCTCGCCCTCGCCTTTAGCTGTTCTGTAAGTCTAAGAGTTAGAGAGAGCGCATACGTGTCAGTCTTTACGAGTCCATGTATTCCTACGGATGTTTGGATATTTGCATGCTTGTGTGTGGAGCCCATCCGATCTATTTGCGTTTCCTGAGCACCAGGTACATGCAGCCGCTGACGACAGTCATGGGGAAGCTGATCCAGGCCAGGATGTAGGAGGAGCCGTAGGAGCCGTCCTGAAGGCTCGCCACATGGAAGCTCTTCTTCTGAGCCGTGTAGATGGATGCTGCGATCATCACACACAGAGCTGGGAGGAGGAGAGCGGAGGAGGATGTCAATCACATTTGATCGTTGATAGCTGAAGGAATGTCCTGCAGCCAGTTGGTGCTACGTAAAGGAGTAGTCCCACATTTTGGAGACCGCAGTGAAAAAGAGGACATTTGGAAAGTGATAAAACTACATTCTTCCACTCTTATAATCCAAAGAACTGAATGTAGCCTGCTGTACAATCTCAAAAAAAAAATTGCATTGATGTTTTCATCAGTTTGTACTGAAGTATGTCTTTTATAGGACTTTACAACACGGACGAGGCTTCGCTCCCCAATCGCCCGATCTTGGACCGCTATGGTAGGTATGAAGATGAACCATTGCATTCTGGGTGCACCCAACAAGACCTGACTCCCTCGTCTAGACATTACATCAATGATGCCCTTGCCTGCTTACTTGATCCAGGCTTATGCTTTCATCTCCAACAGCAAGGGTAAATCCCAGAAAAGCCCCCAAATCCCTGCATTGTACATGCAATTTCCCTGAGTGAAATCTGAGTCAAATGCGATATATAGAAGATAGATCTCTCTCGCACCAAATTCGGACTAAATCGGACCAATGGTTGAGAAATCTTGGCCCAAAAACTTATGTAGATAAAGCCCCCCCCTGGTGTCGGACTTATACAGCCGATTATTTCCAAAATCACTCCACTTCTTCCTTGCACTAAGATCTATGTAGGGATAAAATCTGAAAATGATCCATGAAATAACTTTGAGTTAAAACAAAGGATACGCTGGCGGCGCCGACAGAGACGATTCCATAATATCCCCCGACTTTTTGAGAAATAATTACCAGGATCAGCAAAAGCCTGAAGAACCACACAAAGACTGGTGTGTTTGTTCTCAAATGAAGTTGCATTAAGATCCGATCTTAAGAAGTTCCCGTTCGGAAAGGATACGCTTTGACTTGTTTTCCGAAATATCATACGTACGAATCTTGCCGCAGCTGAGAGAACGCACGGGATTATCATCAATCTATAAGAGACGCGGCTGCCGCCTTGGAAAGCAAACATCAGCCACGGGAACTGCAGAAACTGTAATGAAAATATGACCTTTGTGTCACTCACCAGCCAGTAGTTGGATGATGGCGGTGAAAATGAATCTGTCGCCCTGCTGGAGCTTGAAGAGCTGAAGGATGAAGACGAAGAAGCTGACACAGCATAAAATGGTGGCCAGGATCATAGTGGCCTGGACGGCTTGCAGATAAGCTGAGGAGAGAATGACGGAGGTGGAACATGAGTTCATGGCGTTCATTCAATAATAAATATTATTTAGCTTTTATGTGTCATAACAACATTTTTTGAGAAATCTCAGTCCGGTTTTAGAGCAAATCAAATAGAATGACTTTTTAGCAATCAACCAGGGAATTAGTTCAGTTTGAATTTGTTTAGACCTAAGCTCAACTTTTGACCCAGTAGACCACACTCTTTTAATCGACTGTCTCAAGACCTGGGTAGGCATCATGGACTCCACATTGGACTTATTCATGCCTTTTCGGTCACCATAGGTCATCACAATTTAGATAAGCTGTGGCGTACATTCACTGTCATTTCACAGTCTACATAGGAGTCTCCTCCCAGTTGGACGTTCCTGAAAAACTTCCACAGGGAGGCGTCCCGGGGGCCTCCTATTTAGATGCCGGAACCAACTGAACTAGCAACTTTCGACGTGAAAGAGCAGCATATCTACTCTGAGTTCTCTCCGGTTGTCTGAGATACCAATGTCTAAGGCCGAGCCCAGCCCCCCTCATTTGAGCTTCCTGTATGTTAGATCTCATTCTTTTGGTCTTTTTCGGCTGTTTAACGTGCTTTTTCCCTGCATATTTAAAGTAAACCCGGCTGCCTCTGCTTTATTGCAAAAGCCCTTTGTAAACTCTGCTTTTAATAATAAATGCCACAAAAAAGTTATTATTATTATAATTTTTTTCCCAGCTGCAATTTAAACAAGTTCTACAAAATGAGATTTGCGTACTTTGACTACAGAGCTCCTGTCTTACCTGCATCAGTAGTATGGCTGTTTTCCACATTGTAGCAGGTGGCGTTGCAGGAGTACCACAGGTCAGTGTAGATCACCTCACGTCCAGCTGGTGACACCACCCACCACGCCTACGTCAGGGATGGAGAGTGAGCAGGACTAAATGAGAAAACTTTTTAACCATGCTCTCCTATGTTCGCCGTTGTTTTTTTTCTTTACTCACATTGTGAATGGTCGCAACAAGGAGGAGAATGGCCGCCGCCAGATGGAAGAGGATGATGAGGAATAAGATGATCAACATGGCTGCGTCTGTGTCTGCTTCTTGATGATAGTTGGTCTGGCTTGTTAAAGTCTGCGCCTTCCACCGACTGGTTCAGAGGCTGTTGGTCCCGCTGGATGTTCGCTGGATGTGTGTTTACGTTGGTTGTCACACAGACTGGTCTGCAGGCTGTCAGAGAGAGGTGGATCACGGTCCTACGCGAGAGAGGAATCTGCAGGGGCCGACATATATCTCGTAAAATAAGACATAAAATACACGAGAGGTGAATCAACTGTGTGTCAGCATACATCAAAAATATGGACAAAGCCAGAATTTGGCTCCCTTTAAACAGAGATTGTAAGATTCTGGGCCGCAACCACAACTTTGAGTTTGTCCAATTTAAACATTTTTGTGGTAATATTTCTAACCCCCACAGCACCGGGGGTCTATAAAACATTTTAAATACAACATATATGCAGACTCAAGACTCCTGCATCCAATTACCAGAATACAAACATTTGCAAACAATCCCGAAAAATGCAGGGTCAACGAAAAAGCATCCCCTCAAATTACGCCGAATGACGCCCAGACGTGAGATTAAGCGGGTCTATATGTACGCCGGCCCACGTCTGTGTTTGTGTCTGAGAGCGTGGACAGTGTGCGGTTGTCTGGAGTTTACACTGCGGCGATTGAAGGCCTTAATCCGGATTTGTTGATAGAAGTGAGGAAGAGTTGAATGTTTACATCTTCAGTAAGGGCTGTCTGTGCTCGCAGTTCAGCGTTAGCAGCGTTAGCAGAAAGTCTCATCCAGCGGTGGAAAGAATGCCAGTGTATGAAGATGATCGAAAAATAATGCAATAGAAAATCTACGGGAGGGTGTTGGTTTAATGCCAGGAAATAAAAAGATGCATCAGTATCCCGTTATAACGTGATCATTTTCACGTTTTTATAGGATCAGTGTCACATTCTAACGACAATAATGTAAAAAGTTGAAATTTATCATGTTATAAAGTGATTACGGATTACGTAGAAACGCGAAAAACGTTATAGCGTGAACATATTTATGTAAAAAAGGAGAAACTTATAATGTCAAAACGTGAAAATTGTCATGAAGAAACCTGAAACTTATAACGTTATAACGAGGACAATTACTACGTAGAAGTGTGAAAGACGTTATATCGTGAACAGTTTTAAGTATGGAAAGACTTATAACATTAAAACGTGAAAATTATTACGTAGAAGTGTGAGAGACGTTATATCGTGAACAATTTCATGTAAAAGAGGAAAAACTTACAACGTGAAAATTGTCATGAAAAAACGTGAAACTTATCACATTGTAATGTGAATATTATTACTTAGAAACGTTAAAGACGTTATAATGTGAAAATGAGAAAAGTATAACGCTATAATGTGAAAATGATCTATCGCCTTATAGAGTAATAATAATAATAATAATACATTTAATTTATAATACACATAATGCACAGACTGAACATTTTCATATAAAAAGGTGAACCTGAAACCAGATTTTTCTTCTTTTTCTGGCATGACAGCGAAGCCTGTCCTTAGAAACCTCACAAAAAAGCAGCTGCAAGAGACATTTCTCAGAATGCTCTTTGGTATTTCTTAATGAGATTTACATACTGGAAATGATCCAGGGACACAGGGGGAACTGAAGTGACAGCTAATTAATTTGTTTTTGTAGCCTGACCTTGGCGTTTGTAGCATTATAACACAAACCCCTGTTGAGAGGCGAGTGCCTTAAACACCCGCTGACATTCATAATAAGTGAGCCTGCATACGGGCATCCGAACTGAAACCTGGAATTTGTTCTAAGCTGTCTTCAATGTCACGTTTACATAGTAGGAGCATCACATAATAATTTGTAGTTTTTGAGTTTACCTCCTATAGGTTTTGGTCAAATATACTACTAGGAATTGTCTTGAGGGGAAATATTCCATTAGTGATATAATGGAATGTTGTGCGTATGTTGAACCTCTAGCATGGGTGAATTTGGAGCTATGCCTTTAAAATTAAAAAAATAAGCAAAACCAATTATGACATGCACACCTTTAAGGTTCCTAAAGAGCATCAGTGAAAGTTTGTGAAATAGTCAGTTTTTTGTCCAGCAGTTTTTTAATTAGATATGGATAAACTGAATGTGAGCCACACTGCATGAGAATATTCAAAAAAAATCAAATGGGCCCAAAGAAATGTAAATATAAGTTACAAGTAGAAGAAACCAGTTATGAGATGTTCATCTGTAGGCGCTAATGTTTTTTTTTTATTTGAGTTAAAATATGCTTCAAAACGTAAAGATTCCTCAAGGATATTTAGTTTGATTATTTCCTGTTATGTGTTAATGGACAGACAAGGGTAACAATTATTTGTTTATCCAGGAGATAGTCATATCCCTGAAAAGTCAGGGATATTATGGCTTCATCATCGACGCCACCGCAGATCCTAGATTTAGATATACTTTATTGATCCCCAAATGAGGAATTCACTTGTTATAGCAGACGGTGGATATACACACACACACACACACATACTCACACACAGACACACACATAAAGAAACACAGACACAGACTAAAATATAAGTATAAACCCAGACTAAAAATATGAACATAGAGTAAAAGTGAGCTACATACAGAGAATGTGAGGGGGATTGCTTGTACAATGCAGGGGATCGTGGGCTTTTCGCGGACATACCTTTACAGTCAGGGACGACAGCGTAGCCCTACTTTCGACCAGTATTTCAATTCACCTTCATTCTGCTACAAATAATCACACAGGACAAAACCTTAAACTTTGAACGATTCTTAGCGTAGCCTTCGGGGTTTTTTTCGACAGGAAGTTATGACAAGGTTTCCATCACAAAGATTTCAGCGTGTCGCTGTCAACACTGTGTTTGCTGGCGGATCTGTGTATACGCTGTACACATGAAACTCAGTGTAAATGCACACATGTACACATATGAGTTTGATTTCAGTAACCGCCCACCAGAGGAGTTCAGAGGCTGAGCAGGAAGAGAAACAAACATGTTTAAAAACACATGTGAATGCAGTCACACACACACACACACACACACACACACACACACACAAGCACACGCACACACGTGGGCCAGACAGAAGAGGAATTAGCCTTGTCCGCCAAAATGGAGTCACAGTAAAAACAGCCCCTCCACCAACAGGAAGCAGGCCACAGTTTTTGTGTACGAGCATGTGGCTGTGGGGTGTGCCAGAGGAAAAGCCCACTCTGCCAGGTTAAGGGGAAGGGGGAGCAAGAGGGTAAATAGTAAAACGGAGGTGGGGCAACATCAAAAGTAAGATACACTTTGATTTATGAGACACGGGATTTGGGGGTTAGTCAGGAATGCAAGCAGCAGCAGCAGCTCTCCATACCAGATGCTTCATGGTCATAAAGTTTTGAGAATCGAACAATAACCTGTCAACTGTTGCTTTAATTTACAACCTGAAATCGTGTGAGGTAAAAACGGGAAACATTGCAGAAGGCAGAAAAAGATGGCTTGATAAAACAACTTTGAAACGAAAATAAAAAGAATTTCTGCGATCTAATAATACCGACCAATAAAGTCAAAAACATCGTACATGCTTTATTTGGTAGCTTAGCTTGCCACGCGTTAAATGTTCCCAAGTAAGATTCTCATTCCAAATCCTCTACATGCAGAAAGTTTTCAATAATCCTTTGGCTGTTGAGTCCCTGCATCTTATATCTATCTTGTGGATTTCCATACAGACTTCAAAGTGAAGAAAAAAATTCTAAATTCCAATTTTCCAAAGCCCTACATGTCATACACCAAACCTGTAGGTGTTCTGTGTGTGGCGGCTAACTGAACCAGCAAACAAAGCATTTTTGTGGCCGTTTGTACAGAATCAGTGTGTCTGACTATTTGCACTCGATGGGACTGAAACTTGTTTTTATGACTGGATAAGATTTTAGGAGTATTAGATTTTCTTGCCTCAGCCTTATAAATGATAAATTCTCAGAAAGGGATATTTATACAAATTCATATAATGATGTTCTTCCGGGTGGTCAATCACTAATTCTACATGTTTTTGCGTTAAACATGCTGATACTGTATTTCATAGTGACGACACACCTGACATAGAGGTCATAGAGGTGATGTTGTTAAAAAAAAAAAATTGGGCAAAAAAAAGGATGATGAACTTCATTTACTTTTTAATGTCCTGCTCAACTGTTTGGTCGAGCAGGACATTCTTTTTGAAAAATGGGACTGAACTCATTTATAGTATGAGCCATTTACAGCATTTATAAGCTGAACAGTAAGGGGGCAAGGAAGGAGCCCTGGGCATCACCACAAGTCAAGAGGGGCATCAAGGAGGAGGCATCTACCACGGCTATTGAGAAGGTCCTGTTGTGTGTTGGCGTGTGTGTTAGTGTGTGTGTATTTGCTAAACAGAATCATTGAACTTAACCAAAAGAAACATTCTTTACCAAAAGGCTCAACAAATGTAATTAAGATTGACTGTTTTCCATGCAATACGAATTTTCTTATTGAACTAATTTCATATACGTAATGTAATGTAAATACGGTAAAATGTTGATGACGTTTATGAGAGGATAAGGGTTAGGGTGATGCCGGAAAGGCCTCAGACTCCAGAGAGTTGAAGAAGAAAGAGGGAACCAAGAAGAATTGAGAAGCCAGGCAGTGATGTGGCTGTGACCAACTGCAATAACCCACATTCCAAAAAAGTTGGGAAAATATGTAAGATATAAGTCAGAACAAATCGCAACTATTTGCAAATTTCATTTACCAACAACAGTTGACAGAGTCTATCTGAGTCCATGCAACAATATCCTTTATGCATATCTTTCAAAAACTTCACCCCATCATTGGCTGGTTGACAAAAGTTGGGTTTACATCCTCCTATCCAAATGAAACCTTCCCGAATTACAATGTGGGTCGCCTGTTGACATGACCTGTCAATTCCGACCCGGTGTTTACAAGCATCGACTCATCTTATCGGAAACGCTTTCTTACATTGGCAGACGATCCACACCCCAGTCCATGAGGTTGTGATAATGCTACGATGAAGTGGGCACCATCCGCCAACGAGCGCCCAGAAGAAGAATACGACAAAGAGGGCATGAGCAGGAAGTGACTTTTTGTCCTTCTAACCTTCCAACTATGATCAACTATTTCGAATTTGCAATGAATAAATCACTCTCCAATGCGGACCGGTACCGTTTTGAAGTCACCGTATTTAAAATGCGTCCCTGCGCTGAAAAAACTCAGCAGAAAATTATGTCACAAGGCTGGGCATGAACAGATACAACTCAAACAGAAAGTTTGCCGAAACGGTGTTTACATGCAGCAACCGGCTAACGGAAAGGCGTTCCGAAAGGATTTTGGCTACCTCCTCGTTTCAAACATTCCCATCCACCCTAAAACTAGAACTACGCTGTCGTCCCAGACAGCAAGAGTATATTCCCAAAAAGCCCCCAATACACTACAATGAAAAACAATTTTAAAAAATCCCCCTAGTGAGTAAAATAAGAACTGTCAGAGTAAAATATGATATTTAGAAGATGGATTTCTTAGGTCTATTCATGCGTCCCGAATTTGAACTTAATTGGACCAACGGTTGAAAAACGATGTCCCATAAAATGTCTGAAAAATATAAAACCGATCGTTCCCCAAATCAATCCAGTTCTTCCTCACTCTATGGTCTATGTGGGTATAAAATCTAAAAATGATCCATAAGTAGAATAGTCTTTTCTGGGATATAAATATGAAAAGTAAAAATAAGGCCGATAATAGAACATTACAACCAGTAAAATAGTTGAAGTGCTGCGTCTTACACTTGGATCTGTTTAAAGAGGTTAGCTTCTGTACAAACTGTATTGATAGCCTTTGCTTCAGTAAAGGCTATCAATACATTCCTGCTGCAAATATGTCAAATTAACCAGCGCAGAACGAATGTAAAATGTATTACGGCGAGACTGAACCTCAGTGTCAATAATGTTACAGCCCTGTTGGCCTGCCTGGACCCTCGACCCCTGAACCGGTACGACCAGAAGAATCTGGGTGCCGCAGATTCGGCTCTGATTACAGGAGCTCTAAATATAGCAGACAGTTAAGTCAACTAGGAAACTCCTCTACGGACGGATTTACTCCCAGTGATCCAACTGATAATTGCACACTTATATTGTCGATATGAACATTATTAATGATTCTGGAAACGTCCGTCGTTTTTTGTGTTTCGGCTACAGATGAATGGCGTTGCTCGACGTCGTCTTCGGTAAATTCTTCGTTAATCGGCTTCTGACGTCTTTTTTTAAATTCAGCTTTTGAGTTCTGGATTATGGTTACTGGTAAAAGACTATATTATCGCCGATTCTTAAATAGAACAGTCTAGTTTTAGGAGCAATGATGTCTCTCATCTCCAACTGCATCGTCTATATTTGAGTCGGATTCACTTGTTGTGCTATAAATAGTTTTGAGAACTGAAACTTAAAAATCAGAACCAAATCTGGATGGCAAAATACTAAAAAAAACAAACAACAGACATCACTGCTTCAATCTAGTGGACCTAAAATGGTACCATGTCTGCACTTTAACAATACCTAACAACTCTATTATCATTTCTGAAATGACCTGAAATTCATTTTGTCATCTGTCGTCATGAGAAATTACCTCAGGTCCAGTGGTGGTACTGGTCCCATGAGATTACGTCTTCAATTATGGGCCACCCCTTCCAAGCGGACTAGGGTCCGGTTGTTTGGTCCGCACCAGAGGTTGGGTTCACCACCAACGAACGACATCAAAGGGTTGAACGCTCAACACGTTCAACAAGAATCGTTTGAACATGACCTAAAAAAACCTTTTTATACTTATTTGTACGGCATAACATTATACAATTTATACATAATGTCGATCTTTACCATTTTATAACGTTTAGAATTTTGGTCTGTTAAGTGTTTAAAGAACCAACTTACTTATTTTTCTTTAAGGGAAATGTAAGTTTGACAGCTAAGAATAGAATTCATTTTCTTATATATATATATATATATATATATATATATATATATATATATATATATATATGTTCTGCTGGAACTGGTTTGTCCAGAATGTGTTCCTTTCTCTTCTTAAAAGTACATTTATGTATCGTTTACCGTCAGGGATGATTTTGTCCTTTTAAATCTAAACAAAGGTTACACAGTTATCGGCCTAAGAGCCCCTTTGTACCATAAATGTGCATGTGTGTGAATGTGTGTGTGTTTGAATGTGTGTGAGTGCATTATTGTGTGCATGTTTGTGCATGTGAGTGTCTGTGCATATGCGTCTGCATGAGTGTGTGTTTTTGTGTGTGTGCGCGCGTGCACATGTGTGTGTGTTGTGTGCGAGTCCATAATTGTGTGAATGTTTGTGCATGTGAGTGTGTGTGTGTGTGTGTGTGTGTGCATGTATGTATGTTTGTGTGCTTGTGTTTGTGTGTGCAATTGAGTGTGCATGAGTGTGTATTTTGTGTGTGTGTGCGTATGCATGTGTGTATGTTTGTGGGAGTGCGCGTGTGCATATGTGTGTGGATATGTGTGTGGATGTGTGTGTGTTTGTGTGTGTGTTTTTGTGGGAGTGCGTTTGCATATTTGTGTGGATGTGAGTGTGCATGTGTGTGCATGCGTGCATATGTGTGTGCTTGCATTTGTGTGCGTGTGTTTGTGCATATGTGTGTGTTTGTTTGTGTGAGAGTTGTGCTTGTTCGAGCATGTGTGTGTGCGTGTGTGAGTGTGTGCATAGGTGTGTATGTATTTGTGCATATGTGTGCATGTTCGTGTGTGTGAGAGTTGCTTGTTCGAGCATGTGTGTGTGTGAGTGTGTGCATAGGTGTGCATGTATTTGTGCATATGTGTGTACATGTGTGTTTGTGGGTGTGTGTTGCTGCTGCCACACTGTGAGATAAATTCAGATTCACTTTATTGGTAGAGACTTTAAGATCTCAGACCAGCTTCAGGTCATCTCTTGACTGAAACCATGGCTAGTTTGCTCTCCGATGCACTCTGTTGGGTCTGACCTTTGCCCCTTGTGATTGTTTGTTGTTTTTATGTTGTGTCTGAAACATTGTGTACTGCAGGCATTTCGGCCGGCTCTTTTTGTGCGAACGAGTTTTCAATCTCAAAGGGACTAATCTGTTAAAATGAAGGTTTGAGTCACAAAAATCGCAGAATGGATCAAACTTAAACAATTACCATCCCGAGCTACGACTAGCTGCTCTTTCTCTCCCCCCTGTGTTTGTGTGTGACATATATTTTACAGAGTGACAGAAATATAGTGGAAAGGTGAGACTGAGTCCAAGTCTAATGTAGTTAGTCAGTTTTAGTAACCGTGACATGAATGCAATTATAACCCTGATGTAACTTGGTGTGTGTTAAATGAAACATCTATTTCTACATAGACACACACCCATGACTTTATTGAATTTGTGCTGTTTTCAATTAAATAGAAGTAAAAAATGGAATGACCTCTTTTTTAATTTTATTTCGGGGGATTCAGGGTTTAATTCATGGCACACATTAAAAAACGAGTTTTTGATATTTGAATCTAATCCACGCTGGAAGGAACATTCTTTGGAGCAGCAGAAAATCTCCTTGGACTTGGACGCACACATACACATAGAACTGGATCGGGTTCTGTCTGCAGCTGCCTTCTCCTGACATTGAAGACAGAGAGAGAGAGAGAGAGAGAGAGAGAGAGAGAGAGAGAGGGAAAAAGAAATTCCATGGTAGAGAAATGGAGGGAACTACAGCATTTGTGTCCAGTGGAAAACTCTGTTTATGCTGATGTGGCTAGACCCTCCGTCATAACAGAATATGAGTTAACTGCTATAAAAGTTAGGTCCACACTGTGGTTTACGACAGCAAGGGTGTATCCCCGAGGAATCCCCAATCTCCTGCGTTGTACAAACAATTCTTCAGATTTAACTTCACAAAATCAAGAAGTTTTGTCTAAGGAACGATGTTTGGGGTTATTTTGGGGGGAATAATAATTACGCATTTTGAGAAAAACTATTACCTGCTCTGGATAAGGACCCTTTCAGTGGGGGAATAACAAGAATAGAAAAAAGCCTGATTGTAAATTTGCAGAAGCTGTAAAACTACAAAACTACAAAAAAAAATCCAAGAATATACCAACAGCCAAAAAAAGTCACAAAAATGAAACTCACAAGACACAGCAGATCAAAAGAGACATCCGGCATTGATTTTGTGATCGGGTGGTATTATAAAAGTCCAGATCTGTTGATTTAATATAGGCCACTGTAGCGATGATGCAGAAGGATAATTATCCAAAAGCTGAAATTCCTTGCTGTCGTTGCTAATCTGGCTTTCATCTTACAAATTGACGTTGTGCGGGTGAACTATGAACCCCTCCGTTGACTCTAATGAGAAAATCTAATACAGCACTGAAATAAACAACAACAACAATCCATAGAAAAGTCGGGATGCGCCTGATTCTCCGGAATGATAAATCTGTGTAATTCCGTAGGGATTCTTGGGAACGGAGCTGACTCGGAGGGGCTTCATTCAAAGCATGTAGTGATGTTTAAAGAAGCTGATCCTCACCTCTGACACCACCGAACAGCTGCACACACACACACACACACACACACACACACACACACACACACACACACACACACACATCCACATGCCTGCTGTTTGCATTAGCCCCTCTAATCTGATATGCATAACAGCAGTATTTCACACTTCTTCCTGCCTTCACCATCACAGCAGACTAACGCACACACTGAGGGGTGCCCCCCTCAGCTGTGGGCTGTCAATCAGCAGAGCCGCTGGCTTAAACCCCCAGCAGTCCTACATATCACTCATCACTCAGACAATAAACATGTCCGGGTCGTAATTTATATTTTCTCACTATGGGGGATGCTGTACGTTTGGTTAGGCGCTCACACACACGCACATGATCCACAGCAGAATTGGGCAACTTTTGTAAAGCAGCACACGCCGATTTTAGCAGCAACTTTTTGTCACATTTCGCTCCAAATGTTGACTCCAAATCTAAATGTTAAATCTAAATGCTGTATCTTTATCTAAATGTTATATTTGAATTTAAAACAGAAATGCTATATCTAAATGTTAAATCTAAATGCTGTATCTTTATCTAAATGTTATATTTGAATTTAAGACAGAAATGCTATATCTAAATGTTAAATCTAAATGCTGTATCTTTATCTAAAGGTTATATTTGAATTTAAGACAGAAATGCTATATCTAAATGTTAAATCTAAATGCTGTATCTTTATCTAAAGGTTATATTTGAATTTAAGACAGAAATGCTATATCTAAATGTTAAATCTAAATGCTGTATCTTTATCTAAAGGTTATATTTCAATTTAAAACAGAAATGCTATATTGAAATGTTTAATCGAAATGTTGACTGTAAATCTAAACATTAAGTCTAAATCAGAATGTTGAATCTAAATCAGAATGTTGAATCTAAATCAGAATGTTGAATCTAAATCAGAATGTTGAATCTAAATCAGAATGTTGAATCTAAATCTTGAATTTAAATGTAATTTAGAGAGCTTTCATTTTGGTACTTTTAGAAACATTTCAGTTCAACATTTAGATTTAGATTTAACATTTAGATATGACATTTAGATTTAAATGATTTATAATCATTGAATGATTTAAACATTTACATATGATATTTAGATTTAGATTTAACATTTAGATTTAACATTTAGTTTTGACATTTAAATTAGTTGTAACATTTAGATTTTTTTAAGGTTTAGATTTAACCTTTAGATAAAGTTTTAACATTTAGATATAAAATTTAGATATGACGTTTAGATTCAGGTTTAAAATTCGGATCTATAAGTGGCCGTTGAGATCAGTATAAGCTACTTTGCCAACGGCGCCCCATACATCAGCAGCTTTACGCCACAAGTCAGGCGACTTTTATGGATATTATCCGACTGTGGTTCTAACACACGGTCGGGTTGACAGATTCTGTCCGACTCCAGCAACTCCAGCTGACAAACAGACACGTATGCCGCCATTCCTCCTCTCCACTCAGCATTATAATAGGAGGCTGGGGGCAGAGTGCAAGAGTGTACGTGAGCATGCTGACTGATTCCCCTTGCTGAGTGGAAAATGCTGACTTTAAATGTCCTCTTTTACTCTTTCACAAAACACAAAGCCACAGACTTAACTGGGCCTCCAAATCTCTCGCCCCCATCTCGCTCACTGTCCCTCTCCCTCTCTCCCCTGTCTCGCTTTCTCCGTCTCTCTTCCTGTCCTTGGCTGTGGAAAATATGATTGAGGAAGAGAGGAAGGCAAGAAGGCTTCCAGTGGCCCCTTCTGAGGCCGCACAGCTGAGAGGGAAAAAAAAAAAGTTTGCGATTTGTGACTCATATTTTTCTCTCATGAGCCCTTTGAATGCAAACTTAACAAGAAACTGTCATGAAGTAATTTGTTTCAAAAGATCCACACAGTTAGAATTTAATGACTATAAGAGTAATCAATAGATTAAATATATATATATATATATATATATATATGTTATATCATTATTATTTTTTCTATGTTGCTGATAACAGCATGAAAGTGTGAAGCTGCAAGAACTACAAACATAGCAAGGTTACATGGCGGCCTCTCTTCTCTGCAGGTGTTTGTGTGTGTGTGTGTGTGTGTGTGTGTGTGTGTGTGTGTGTGTGTGTGTGTGTGTGTGTGTGTGTGTGCGTGCTTGTGTGTGTGTGTCTGTGTGTGTGTGTGTGTGTGTGTGTGTGTGTGTGTGTGTGTGTGTGTGTGTGTGTGTGTGTGTGTGTGTGTGTGTGTGTGTGTGTGCGTGCTTGTGTGTGTGTGTCTGTGTGTAACTGGGCATTCTTTCCTCCTGAGTGTAACCATCAACAAAACATTTACTTTCACTTTTATTTCTCTGATTCTGTGTTTAGCTATCGCTAATGCTGGTCTCTCTATCTACTTCTCTCTCTCTCTCTTTCTCCCTCCCTCTCGCTCTGTCTCTCTCTCTCTCTCTCTCTCTCCCGCTGAGGTATGAGGAGTTACCCCAGAACAGAATCCTAAAGCTGAGTTTTTAGTAAGCGGCACAAGAAGAATCGTTGTAAAAGAATCAGTGATAAAAGCTCAAATTTGCAGAGACAGAGCATAACAATGTTTTCAGTATACTTAACTTGCACGGCATTTCCTGTTTTCCCCAATATTATATAAATGAGATATACACAAGAGAGATCTCAGATGACTCACATGCAAGGAATCTGGACTCAATTGGACAAATATTTAGAGGTTATGTCAGGTTAACAGTGTTTGTCATTTTTTTAATTAGCTCCACCTAGTGGGTAAAATCTGAACTATTATTGTAAAATATGATTTTTACATACATTTCTTGATTCATCTGCACCAAATTTGTACTAAACATTATCATGATTATGATTATTATTATTATTATTACTATCATTATTAAATCGGACCAAAGGTTGAAAAATTATGTCCCGAACATTTTAGGTGATAAAACTTCTCATAGTGTTGGAAATATACAACCGATCTTTCCCCAAATCCTTCCAGTTCTTCCTCGTACTAAGGTCTACGTGGGTATTCAATTTGCAAATTATCCATGCGATAGTTTTTGAGTTATCACATGAACACAGAGGATCTACCGACGTGGAAATGCGGCTGTGGCGATTACTTCTTGGGAATATAATTTTTTAAACGTCATTGATTTTGATAAGTAATTTTCACGTTCAAGCGTTTATGTGTATCGTGATCTGAACATCAGTCACTGGGGATGATCTGGGTTCCACTGATCAGTGGAACAGTGGAAAACTAGACTGAGCACGCCCATGTCATATTTTGTTTTTGCTTCCCACAACGGGTTCTTACAGCATCTAAACGACTGTGTGCGTGTGTGTGTGTGTGTGTGTGTGTGTGTGTGTGTGTGTGTGTGTGTGTGTGTGTGTGTGTGTGTGTGTGTGTGTGTGTGTGTGTGTTTGTGTTTGTGTGTCTGTGACTGTGATGGTGTGTTTGTGTGAGCAAAACTCACACACTATAGGCAAAACTAAGGCATAATTTTAGCCAAAAAAACAAAAGCCTAGCAGCTAAATAAGGTTTTGTTTACAATGAGCAAATTTAAACTGTGCACCCACACACACACTGACTCAAACGTGCACACAGTTTGATTTTAGGAGGTGTGAATGTGTGATATGGTGTTAGTGAAGTTACATAATGATGGATACATCACAGCTACATCAAAGATTGACGTGATGAAAGCAGAGAGTGGTTCTCACACGTGGTCCAACGAGCCGACAGCCCCCATAAGCAGAAAACAAAACAGCTATTTGGTTTGTTCTGCAAATAGCAGAACAAACCAATTCTGCTATTTGCACATCAAAGCCATCAGCAAAGCAAATTATTTGACAGTTTGGCCCGAGGGTGTCCTCAGAGGAAAAGTCGTGTCGGTGATCTACAAACGAAAATGCTGTATTGATAGAGCAAATTTTAGTAAAAACATATTCATTTCCCCGAAAAGTCGGGGTAATCATCATCGCCAGCGCAGCAGAAAACCTCCTGTTAACGCCATAACTCAGACATTGTTTAATGGCTCATTTTTAAATTTTATGGCCACATAGTTCTTAGTGTGACGAAGAACTGGGTCGATTCTGAGAAAGGTAGGTTGCATGTTTCTGACACTAGGGGGAGCTTTATCTCCAAAGGTTTTCAGGTCATTTCTCAACCGTTGGTCTGATTTTGTCAAAATGTGTTTGAATCGACTCCAGGAGATCCGTTGTATTGATTTTATACATTATACCTCAATCTAATAGTTTATATTTTACTCACTAGGGGAAACTTTGTACATCGCAGAGGATAAGGGACTTTTCAAGGACATATTCTTGTTGTCAGGGACGACAGCTTAGGCTTAGAATTTGTACGGAGTGCGAATGATGTTGAAATCAACTGCAATTTTCTGCCACACTGTAAAAAGTGAACATTTCTATGTCATGTGTTAATTACAGTTACTAGAATGCTAATGAACATTCTCATAATTATTCATTCATTTCCACTACCAGCTAACCCTGTGCATTGTGGCGGGGGGGTTATAACCTACGCCCACTGACGCTGTGCGAGAGGTCGGGGTCACACTGGACAATTTATTAGTTAATCAGGCCAACACCCAGAAAGAAACCAACCATTCATTCTCATTCAAACCTACGGGCAACTCCAAGTCACCAATTCATCTATACCGACCCGAACCCACGTTTCCAGGGAGGATTTGAACATGCAACCTTCTTGCTGTGCAGCAACAGGGCTATTACTTGTCAGATTTAGTTTTCCTGTAAGATATATTAAATGTTATGTTGATTTTGAATCTAAATATAAATCTGTAACCAAATATTTAGCTTATGGCCCGAGGTTCACGAGCTAGTTCAGGCAGACGGCACCAGTGTGCTGCTGCAGACACACAAACACATATTATCATCCTCCTCACTGGATATCAAGCACATCTGACCCTAACTGGTGGTCTATTTAACCCTTTAATTCCCTGACCATCTGTTTTGTTTAACACATTTCAAGTCACTATTTCTTATTGAAAAATGTAACTGAACCTGTTTACAGAATGACCGAGTGGCAGCATGAATATGCTAAGGAATAAGGGGCCAAGGATGGAGCCCTGGGGGACACCACAGGTGAAAGGGGTCAGCGAGGAGGAGGCGTTAACCATGGCTTTTGAGTCCTATTACATATTTGTTTTTTGGATTGTTAAAGCATGTGAGGATTTACTAAAGGGAAATATGTAACTTGATACAACCCCAAAAAGTCTATGAAGGGTCATATAGTTTCCACAAAACATACTTTAGCAAAAGGTTGAGCTCATCTAATTGACACAGACTATTTTCCATGAAATTCAAATTTACATCGTGGAATCATTTTAAAAACTTGGTTGAGCGAACAATCTGTCCTTTTATGGTAAATTTAGAGGGTTTAGGATACTTAAAATATGCAAAATAAAGTTTTTTTCCTTCGTTTTTCTTTTCTTGGTGGGAATATTAAAGGGTAAAGCTGCAACAACTTCCCTTATCTCCTTCTCTGCCTGCTTGCTGCTGCTGCTTGTGAACATCTACTTCTGCCTGTACTTTCAGACCCAGAATCCACCAACAGGCTCCAATAAAGGGGTTTCAGTAGTTTATAGATCCTCCCCCAAAAAACAATCTCCATTTCAAAAAATAACTAAACCATGTTACACTGCTACAAACTTATTAATCACCGTTTCATACAGGAGCTCTCAGACTGAAATGCGTTCATTCACACTGGTAGTACCAAAAAACAAGAGCCGTCACCTCTGAACATGTCCGGTGATCTAATCGTGATCGTTTCTGAGCTTCAGCAAAAACAGCCAACAGTGCTACGTGTTTGATAACGTTCTGTGTTCACCTGCCAAACACATTTATTCCAACTGTGTCTGATGTGTTATGTCCAGGCCAGATGTGAACTAAAACCCTGCCCATCATCTCCACAGCATTACGGACCACAAAGTAGTCACGAAAGATGTAATTCCTTTCTAACACTGGTAATAGTGTGTACAACATTAGATATACAGAGTAATAGAAAACTCACATGACTAGTGCACAAGCAGCGCTTCATATAAACGCACTTTAACGCCCGTTCAAACCTGGAACAGAGGAATCATTGTAGAAATTCAGTCAAATACACAGTATTATTCTGTCTATTTCATTGATGTCTTATGACAATAGTATGTACGGTAGATAATGTGTGTTATACAGACACGTCTGATCTAGCCTAGCCCAGTTATATCTAACAAAGCCAAATATTACATAACCGATAAAAGCACAGGTATTACGTCGCAGTCGTCCGGCTTTCATTTTGGTGTTTTCACAGACCAGCGGTGTGAATAAATATTAGCTCAATACTTTTTGATAATTGTGATAGACATTTAGCTTGGAGCTAAATGGGACAGAATGTTGCTGTTAATTATATTCCGGAAAAGTCGGGCATATTATGTAATCATAAATGCCTCCACACTAACTCAAACTATATTATGGATACTTTTAACAATTCATACCCACATTGGTCTTAGTGTGAGGGAACTGGGTTGATTTTGGGTAGGTTCGGTTGTATATTTTCTACACTAAACCAAGTGTGTCCGAAGTCTTCAGGTAGTATTTTCATGACCGTTGGTCCGATTTAGTCCAAATCTGGTGCTTATGAATCGACTTGAGGTTTATTTATGTTATATAGTTCATATTTTAGTCACTAGGAGGACCTTCTTTTTTTCCTTTTTTCTTTTACAAAAGAAAACCCCTTTAATATGAGGAGTTCAATCAGATATTGCTTGTACAACTCAGGGGATTGGGGGCTTTTGGGGGGGGGGGAACCCTTTCTGTCAGGGACAGGAACGTTGGTCTGGTTTCAGCATGTAATCAAGCGAAGCTGTGCGACAAACTTAACAGTAAAACGCTCTCATGATTACAATTAAATGCTAAAAAAGTGGCATTCAATTATTTGGATGGAGATGGAATAACTGACTAATCCATCTCCTGATTTCCTTCCACAGACACTGGAATCGTAGCACGTCACTTCACTTTTCATCAAAATGATCGCCTATCAAAGTTTAATTTTATACAAGTTTTTACAAATTATGCACACATGAGCCAAATTGACGAGGAGAACAACAACAACGACAAGACTGTCATTACAAACAACATCATATTTTTTTTTGGTCACAAGACAAGTTTATTAGTAACAACGCAAACCTAATAACTTGGCATTTCCTAAAGTAAGAGATGTTAGCCACGACGAACTCTAATGAATGGGCGAGATCGTGGAGAATCCACATGACACACACGTTACTCTGCATAATGATGAAACGTAGATTGTTGCTAATGAGGATGCTGCGCGTGTGTGTGTGTGTGTGTGTGTGTGTGTGTGTGTGTGTGTGTGTGTGTGCGCGTGTGTGTGTGGCAGTAGTAGTGGAGTGCCACACAAATTCATTTAGTGAAAATGCTGACTCATGAAATCATGAAACCCAGAGATAATTCAGGGGAGCAGCAGGAGAGGCAAAGAGAAGACCTCACCTCACCCCATTGGTCTGCCTCCTTCTATTGTACTCCGTCACTTCGCACTATTTCCCTGATAGTTTTCATCTGTCAACACCTTCCACAGCCTCACACTGACCCCAACTAACCCCCTCCCCCAATCAAATATCACAGACCCCTACCTCCAAGCAGCATTCAGTGTGACGGAAAATGCTTTCAAATTAACATTGGGGCTCTGCCTTTAAAACCTCAAGGCTCTGTCTCACATCCCATCCAGGACAAGGACAGTAAGAAGGCAGGCTACGAACAAAAGCAACAGCCCCTTCCAAATACTTGGAGAGTTACGCCGCTGCAGATCCACAAATTACCTCTGCTTGAGGAGAATTTGGCACCACGGACGTTTCAGGCTTCTGTTACAGGCCAACTATCACCCACTGAACTTTCTGTCATGCATTCATTTATGCTGCATCTGCACGTCTGAAAATTGCAGGATTCATGCAAAGATGATCTGTTCATGGCGGGATTCCGAGTTATTTTTCCACTAAAATGTATAAAATAACTCTGGACAAGTTCCGTCAATGTGAAGGATTTGCACAATTTGCATTTTCAGTTTATACAAAGTTTTTCTTTCCTGTAGATCTAGAACACCAGCCATGGGCGGAGTCAGAGGGGGAACGGACCCCAACGGAAATCCGACAATCCCCTGAATTACCCATGTCCACTAGCACCACTAGAAAACAGCTTAAAAAACTACAACAGCCATAATTCATGTAGGCTGTTGAAGGTCACAACACTGCAGCTAATACTTGGTTAGCCTACAATGAGTAGAACCTCAAGTTCAGTCTAATTTTGAAGACAAATCAGGCAGGATTCAACTCTAAATCTACCTTAATTAAGCCCTACGGTTATTTTAAGTTTAAGTACTAAAACAAACTTAAATAACACTATCAGGCGTGTTATAATCACCTAGTGTGTATGAACAGGTAGGGCCTAAAATAATCTATTTTCATTGTCAGTGACATTGTACTCTCTGTGAGTAATCAGTGACCTAACAGACACAAAAAAAACAACAATTCAGTCCATGCCTATATTTTTCTTTGATAAAAAAAAAAGCTACAACATCGTTACACTACAATAACAGCATGAAACAAAACAATCAGTGAATTTGCTCGGAAAGTCTGATACCTACTGAATCAAATCTGATAGAAATACAACAACGTTCATGTTATTCTGAACACTTTTGTGGGATTGGACCGGCATAACAGTTGAATGGACAATGGACCCAAAATGTGACATAAACCAATTTTGGCTGTGACATAAACCAATTTTTTTTTTTTTTTTAGAAAATAAAATAAGCCATGTTTGAGACGCAAAAGTGAGCGAACGTTGCCTGAAGAACCAAGAAAAAATGTAACTTAACCGAGTCATTTCCCCATCCTTGGTTAGTTTTTGAACTGTTTCGTAAAGTTTGATGTTATTCAAAACCGCTTTTGTGCAAAATGGGCCGCGTTTAACTTGGATAAAAGGGCTTTTCTACATCGAGGTTCTTATTTGGGTACTTCCGCTGACGTCGGTGTAAATTTGCATCCTTTCAAAAATGTATAGGTTCGACGTTTCAATTTGAAATGTTACATTTGTAGCAAAATGTGGGGAAGAAATGCTGCCAAAAACAGCATGTATTGCTCTATTTGCAAAATAAATTCCATTGTGCATGTGAGCTATGGAGCTAAATTCAAGCATGAACTGGCGACTGGTCTAGGGTGTACCCCGCCTCTCGCCCGATGTCAGCTGGGACAAACTCCAGCCCCCCTTGACCCTGAACAGGATAAGCGGTAGATAATAAATGAACTAATGAATGAAAAAGGACTTGTGCAATGTATATACCGTATGGGATCTGGAAATGTGCATGAATGTTGGACGTATGCTAGCCCCCACCCCCTCACCTGAGTAAACTTTGGTCTCTGGTTCAAAACTCATTCAGATCCACCACTGACCAGGAGACACAATGAGCACATAACCGGTGAAATAGGTATTGGATTATAATTTGTTGCCCAGGAATAAATCACTTTCTCAATCTTTCTTTAGTATGATCCATCACACATTTTACATTTTTTATGCATTATTGTGCATGGATTATATTTGCAAGTTAACATGGTGATGCAAATAGGTTTGCACCAGATATCCTTGTATTTTTAAATTCCCAAGACCACAAAAATAATGGTACACCTCCGTGACTCTCATATTTCTGCAGCCCAGTCAGAGAAATTACCTCCAACTACGGAAAACATGACAAAATGATTGTTTTCAACCACAAGGCGGCGCCCCACGCAAAAGCAAACTACCAAAAGTGATGAAAAATCTAAATATAAGGCAGGGAAAAAAGAAAGTCACCATCAAAACCAAAGGGGTTCTGGCTTGGGCAAACGTTTCGTTCATGAGAATCAAATTCAGTTTAATTCAATAACACACTCATCACTCTAAAACTATGAATAGACATGCCCCATCAAACTTCAAGGAAAGATAAAACCATAAATAAATGAGCTGCCGCCTGGAAAGAACAGAATAAACATAGTCAAAACCAACAAGTACATTATTGAGATTTGGTGTTACCATATGGACATGATCACAGATCAGTTATCTAACGCTGAGTGAAAAATCTAATGAACACAGCAGACACCACACAAACACACATTCCCCGCGTGCGTGGAAAAATAACCGCTTACCTTCACAGACGCACTAAACTTCTATTAAACTGCGTTCAGACATATTTTTACGCACTGCTGGCAACGCCCCTTCCCTTCCCTACGTCTGAAACTCAAACCCATTTATAATCCGGGTTAAAATACCCACAGGGGGGGGAAACTCAACAGGAGCCCACTGACTTGCTGTGAGATAAATGATCAAGCAAATTAAACATTTAAAAATAAATAAATAAATAAAAAAACACCTCCTTGCTCTGAGATCTCCCCGAGCAGCAGCCAGAAAAGTTTAAAATAAAAACATGCCGTATCCTGACATAACAAAATGTTGGTGTTTGTTAGTTTGAATGGGACATGAATCTCACAGAGGACGCGTTTAAACAATATGAAAACTTTAAGACGTTTTCCACTCACCGGGGTTGGACTGGAAGCTGTGCGGAGTTACGGATGCGCGCGCGAGGCTGTTTGAGAAGGAAAATTTAAGGTTGGATTATAAATTTAAAAGCTTCTGCCTCCCAAGTTCGGCTGAACAGCAGCTGGAGATCTGGCTGGTAGTCCCAGAAAAAAAAAAGAGTTCCAGACGCACGTTCTCTGGCCCGTCTGGCGTGAGCGCGCGTGGGCTGCGCGGTGGAGCTGCAGCTGGGTGTGGTTTAATAAATGGACCTATGAGCGTGCGCGCGCGCGCGTGTGTCACAGCGGCTCGAGCGGGATTGGGGACAAGAAAACTCGTAGTATAAGGGGGGGGAAAAAAGGTTCTACGAAAAAGTTGTTTGGAATGAGAGGGGAGAAGGTTCGGTCCTTCTCAGAAAACGCGGAAGAGAAAAAAAACAAAAGAGGGGAGACAGAGACGAAAGGAAATGAAAGAGATAAAGATGAGAAGCCGAATGGGAAGACAGGAGAAGTAAAATAATACTGAGATGTTGTTGTTGCAGGACGACACGTTCTGTGTTTGTATAAACCTTGACTTCTCTGTTTTTGTTTTAAATCCATCTCCTGTCTACAAAGAGATAGATTTGAATTCGGATTTTATTTATTCTTCCTGGCTTCTTTGTAAAGGGTAATATTTTCCAGTGGGAGAGGGTAACTTCCTCTTCTTCTTCTTCAAGTTTCGATCTTGCCCTGTCCTCTGCATCTTCTTCTGTCACATCAACCAACTGCATGTCCTCTCTAAAAACATCCAGAAAAACCCATATTTGGTCTTCCACTCTTCCTCCTTCCTGGCAGCTCCATCTCCATCATCCTTCTACCAGGAGATCCACTATCCTCTTCTTCACGGGTCAAAGCCATCCTGTCCATCCTCCTCACTCCCACAGAACATCTGAACATCTTCAACTCTGCCTCCTGTCTGAACCAGCGCCACTGACCAGGTTCATACAGAGAAACAGTCCAGGTTCATACAGAGAAACAGTCCAGGTTCATGCAGAGAAACAGTCCAGGTTCATACAGAGAAACAGTCCAGGTTCATACAGAGAAACAGTCCAGGTTCATACAGAAAACAGTCCAGGTTCATACAGAGAAATAGTCCAGGTTCATACAGAGAAACAGTCCAGGTTCATACAGAAAAACAGTCCAGGTTCATACAGAGAAACAGTCCAGGTTCATACAGAGCAACAGTCCAGGTTCATACAGGTAAACAGTCCAGGTTCATACAGAGAAATAGTCCAGGTTCATGCAGAGAAACAGTCCAGGTTCATACAGAGAAACAGTCCAGGCTCACACAGAGAAAAAGTCCAGGTTCATACAGAGAAACAGTCCAGGTTCATGCAGAGAAACAGTCCAGGTTCATACAGAGAAACAGTCCAGGTTCATACAGAGAAACAGTCCAGGTTCATACAGAAAACAGTCCAGGTTCATACAGAGAAATAGTCCAGGTTCATACAGAGAAACAGTCCAGGTTCATACAGAAAAACAGTCCAGGTTCATACAGAGAAACAGTCCAGGTTCATACAGAGCAACAGTCCAGGTTCATACAGGTAAACAGTCCAGGTTCATACAGAGAAATAGTCCAGGTTCATACAGAGAAACAGTCCAGGTTCAGACAGAGAAACAGTCCAGGTTCATACAGAGAAACAGTCCAGGTTCATACAGAGAAACAGTCCAGGTTCATACAGAGAAGAGTCCAGGTTCATACAGAGAAATAGTCCAGGTTCATACAGTGAAACAGTCCAGGTTCAGACAGAGAAACAGTCCAGGTTCATACAGAGAAGAGTCCAGGTTCATACAGAGAAACAGTCCAGGTTCAGACAGAGAAACAGTCCAGGTTCATACAGAGAAGAGTCCAGGTTCATACAGAGAAACAGTCCAGGTTCATACAGAGAAGAGTCCAGGTTCATACAGAGAAACAGTCCAGGTTCATACAGAGAAACAGTCCAATTATTTGAGGCATTTTTCTCGTATATGGTTAAAGTGGAATAGACACAAAGACAGATTTGCATTGCTATAATAATCTGGCTCTGGTTTGACTCTGGTTTGTTATTATTCAGATGATCAGGTGATGACTTTAATGAGAGTGAGACATACTGAGAAGGTTTATCATATCTGTTGAAATACACATTTTCATAAAGAGTGGTAGTTGTTCCTAATTCTCTCAGTTTGAGCAGCGCTGCTGTGAGGCGGCGGCGGCGGCGGTAAAAGTGGACGGAGCAGGTTTATCTAATGGCACATTGTGAGACCCATTTCATCCACATTATAGCAGATAGTCAGGAAGAAAACATTTGAGTCCCAGTAGAGAAAGTAATCCCTTTGTCTCTAACAACACCCTGGAACACTCCACTTCTTACATGACCATCAATATAACTTCAAATCTGTCTATATTTCTTTTCCCTTTTTTCATCCCTTCGCTGTCTGTTCCGATCAAGCCTCACCAGTTGTTGTTCTCACTCAGTGTTTTAACAATAACAACAATCCTCTCTCAAAGTCTTACCTCTCAGAATTGTTCTAGTTTTGCATCCTGTTTTTCCTAAATGAGAATTTGACACATCTCTATGTTTCGACATCTGACATTTTTAAATGAATAGTTTGCTATTTCAGGGTTGAAGCTGTTTTGTTTTCTTGCCAAGAGTTAAAAGACGGAGAACGCTTTCATGTTTGTTGGGTAAACACGAGGCTACAGCTACCAGCTGCTTAGCCTAGCTTAACCCCTTTAATGTCCCCACCAAGATGAAAAAGCTGGTGAAAATGTCTTTGCATAATTTTCTAAATATTGTATTTCATAGAAATAGTTTTTGGTCGTATCACGTTACATAATTCTGTTTGGTAAGTCTAAACACGCTTTAAGATGCCCAGAAAAAAAAAACGAATTATTGAATAGGACTTTATCAATAGTCATGGTTAATGCCTCCTCCTCTGTGACCCATTTGACCCTGTGGTGTGCCCCAGGGATCCATCTTTGGCCCCTTACTCTTTGAGCATACATGCTACTACTGGGTCAGATTATAAACAGGTTGAGTCACATTTTTCAATAAGAAATCGAGACTCAAAATGTGTTCAACCAAACAGTTGGGCAGGGCATGAAATTAAAAGGAGTTCTGGCTGTTTGTCAAGCTAAGCTAATCAGCAGTCGGCCTCATAGTCCATCAAACTCTGGGGGAAAACAATTTCTCCCAACATTGATTTTATTCCTCTTATTTGTTTAATAAATATTTAATTTCAGTAGAATCGTCGGCCGAAACGGACCAATAGAACACCCACATTACTGCTGATGCTACACCGAACCACCTGTCCATTACATGGTCCGATTTCCCATCCATTGAGAACGAGACACCGGGACACTTACATTTTTTCACTTGAGGCAGCAACTCATCACTAAACTCTGGCAACAGTCTCCAATTTTCCGCCAGAAAAGAAAAAGAAAGTGTTGAGTCGTAAGGAAAGACTTTTGATTTAATTTACCGGCCCATCTACGTTCCGACCTTCAAGTAGGGTCAGGAGCTCTGGGTAGTGGCCGAAAGAATGAGGTCAAGGATAGAAGCAGCTAGAATGAACGTCCTTCTTAGGGTAGCTGAGATCAGTCCAACGGACGCCTCTCTTTTTTTGGGTTGGAGACTGGGAGGAGACCTCGGGTTGGACCCAGAATTCGCTGGGGGGAATATTTATCTCATCTGGCCTGGGAACACTAAGGATCCACCAGGATGAGCTGTGGAGTGTTGCTGGGGAGAGGGATGTCTGGAATACCATTCAAAGGCTGCTGCCACCACCGCGAACCGACCGCGGATAAGAGGAAGAAAATAAAATGAATAGAATCCTGAGCTGAAGTTAAATTCTGGAAGGAATCTGACGAATCTCCTCAGCTCCATCAATTAATTGTAACTGAAATGTTCCAACTGCGTTGCTCTAAACGTCTTTCATTTTTTCATGTTTCCAGTGATTTGGCATAATTCTTTTTTTCAGCTACAGCTGACAATGTGAGAAAATACCTGTGTTTACACAGAACCACACCCATCCGCTCTGGCTTTGGGGCTGAGTCAACAAATAATATTCCAATGTGAGTTAAAGAGAGGTGTTTCATACGCAAATGAAATATTACCACACACAGAGAAACAGTCCAGGTTCACACAGAGAAACAGTCCAGGGTCACACAGAGAAACAGTCCAGGTTCACACAGAGAAACAGTCCAGGTTCACACAGAGAAACAGTCCAGGTTCACACAGAGAAACAGTCCAGGGTCACACAGAGAAACAGTCCAGGTTCACACAGAGAAATAGTCCAGGCTCACACAGAGAAACAGTCCGGGTTCACACAGAGAAACGGTCCAGGTTCACACAGAGAAACAGTCCAGGTTCACACAGAGAAACAGTCCAGGTTCACACAGAGAAATAGTCCAGGCTCACACAGAGAAACAGTCCGGGTTCACACAGAGAAATAGTCAAGGTTCGTCCACAGGAAAAGTCCAGGTTCATACAGAGAAACAGTCCAGGTTCATACAGAGAAACAGTCCAGGTTCATACAGAGAAACAGTCCAGGTTCATACAGAGAAATAGTCAAGGTTCATACACAGGAAAAGTCCAGGTTCATACAGAGAAACAGTCCAGGTTCATACAGAGAAACAGTCCAGGTTCATACAGAGAAATAGTCCAGGTTCATACAGAGAAACAGTCCAGGTTCATACAGAGAAACAGTCAAGGTTCATACACAGGAAAAGTCCAGGTTCATACAGAGAAATAGTCCAGGGTCATACAGAGAAACAGTCCAGGTTCATACAGAGAAACCGTCCAGTTTCACACAGAGAAACAGTCCAGGGTCATACAGTGAAACAGTCCAGGTTCATACAGTGAAATAGTCCAGGTTCATACAGAGAAACAGTCCAGGTTCACATGTCAATTAAGTATTTGCATAATTGCACTTAAACCCTAACAATCAGCTGACATACCAGAGATAACTGAGTTTCCGTTTTGACCTCGGGATGTCAGGACGTTTGTCGTCACGGTGGTGTGATGTAGCCGTCAGGACAGGATGAGGCCGTGAGGAGACACATAGATGGAGCGGGCACGAGGTAATGAAGAGGCCATTGTCCTGCTCATTATGCGGCAAATATTTCTTTCCAGGCAGCCTCAACACATGACTGCCATCGCTGCTGGAATGAGCTTCCATCCATCCATCCATCCATCCATCCATCCTTACATCCTTACATCCTTACATCCTTTCTGACCACCGACTTTCTGGATTTGGTAAATGGCTGAGGTGACTTTTAACCCCGAGTGTGTCCGATGATGCCGGCTTGATATCACATGTTTGATCGACAGCGTTGCAGCATTTGGTGTTGATAAACAAATTAAAGCCATATATTGAGTCTTTTTGCACATTTAGAGGGATAGTAATCTGTTATTTTTCATCCTGCTTTTGTTGTAAATGGTTGTATATTGTTTTTAAATGATTAGAGTAAGCATTTAGATTGTATGTTTACAGTATTGTGGAACCCTAGTTGCTGGATTCAAAGGCTGTAAAGTAGTTATGATTCTAAAAGTGTAATTTACACACCTATGGCTACTTTTGTTTGCGGCTGTTTTTAAAAGAAAAATGTTTATTTTACATGACTATACCCCAATTTTGCTTTTCTATTCTCATATGTACAATGTAGATTTTAATTCGTTCTCTTTTAAAATGATTCATTGCACATTTTTTGTGATTGTTTTATTAACGGAAAAACTAAATGAAAAACTTTGAATGTTTTTATTGTGTATTTTTTTCATGCAGGATGTTAATACTGTATGTTAAAATAAAGACATATTGAATAATAAAATCAACTTAATCAAATGTCAATAATAAATGTTAATCATAAAAAATAATAATAATAATAATTTTTACTTTATTTCTTCCCTTTTTTTTATTATCCGGTGTTTGGAATCATGCTTGACCAATTATTAATTTTAAATTTTGTGTGTCTAAGACAATAAATTAATAAATGCCCCGAAGAAATAGGACATCAAAGTGTTAGTAATAAATAAAGATAAATCAAAATTTTTTCATCAAGCATGGTTGTGATTGTTATATAAAAAGGTTTTTTGTTTTTTTTGGTGTATATGTGTATTAAGGATGTTACTATACTATGTTCAGGTGAATAGATAATTATCAGGTCATAGAGGTGATGTGTTTTTTGGCATGAATCTTTTACTGTTTTTATAAAGGAAAAATGAAAAGTATTGAAAAACACATTAATAACCCTTTACTCCAAAGGGTTGAATATGGATGTGTCCCAGTAATGCACAGCCGTTTTCTGAAAGGAGTAAACTATTCTTTTGACATCATATATCATATCTCTGCTGTGATGACACCATGTCTGTAATCGTGTCTGTTTTATTTCTGACTGAAGGCACAGCTATATAAAGGGGTATATAGCTGTAGATTAGACCAGGCCTACGCTGTCGTCCTTGGCAGCAAGGGTATATCCCCGTGAAGTCCCCAATCCCCTGCATTGTGCAAGCAATTACATATGATTGAACTCTTCAAATGTGAAGTTATGTTCGAAAAATTGTCTTTTTTCAGAGAAAGCTTCGCCCTAGTAGTAGAACACAAACTATTAGAGTAAAATGTGATATATACGATATAGATCTGTTAGATAGACCTTGAGTCGGTTCATTTACACCAAATTCGGACTTAATGGTTGACCAATTTTTGACCAAAAAACTTGACATTAATCTTCCCCTAGTGTGGGCATATGCAACCAAAATAAATCCAGTTCTTCCTCTCAATAAGCTCAATGCTGGTATGAAATTTGTGAAGGATCTATGAAATAGTTTTTGAGTTATCGCGTAAAAACAAAGGAGCTACGAAGGCGGCGGCTACAATGACACTCCTATCAAATCCTCGACTTTTCGGGATATAATAATCGGAATCTATACGTTTTGGAAACGGTAGTGGAGGAGAGGGAGAAGCTGTGAACAAAGTTGGATTATTTTAGAGACTATATTTCTGCCTTATTTCTCTCAACACTAGAAATTGTGTTAAAAAATGTTTTCAACATTTACGTTTTGACCAGGCGCTAAAATAACGTCAACGTAGCGTTTTGTGGAAAAGCAGGGCTAACGTTAGCCGGCTAAATGAAGACGCTAAAAAGATCTTCTTGTTGTCTCGATGTGTCTATGTCCATGTTTCACAGTTAAGCTGCAATATTAGACTGAAACGTTGAGCTCCACTTCTAAAAAAAAAAAAAGAAAAAAGACTCCATCATTTACGGCGCTGGTGCCTGACCCGCGGTAGTGTGCTGGTTCTTGCAGCAGACAGCGGGGAGGGAAGCTATTAGGACTCCTTTAAAGAGCCTCGGGACTTCTGCTCGTGTTGCTGTGTAAAAATACCTGTTGCCATGGACAAAACATTCTCGTTAGCTACAAATTGCACTCAGAATGTTTGCACACATTCAGGTTTGTACACATAAAGTGTGCAAATACTCGCTCACATGGCAGAACCACGACATACCCTGGGAATGAAGACACAGAATCTGCTGAGCCGGCTGGAGAGGAGGGGATTTGTGGAGTTGATGATGCCGCATTGCAACCCTTAATAAGATACATTCTTTCTCTCTGATTGGCTCTGGTTTTACCCCACTGGTTTGCTTGCCTATAGCGATGACACACACATACACACACTCACACACACACACACTCACACACTGTCAGACTGGTTTATGTACTTTCTGTCTGATCTGCTGTGAGTTGTTTTGTGGTTATTCTGTCGTCGTGTAGGCAGTAAAATGTAATGAGTTAATTAAACTCACATTGCAATGAAATCGACACATTGTCCAAGTTTGTGCAGTTCTCCCCAGTTCTGAGTTAAAGTGAGAGAGAGAGAGAGAGAGAGAGAGAGAGAGATAGGTAGGTAGGTAGGTAGGTAGGTAGATAGATAGATAGATAGATGGATGGATGGATGGATGGATGGATGGATGGATGGATGGATAGATAGATAGATAGATAGATAGATAGATAGATAGATAGATAGATAGATAGATAGATAGATAGATAGATAGATAGATAGATGCTGTCAGGGGCGACACTGTGGTCTAGTTGGATACTGGATTTTGATGGGCGGAGTGGTCCTTTGCAGAAAACATCATAAAATGTGACATCTGCACCAGGTGTCGGACATCAGAGGGTTTTTCTTATGTTGTCTGTTGCTTTTGCTTCAGTCTGTTGTTGATCTTTTCAACATGACATCACCATGTCATCATAACTGACCTCTAATACACACACACAAGCCCGCAGATAGTCCCTGTTTAAACAACAAAACAATCCCATAATACTCAGATCCTCAGGCTAACTGGCCCCCATCACTCTCACCACAAAAAAAAAATCACACACATGTGATCCCACAAGATCAGCTTTGCGCTCCTTACCAGGTGTCAGGTGTCCACCACCTGGTAAACACGTGGAGACCCACTCCCACCGTGTGTCGCCGCGGACACGTATCAGTTACATGCTATTGTTGCACAGCTATAAGTGGGAACAATACCACATCTCCACCCAAAACCCCTGTATTAAGTCTTTTTAGTACATTCCTCACCTGCGGCAGAACGGCTGCTGCTGCAGTACACTACTTTATTTATACACACCTTTTCCATGGCTTCACCTGTGTCTCTTTTGGACAAGCTGAAGGAGCTCTCTTCCTCTGTCGAAAACAGGAGTCACACTCAAAATTCAGGAAGGTGCAAAAAGTGAGTTTAAATATGTGCTTTTCTTTATTATCGGCATATGCGTTAAACTCAATATGGAGGGTTATGGGTGCCGTGGCGGGAACACACGTTCTTCATCTTCATCGTGATTAAAAACAGTCAACCAAGCACAGATTGTGAAACACACTATATTTCCCCCAGCAAACATAATCAGTGACTTATTGATGTAAAAATACTCCAAAAGCAACAGTCCATCTGTCAAACTATTGATAATGAACATGTGCAAAATAACATTTAATGTAATTAAGTTAGTTAATATTACGTGAACATTATGACCAGTTTGTTCCCAAATTCAAGTCAACTGTTTTTCCCTCAAAGACTGACTCTAACTATGTGGATGTAAAAAATATTAAGTTTGTTGCACAATGACAAATGTTTTTTTATCCACTTCCCTAGTTGCCTATTCCTGTCTCGTATTAGTATGTGTTTATGACTAACATCAGCCATGACATTTATAAGAGAATAGTCCCTATTTATAAGACATTTATAAGACATTTATAAGACATTTATAAGAGAAACTTATAAGAAAAACTTAAACTGTCGTCCCTGACAGCACGGGTATGTCAACGAAAAGCCCCCAATCCCCTGCTTGACTCATCAATAATCTCTAACAGTCCATTGACTCATCCTAACATTATGAAATCAGCCATGTGATCTAGGATAAGATGCCATAGTGACTCAATAACGAGGAGGAATGAAGTTATTCTCTCTGAGCTCACCAATAAAGCACGACAGATTTGGATGTTTCAAATAATAGGAGCAAAATTTAGACACAATTGGACCTGTGGTTGTGATTTTACGGATGAGATTTCCACAAAAAGCTCCCCCTAATGAGTAAAATTACTATTATTATATTGAAATAATTGATATGCGATAAAGGTCTCATTGTGTAGGTAGTGCAAACATATGGTTGGGAAGAAACACAAACCTGTTGGGTTTTTTTTGCACGAAGGAAAGCTCCCACTAGTGAGTAAAATATAAACTTTCACGGTAAAATACGATACTTAAGATACGGACTTGTCAAGTTGATTCATAAGCACCAAATTTGGACTAAATCGAACCAACGATTGAGAAATTACGTGCCGGAAACGTTTGGCGATACAGCCCCCCCCCCAGTGATGGAAATATGAAACTGACCTTTCCCAAAATCAATCCAGTACCATCTCACACTGAAGACTATGAAAGTATAAAGTTTGAATATGATCCATGTCATCGTTTTGGAGTTATCGTGTTACCCATAAGGATCTGCGTCAGACGGCGTTGATGACGGCGCCAAGATATCCACGACTTTTTAGGGATATAGTAATATCAAAGAGCTGGGGTTTTTTTTAACATGGCGAGGATGAGCTGTTTATCAATGTTCATTAATGTTGAAACAGAAAATGCCAGTAAGATATTCATGTTACACCGGTTTTACCAGAACATTTAAACAAACCAGTAAGAGATGCATTTCAGCCAAAGAGCTTCTCTTACGGAAAAAAGTTCTGTGCTGTAATCTAATCTCTGAAGCGATTAGTTTCCTTATATTCTAGGAAACAAGGCTGCAGGTACAACAGGCCACAAGAAGAAGAATACACACAGTAAATAATGACTGTAAAGTCTTGTGTCTGCAAAATGAATCTAATTATTATGTTTTAAAAGAAAAGTAACATTGTCAAGGAAGTTTTTCAGAAGAAAGTTCAGTTTATCTTGCTTTGTTCCGCTCAGCTAATGTGCCGCTAGATTTAACCAGACACAAGGTACGACAATGTTTTGCCTAATATTCCAGCAGGGGAAGATTTAAATACTTCGTCTCCACCTGTACCAACTTAAGAAAGTTAAGACCCGCCCCCTTTGGAGATAAAAAGGGCTTTTTCTAAACAAATATTTGAAACAAATATTTTTTTTCCAGCTGAATGTGGGAAAAAAAAGAACTTACTTATGAATATTCAATTCCATTTATTCCTAGAGTTACCCCCTAAATATTCCGGCCTGGACCATTATGTTCAGAAATTTAAGAATTTTATGAAAAGACACCCATAAAACGGCCAAACAGATCGTAGAAAAGAACTGAAATTTAAATTTTTAGTAAGTCTATGTTGAGTTTACTTTAACGTACTATGCACAACTTTATGACATTTTCACAATTCTTCCAATTTTGGGATCAATTAAGCCCTTTGGGTATTTTTGCATGACTTTTGGGGCGTCCAGAATTTTTAAAGGTGGAATACGTGCTTTGATTAAACCTCATAGCTGCAAAAAGGAGCTTCAGAAAGTTTCTTTCTGCCCCTTTCATCCACTGTGGTAACTCCTTTATGGCCATCAAGACTGAACTCTCCCCAATGTCTCTCCTTCCCAAGCACTTCCACCACCTGGACGCATGCCAGACACATACACACACACACACACACACACACACACACACACACACACAGACTCAAACACCGGCCTAGAGCCAGACAGGAAGCACCCCCACCTTCCCTATTCCTGTTTCTCACAGCATGGGTGCGTGTGTGTGTGAATGTGTGTGTGTGTGTGTGTGTGTGTGTGTGTGCGCGTGTGTGTGTGTGTGTGTGTGTGTGAGTACCCATGGAAGTCTGCTACTGTAGGCAATCAGCAGGAGGCAGACTGTACAGCACAGGAAAACAAAACTACATCAGATAGAAGATTACCGTGGAGAAAAGCAATATTACTGGAGCGAAGAAAATATACAGAAAATTATACGGAGAGAAACAGCCAAGATAGTGTGACAGCCGACATACACTAACCATGAGACTGTTTTTACGTCCCTCTCCTCCCCCTCTCTCCCCTCTGTTGTGGGAAGGAGAGGCTCCACACTGGTGCATATGAATGTTAATATTTACATTTTCCTGTACATTTTTCTGGAAGGCTTTCTTTCTCACTGCTGAACCTCACGCTGCATTTTCCTCGGTTTGTATCAACACCTGTGAGGCGCTGGTTATGTAACTTCTACAGCCCGGTCCTAGAAAAGATTTTACCTCCACACGACAGAGCAAGACAACTTTTTAGAGTGTTTTTTCGCCTTGGAGATGTCATTTTGGTGCTCACAATGTGTGTGTGTGTGTGTGTGTGTGTGTGTGTGTGTTTGTGTGTGTGTGTGTGCGCGTGTGTGTGTGTGTGTGTGTGTGTGTGTGTGTGTGTGTGTGTGTGTGTGTGTGTGTGTGTGTGTGTGTGTGTGTGTGTGTGTGTGTGTGTGTGTGTGTAATATAACACATTCTACTTTACATTTCATTTGCGTCCTCAGATTTTCATTCATTTGCTTACCTGGCCAGGATGTAGAACAGAGAGAGAGACAGAGAGAGACAGAGAGAGACAGAGAGAGTCTCTCTGTCAAGAGCTAAAAGAAGGTAGAGCCCTCCAAACCCTACATGTCAACAAGGAAATGAGCTCTGGCACACGCTGCGTACTGTTAAGGATCAGTCATTGGGCTTTATCAGTACTTTTCTCTCCCAGCTCACACATTTGCACACACAATGTTTAATCACCTAAAACAAATGGTTTGTGATAATTGTAGGATTGGTGACTGTGTGTGTGTATGTGTGTGTGTGTGTGTGTGTGTGTGTCTGTCTGTCTGTGTGTCTGTCTGTCTGTGTGTGTGTGTGTGTGTGTGTGTGTGTGTTTGTGTGTGTGTGTTTTTGAGCTAGTTCAGATGAACTACGACACACCTAGCGTTATGTCTGTATTGCATATGTGGAAGGCGTTCCATTCAAGAATCTTTTACTTCTGACAAGCATCATTTTTGGCCATTTAGGTTAATTAGACCTAGAGATATGGACCGCCCAGGCTGTCATTTATGTAGGACATGTATGTCAATGGAAGTGGATCAATAATGGAGCTTAAAGGCAGCGGTGTCCTATACGACCATGTCACTCAGCTGTTTTTAAAGATGGCAAGCCGGGTGAACTTGGCTTCAGATGATGGACAGATTTGATAAGTCTAAGTCTAGACTTTGATGGATCTTAATAAGCTGTTAGTTATTATATGATTTAAATGGTTGCTGCTGTTGTGGTGTGATTAAGGTGTAAATTCAGTGGTCTAGAGCGACTAATGTAATGTGCCTTTGGGCATGTATGTTTATGCCCAGCAGGAGGCTGGAGTCTGTGATGAAACCCTGTTGAATCCTGATTGTGCTGCTTACATTTTATGTTTTTTTTACTTTCTAATGCTACTTGGTGCTGGTCTGAGTAAATGTGACTGGTTGTTGAGAGTTTATTACTTAGTAATGACAGTTATTTGAGCTATAAATGAAAAATATCCTTATATCATTCATCCTAATAGGGCTACATCCTTAATCTTTATCTGTGCAGTTATTGTTTATTGTTAACCACTTTATTCCACTGGATAAATGTTTCTGCCTCTTTGAGTATTGGCTTGTTACGTAGTCTGACAACAACCTGTAGCCGAAGAGTCAAGCTGATATTATATGAGGGCAGCTGGGGAGTGTCGCAATGAAAGCCCAGATGGCAAACCCACAACCCGAAGTAATATCAATGTGTCCTCTACTGCCCCTTACGATAACAGATTACCTGGAAGAGCGACAGTCCACACACCAGATAGTTTAACTGCTGGTCGAACTGTACAAGATGATGACATCAACTGGACGAGCACCAAAGGGAGGATTGCGGGATCGAACGCACAAGTTTGAAGAGTCCACATTATGCCCTGAAGATTTGGAGGACTTGGTGGAATACCGACAATTCACCGTTCACATGGAGTATAAACATATCCTCTGTTGACATATCGCATGTGACTTTATTATAAACATTATTGGGTACTACCTGACAATAAGAATATCTTTAATATAGGATTTATAACTGGTTTTTAATTAGGTATTTAATGAGGTTGAATTTATCATGATTGTCATTATTATTATTATTATTATCAATAATGTAATAAATGTTTAAACAATCAGTAAAGGTTCACTATTTGTTTATAAGCTGCTATAAGTCTAATAAGTTTCTAGCAGGTTATTAATTAGTTATAAAGTGTTAAAAACTTATAATGGTTTGGTTATAATAGTACTGTTAAGAACTAGTTAATAAACTAGTTATAACCTACTCATAAACCCTCTATTGGGTAGTTTTATTGTAAAGTATTACCATTTTTGTTATTATAATTACAGTATTAGTCTTTCAAACGGAAAAGCTTGAAGGCTCTTGAACATTAATCAGAACATTTTACTTATTCGAATCTTAGCCGTCCTCAAACATCGTGTAACATCGAGTAACATCGTGTAACATCGTGTAACATCTGCACAGGGTTAAGAGGCAAAATAGACAAAGAGAATTCACAGCATCTCTTTGTGTCAACGATATTATGTAATGTTAGTGTGTCTTGCCAGATGCCGAGGAAGACACGCTATCTAACGCGGTCTGACCCGAAATAGGCAGCAAACCGGCTAATCTTCCTTCCGTGACATAAACAAAGCCCACTCAACCGGCCACCCTTCCTTCCAACAAAGATATTTTAATTGTGTTCAGAACGGACGCCCCGACCGTCGTACTCAGACACCCAAACGCAGAATGATCCCATGCAGCGAGATAACATTGGTTATTCTGGGGTTATTATGTTCGGGCTGCCGGCCAGGACAGCTGGGGGGGAGCAGGTGACTCCACCCCGCCTGCCTTCAACCCAACACAGCCCCCCCTATCGAACTGACCTCTGACCTTTTAAGAATGTGTGTGTGAGTGTGTGTGTGCGTACGTGCGTGCTTGCGTGTGTTTTTGAGCGTGTGTGTGTGTGTGCGTTGGTGCTCCCATTCACAGTACACAAACCTCCATGCCTTGCAATGTGATCAAGGCTATTTCAGGTGGGAATGTTTCGGCGGGTTAAACGTCAGGTACGACTACGATCGCCACAACACTGCATCACCCAAACACCCACAAATATCACTAAAACAAGGTCATACAGGTCGATCTAATTTATAAGACCACTTTATTCAGGACCTCCCTCCTGAGTTGATTTTAACGTCAGAGCCTGATTAAGAAGCAGATGTTGATGCAGCCTTCAGAGGCTGAGCAGAGAGGTTGGATTTAGTTGTTTGTGGGAGAGAGGGGGCTGTCAGATGAGTTTGGTATGGCGATCGGGGTGGTGTTTGTGGTCAGTGGTTTGGGTTTGGGCTGGTGAGATGGAGGCTGGGGGATGAAGGCATGAGACAGACTTGATGTCTGGGATGCCTTTGGTTCCAGCTTGACCAGAATAACTTCAAGAAGTATCTGGAATTCCTCCTCAGCTCGGGGCTGCATGCGTGTGTATGCACACTGTCCATTTCACAATATCATCTAACACCTGACACTTGTAAGCATTTTAAAAGAAATGATGTTGTTTCAATAATATCCGCTTAAATCCTGTGTTTATTAACTTAACGCTTTAAACCGGTCCTCACAAAGAAAAACAATACGGAAAAATTATTTGTTTACATTTTTTTCTGTGGTGTGCCCAAGGGATCCATCCTTGGCCCTTTACCTTTTAGCATATACATGATGCCACTGTGTCATATTATAAATGTCTTCAGTCAAGTGGTAATAATAATAATAATACATTTAATTTATACACATTCTTTTACTAAGAAATAGAGAATGAAACTGTGTTCAACCAAACAGTGGAGCAGGACAATTAAGGGTCCTTAGATGACTCTTAATTTACGATAAAAATGACCAATTGTATGGTAAAGCGTGTTTTTTAAACAGAAAAAGATAATCAGAGCTGTAAAATTATTCCATGATGTAAATTTGTATTTCATGGAAAATTGTCACTTTGGATTAGATTAGCTCAAGTGAGGGATTGCGTACCTGTGTGACTGAAGGTTGAGTCTCGTGGGGTCACTCCTGTTGAGGAAGCAGTTAAAGATCTTGTGAAAAATCCCACCGAGAGGTATATGCCATTATCTTTAGTGATTATTTTTGGGTGCTGGTAGGAGGAGCCAGGCCGGACGTGTTTCCTTTCTCCCCAACTTTGTGCAAACTCACTCGGATATTTAGCAGACGTAAGAGTGGTATTGATTTTCCCATCTCACCCTTGCCAAGAGATCAAGTAAGTACATTTCCCCAAATGTCTCAACCATTACCTTAAAAGCCTTTCACGGGGGGAACTCCATTTATATCAGAGAAAACATGAAGCTGTCTCCGCACCCACAAAGGGAGTCGGCCGGAGGGAGGCTTTGGAAATTAAGAGAATGTGATCATTAATCTTATTTGTTATCTTCGCGTTTATAATCCGTCATCACGCTATCAGGACATTCTGAGTGTGACCCAACCCAGCTGATAGTAGTTTTTGATAACTATGTCATGCCGGGAATATATCACTTTATTGGGTTTTTTTCATGTTGTTTCTATTTTCTGTGAAATATGCAATGTCAGGGAAAAAAAAAGTTACGGTAAAATACTGGCGTTGCTGTAAAAATACGGGGATCTTGTAAAAATACATTCTGTTAAATTACGCTGAAAAACAGATATAATGTCAACCGGTTTACGTCATTGCATAAAATGACAAGGATTTTTTTTAAACTTAGAAATCAATATAGTTTCTAAAATACATACCGTATTTTTATTTTCTTATTTCTGCAGTGATTATGGTATGTTCTTACTAAATGGTTAAAGTTTCTTATTTAAGTTTTCATGCTGTAATTTACATTTGCTTGTAACATTGTGTCATTTTTTCTGTGAATTTTACACAATGTTTGTATTTTCACAGTAAAATTCTGTGAATTCTAACCAAAAGTAATTAAGTTATTTACTGTTTTTATTTAAGGGAATTCCCGGTATCTACCATTTGTCAATTTTCTTTTACACACTTAAATATCATATTTTACTCACTCAGGACAAAATTTTTTTAATGTGGACATATCCTCATATTTAATTTAAGGACATCAATCAGGGGGGGTAAAATGCATTAGATTTGGGACTTTTCTGGGATGTATACCCTTGCTGACGGGGACAACAGCATAGAATTAGTTTAATTATTCTCTTGTTCAAGGTCACCATATTTTTTACGACAAAACTCTGGCAGCTGCCGGTTTTTTACAGTAAGTTAGTCTTCTTTCTTTCTTTCTTTTTACAGTGTATGCACAAATCAATCCATCCTAACCACTATATGACGTAGTGTTATCACACAGGGAGTGACCCCAAGTAATTACTCACACAGATGCATGTTCACATTATCTTCCCTTGCATGGTGTTTGCATAGTTTGATGATTAATGTGGGCGTGAAGTGCTTTGGATTTCGACCAGGTGTGGCCAATGCTTTTGGGAGGGTTAGAATTTTAAAGGGTTCTCTCAAAACAGGTGAAAGTGCTTGTAGTGAATTCCTCTGGGACACAAATATCAAAACTGTGACTGTCAGCAGGCGATCAGGTATTATTTGGCCACACGCTGGAGTGCAGTTAAACGGCTGAAATAGTCATCGACCCCGATTGACGGCAGCAGCTGAGAATTTCATAACAGCAGGAGGAAAGAGGAGGAATTGAGAGGAGGAGGATGGAAGGAAGGACAGCGTGGAGAGTCAGAGGGGGGCGGCTCTGCAGCGACATCAGCCTACTTCCTCTTTTTCTCAAGACAGATTTCAATCTCTGTCACTACTGCACTTAAAGGCTGTTTTTTTTACTTCAAGTTAAGTAATGAAACTTTTTTTTTGTCCTGCCAAAACTGTGTGTTAACTTCTCCTGCAGTGCAAACACGAAAAACTGCATGTTCAAGTTATTTTACCTTGTTCAAATCCAAACTTTGGCAACCAATGTCACTGTTTTCCCCCCCAGGGCTGTTTGAGTCTGAATATAGCCTAAGACTCTCGTTCTCACACTCCTGTCACAAATACAGTACATTTCACTGTAGCGCAGACTGGGACAAAATAAGTTGCTGTTCTTTTCCCAGCGATGCCAAAATAATGTCTGGTTTTGCGAAGATTCTGTATCTGGTGTTAAAATTAATTCCTATTTTACTTGTTTAGACTTCTTCATTCCACGTACCTAAATCCAGTCACGATGCCTGAAGTCGACAAGCCAAACTGCTTTCCGTCGCCTGCTGCCTTTCCTGCTTTGCACCCAAACGCCCCCTGCAGGTGGTGAGCCCACAGGGCACAAAAACTGTATTTTTAGGTTTAATTTAAATATTGGTCACACATGATTGCTTTAAATCAGACTCGATCCACTCCAACTGGGTGGGCCGGTAACACCAAGGACCTCGCCTAAGGATCCAAACTGGATTTCTGCAGCGCCCTCTTTTGACTAGGATTCAACCCCCAGTCTCCTGCACCAAAGTACCAGTAAATTTCTATTCATGGTTTTCTGCTGGGAAATGCTGGTCTGTCCCCTTCAGGTTGAGAATGAGTTGCTGACTCAAGTGAAAGACTTGTGAAAAGCGTCTTGACGTCTTGTTTTTGTGTGACGGGAAAATGGACCATGAGATGGACATGTGGTTTGGTGCTGCATCATCAGGAATGATGGTGTTGTATCGGTCTGTTGTGGTGAAGAAGGAGTTGAGTGGTAAGGCAAAGCTCCCAATTTACCGGTTCATCTACGTTCCAACCTTCACCTCCGGTCATGAGCTCTGGGTAGTGACTGAAAGAATGAGATCAAGCATAGAAGCAGCTGAAATGAGCTTCCTTCATAGGGTGGCTGGTCTTAGCTTTGGAAATAAAGTTCAGAACTCAGACATCTGGAGTAGGTTTATAGTGGAAAACCTACTTTCCATCCGGGGTCTAGTGTAGTAAATGGATGGACTTCACTATTACCATCTTTAAAATGCATCATCCTATCCTCTGTGCTCTGACTGTTTTCAGAGAATACCCACATCAATGAAATACCGTAACACATTTCTTTTAGAGCACTTTTAGAGATGATCTCATCACATGCAGTATCGGTAAGGAGGCCTCATTGTCTCCAAAACGTTTATTTATTAACTGCTATATGCTATAGCTTAGCACGCTCAATCACAACACAATATTCCTGCCTTCAGATCATTGTAGGAAATTCCACTAGATTGCCCCACCCACATTTCAGACTCTTCTTAGAACCACTTGATTGACAGATTACTTTATGCACATTAGCTATGGCCAATAAACGAAATAAAAAACAAATGTCATGGAGGTCTGGGATAAACAGATGAGTTACACGGTTCAGTTTATTATTGGTTTGGAGAAAAACACCCATCAGTCACAGTCCAGTTGGTGTTGTGAAGGAGGAGTGGGGGCATTTGAGATCCGTGTGACATTTAACGAAACCCACATAGACTTTGTTTTTCTTTTAGATTTCAAATGCAGTTTGTTACCAGCAGTGAGTCCAGGTCACACCCACGTCTTTTCCATCAACGACTTATTTCCTGTTTCCTATTCAGCTGAGTGATATCTCTGCCGCATACACTCAAACACACTTATAGACAAAGTGTGAGATGTGTCAGGGCTACTGTGTGTGTGTCTGGACATATGTGTGTGTATGTATGTGTGTGTTTGTGTGTGCTTGTGTGCATGCTTTCGTGTGTGAGTGTGTATGTGTGTGAGTGTGTATGTGTGTGTGTCAATGCATGTTCGTCGGTGCGTGTGTGTGTCAGTGCATGTGTGTCGGTGCGCGTGTGTTCGTGTATGAATGTGTGTTAGTGCATGTGTGTTGGTGTGTGTGTGTGTACTTTTGTGTGTTCTTGTGTGCTTGTGTACATGCTACTGTGCGTGTGTGTATGTGTGTGTGTCAATGCATGTGTGTCGGCGCATGTGTGTGTGTGTGTACGTGTGTGTGCGTGCATGCACGTGTGTGTGCGTGCGTGTGTGTCGGTGTGAGTGTGCGTGTGTGTGTGAGTGCATATGCGTTGTTGCGTGTGTGTGTGCGCGCATGCATGTGTGTCAGTACATGTCTGTCAGTGCACGTGTGTCAGTGCACGTGTGTCAGTGCACGTGTGTCAGTGCATGTGTGACGGTGCATGGGTGTCTGTGCGTCGGTGTGTGTGTGCGTGCGCGTGTGTGTGTGTGTGTGTGTGTGTGTATAGACCACTTACTGACGTTATAATGGACGAGCTAACTATATAGTCAGAAGAACTTTTGTGGGCCATTTAAGATTTTAATGATGATGATGTCATCGCTCAAGTGATCTGCATGAACTTGAGATGTTTAGTTAAGCTAGCTACACATTGGAGGAGGCCGATATCGAAACATGTTGAATATTTATGCGTCGACTGGCGAGGAATACCCACGATAGCCAATGAGAGCGAGCAGACCTTGAAGCGTCATGATCGGATGGTGCGTTCTTTCACAGCCCACAAACATAGCAGGGAACAGAAACCCAACCATACCTGTACCCCGAGCCAGGTACTGTATTGAAAAGGATGTGCAGCTTATTGAGTTATGCCAACAACACGCGTAGGTTTATAATGTCTCATGGAAGATCTATCGCAGCAGGACCGAAAATGACATCGATCGTCCTCCATGTTTGTTTCTCTTCTGAAGTCACGTTTGGTCAGGCGAGATCCTGTGAGATCTCTTGTCTGTGAAAGCGTTTCTACAAACAGCATGTGTGTGGTCTCGTGGTCTGGCCAGTCGTCTTGTGTGTGCGTTCGGAAGATTACAATGTTAAAAACTGCTTGAAAGTGTCCTCATGTCTGTGATCGCCCACGTTTTTGAAATCAGATTTGAAAATCCTCTAGTGTGTAGCCAACTGTATCAGAACACACTCCTTGTGTGTCCGTCCATATTTTAGGTAGCATCTCAACAATGTATGGTTGTATGAGCTGATTTAGAGACATTAACGGTGAAAAGTAATCACTTTCCTCTATCTTACACTTTGTGCCGTTACCTAAATGAAAATTGCACTAATGTGCTGAGGAAAAGAAAATCCCTCGAGTCGAGGCGAGTCATGGAGTTCTCAGGAGGCGGACGATGTCTCGTGTGGAACATCTCAGCAGAGTGTTTATATAAGCTTCAAGAAAGAAATATAAGTCCATTAATTACAGCGTAAAAACAACACACACATAAAAAAAACGTTTGATAAGTGATATGAAAGTCTCTCTATGAATTTAATTTAGTCTCTCCTGCATCCACTTATCCACATTATCTAACAAATACATTACGGGGTGTGTGTGTGTGTGTGTGTGTGTGTGTGTGTGTGTGTGTGTGTGTGTTTTTATCTTCTTACATCTTAATCCAGCCTTAAAGAATCACTGAGGCGTATCATGACACCTCACTCATGCTGCTGCCCGACAGAACTTCGCAGTTGTTTTTACGGCCCATCATATGGTTCTGGCGGAGCTGGTTTTCCTTCCTCTGGGTAGATCCTGTTCTGGACTCGTTGGAGAACGACGAAGACCTCCTTTCTCTGCATTAGCCAATGGTGGGAGGTTTGGAAGGCCCAGATTTGTGGACTCTGCCAGCGCTGTTCACGTTACTCCGCGGCTGCTGTGCAACAGTTGGAAGATGACATATGACACTCTTAGCGTGCCAATGCCTCACACTCGCCCCTTGCTACACTCCAGGCACCGCCAACTGAACGCCTTCCTCCATGAAATTGCTATGGGTGCTCCGGTTCAGGCCAGAGTCGCAATCCTGAAGGACATTGATGTTCCGACTGCCTTCTTCGTTCAATCTGGAGAGGTAGGAGGCTCAGAGGAAAGACCTGGTATGCTTCCGCCTTTCACCTCTGACCTGGCTGAGATGAGGTCCCATGATGTAAGCTACTATACGGACCTTTTCACATGCGAGGCCTCTGTTATACTTAATGCTGCTGACCTTCCGAAGGGACTCCCTCAGCTGACTCCAGGTCAGCGTGACACCCTTGGTTCACACCACTCAATGGAAGAACTAACGACAAGGGGGCAAGACTCCAGTACCCGGACGGACTGTCAGCGGATTTCGTAAAACATTCCCTGGACACGGGAATCCCTGGACACGACCTGCTGGAAGTTTATACGTACTATTTTAACGAAGGGACTATGCCGGCTTTCTGCCGGTGTGCTGTGATCTCCCTGCTGCCCAGGAAATGGGACCTAACCCTGCTGAAGTCCTGGAGAACCTCATCAATCTGTTGATTGAGGAGGCCCGGTCCTACTGCATCCTGGCAGGTCTATGCTGGACAACCTGTTCTTAATGAGGACAATGTGCAAAATTAGCAACATTAACATTTGCGTTATCTTGAATGACCGGGAGAAGGCGTTTGATTGTGTTGACCACGCATATCTCTTTGTCAAGCTCATGACTTTGGTTTTGGGGACCAATTTGTATACTGGGTCAGACTGCTGTGCCCTGAGGTAGGGCTATCGAGGACCAGGCTGGCGGGTCTGAGGCCGCCTGAGGCCCTTTGCCCTCCCCAAGTTGTTGTGACAGCCTATGTTGAAAACGTCAACATGTTCGTCCAGGTTCAGGCGAATGTCCGAAGACGACATTAGTGCCTTAGGAAGGCCCAGATTTGTGCATTCTGCCAGCGCCTCTTCTGCTAGGGTTAACCGGCGTAGAGCAATGCGTTTCAGAGTGATCCCTTGGGCCCTAAGACCGCCCTGAAGCTCCCTGGGAACCTTGTGTGCGGACAAACGGGCTAGAAGGTCCAGGGGGTTTATTTAGGAACTTATTTAGAACTTCTCTGCACTGCCGCCATTTTACCGTTCGGTTATCGAAGCTTGGTGAGCTTTGATTTCTCCCACCCTCTTGAGCCCGGGCCTTGTAGGTGGCTGATTGAGGAACCTCTGCTCCACAATGACCTCATACCGTGTGGTGTACTGTCTTCGGTGTCCATGAGGAGCCGGTTCAATGAGGCGGGCCTCCTGAATCCTGGCCTTCCAGTTCTACCGGGTTGCTGCAGAGTCCAACTGACGAGGTGTGGCGTTTGATGCCTGCTCCGCCTCGGGCTTTGAACATTCACTTACACGCATCAGTCAGGCAGTCACGGTGGACGGAGATATTTGGCCTTGTATTCTCTGCCCCTTTTTTTAAGGGGTTGATTGCAGGCCGATTGAGAGTGGAGCACACATTCCACAGACTGACCAACAATATGGCCACCTCCACAACAGTATGGGCTGTGAGGAATGTCATCTGTTTTCTGCGAAGTGACAATTCTCTGGTTCTGAACTTTGGTTTGATGGTTACAGTTTTGTTACCACACTCTCCTCATGTTGTTTATGTTCTTGTTTCATGCTGTTGAATATTAATGCAGCAGCTTTAATGGCAATGTTTTTGTTCACTACTCGCTAAATAAAGTTATGTTGAAAGTCAAAGGATGTCTCTCTCTCTCTCTTTCCATCTCTCTTTATATATTTGCATATTTATGACCAAAGGACTCGTCATAGCTTTCGTCTTGGTCCATCACAAACCACTTCTACAGCCCCGACACATTCAATGGAAACATATCAATGTAATTTTACCTTTAACCTGTTGTCATGGTGCATAATCCTTTGATGTCCCGCTCCACTGTTTGGTTGGGCACTTTTTGAGTCACTACTTCTTGTTAAAAAATCTGTGCCACTTGACTGAACCGGTTCATAATGTGTCCCGGTGGCGGCATGTGCGTGCTAAAGGGTAAGGGGCCAAGGATTGAGCCCTGGGGGAAACCACATGTCAAAAAAATTTTATCTTACATTACATCATAAAATAATTTTAAGTGAGATTATTTTTATTGTTTAAAGACATGCTTTACCAAACAGTTTGTCTTTTTAGGGTATATTTAGTGAGTCTAAGATATTAAATTAATAAATGCCCCAAATGCAATGAACGGAAATATTTTTTTTGCATAGTTTTTTTTTCTTGGTAAGGACACTTAAGGGTTTAAAATTGTATTTGTGGCGTTTTTTTACCTCTATTTTTTATAGGATTATTCCTCTTCCAGGTGACAGTTTAGCTTTTTTTTTATTGTTCAGTCTAATTTCAGTGGCTGACAATGGGTCAGTGCCAAGTGTTTAAAACCAGGCCTGCAGGTGAGCCGGGACTAAAGCCCGCTAATGGGCTTTTGTGAGGAAGTTTGTCACCTAGTGATGGATGGATCAACACAAAGAAAATATCAGCTTACACACTCTCGACAGGGCAAACAATCGAAGGAGGGAAGGGACGCAAAAACACACATGTAGTAACACACACTTAAAAACACAATCCTATGCATGGAACAAAAAAAACAGACATGTGTGTGGAAACAGATACTGGACAGGATACTTAATATACACGCAGATATGATCCTGCCTATCACTCCTTCCTCTTCGTTCTTCTTCAGTTTCAAAGCCAGACAAACGATTCTCTGTCAACCAATCGCCTTTTCCCATGATGCCGATGGGCCAATAAAACAGCTTGGTCACCAAGTTTGAATGTGTTCAAACAGAAACAACACCGTACAGAGACCTCCATAGCAATACAACCAACACACACATACACACAAAAACACCCACTCTCTCTCTCTCCCCTCTCTCTCTCTCTCTCTCTCTCTCTCTCTTGGTTTCTCTCTCTCCCATCTGAGTTCCCAGAATGAGAAAAAAGGTTAAACAATGGGATAACGCTTTCAAGATTGAAACTATTACTTGTTGAACATTTAAAATTAACTTTTTAAAGATTAGCTTAATTAAGTATCTGCTAAACTATATGCTGTTTCTTACGCAGCCCTAACGTCACCCTGAAGCACCGAACTAATGATCTTTGTTTTACAGCACACCTTCAAATATCATATTAATATGAAAGTATGACTGAGGATGCAAAATATAATACGTTTGTTTATTTTCCTGATAACGCTTAAAGATGTTACATCACATTTTTGAATTAAAGTGTTACTCGTTTTTTGTTTGTTTTTTAATAAAATGTATTTAAAAAAAAGAAAATCAATTATAATCAAGATATGAGTTTAAAAAAAAAACTGAACAAATTTACAAAAGAAGCAATGTTTGTCATAAATGTTGATTTTTATTCATTTGAACTTCATTACAAATTTTACCTGAGGTATTTTCTTCTTCATAGAAAAATTGAGTCTGAGTCTGAGTTTGACAAAATAATTAATCAATTTTCATTTGATAAAAAATGAAAACGGGTCCCACAGAGCCGAACACCAGACAAGGGTTAAGTTTGTAAGCGTGTCTAAATTTAACTGACAAAACTCAACACCGCCCCCTAGTGTATGCTCTTAGTCATTGCAAGAAAATTGTGTTTTGTAAAAAGACAGGTATTGTGTTTATTCATTTTATTGTAGGTAAGGCCCAATACTGAGTTGAATAATGGAACACTGTTAAAAAGTTTTTTAGTCATGTTCACCATTGTAGCTTCTCAGCAAGAGGGTTCTAGGTTCCTGACCCAATTTCAGCAGGGGAAAGCTGTATTCGGATGAGGTATAATGAATGCAACCCAACAGCTGGATTGCACAATAAAATATATTTATAAACTATAGCCATAGAACGTCATATATCTGGGGAAATGTACCTGTTTTGAATCATTTTTGTGGTCATGCATCTCATGATAAATGCAAAAAATATATATTAAAAATTAAACAAACAAAAAATGGTAGGGACATTTTCAGAATAAAAAAAAAAAAAAACTTTTTAAAAAAGGCGAGAATTCTGACTTGAAAATCTGATTTAAATTTTTTTTTAAATGTCCACAATGCTCTTCTGTATATTTGAAAGATTTTTGCGATTAAATTAAGATTTAGAAATGCAAAATTTCATACGGCACTAATTCTCTTCCGTACATTTCAAGTGGAACTACTGACTATAAAATCTGGTACCCTGGAATTATAGTTAGTATAGTATAGCATTGTTTCCGATCAAAAAATGTGTTATAGTAACGTTATTTTAGGAATCCTGCATTACTGATATTTTTCAAAACAATGTCATATTCCCACTGCCTTACTCATTACAAAATACCCCTAAGGGGTACGCACACCCCCATTTGAGAAACACTGACTAACACTAATTGGTGCTGCAAAAATAATGCTCTGCTTTTCTGAATTAATGGATTTATCATCTCATTCATTCAGAAAAACAGGGTAATTTTTTCCCGAGATGAATGCATCAAACTTCCATAGTTTTCTCTACTGATGAAAAGCTAACTCTATCAAGCTTGAGGCAATGGATGGGATGATAAAATTCAATATTCTAGAATATTTTATAGGTGTGATGGGAGAGATTCTTTGTTAGGATGTGACTGTGTTATCAAACTTCCCATTAAGCTTACCAAATTCCATCACTAAGTCCTTCCCTATTGGAAAAAGGAACACATTTTTTCCCCGTATAGCTCTCCAATATTGAAGAACAGATGTATCTTGTAAAAAATAGAAAGTCTTTATGCTCTGGCAACTGGGTAGAGAGAGTCAAGGGGAGATCTTCAAGAATTAATAGTGCTCTAAGAATAAATTTAGTATTTATCAATGCCATCCACAAGAAATTATAAATCAAACGTTATTTTATGAAGCGTTTATGACACAGATGTCACTTCCGATAGATAATATTCTAATAGATTATTCAAAGGACACTGTAATTTAGGTTATAACCAGATACCAAACTCTACTTGTCCCATCGGAAGCCAAAAAAAACCTCACTTAAATAATGACGATAAGCCCTGCAATGAGTTTCTGAGACAAAAACTTAACATTAACAAGAATAACTCTGATATTGAAACTTTAGGAGATTTTTTACTTTTAATTCTTCAAAAATGTTTTTGGGAAGCTTTTCAAAATTGGAATTCAAAAAAGGACTCCCATAACCCAGAATTAGAATATTTTGGTATTGAATTTAAAATTAGGTTACATGACTAAAAAAATTTCAAAAAAGAATGAAATGAAGCCCAACAGCTTAATTGTATTAGCCAAACAATTTATCAACAGATTCAGTTTAAGAAATGCGTGCGCCCTATTTCTTACTTTCATAAACGAGTTAAGAATCTTTTGCTGAAATATTTCATCAAACAACAAGCCTTTTCTGTTTATAATAATGTACCAACGTTAACTGTTTACACCTCTGACCCTGTTTTTCTCTTTTTTCTGCCATTCACTTTTACTTTGGTGAATTTTATTTTATTTATTTATTTCCTTATGTACCTTTATAAAATGTTCGTACACATTTGAGTTCAGACTATAATTTTCTTCTGTCACAAATACTGGCTTTTAGCGTCATGACTTTTATTTCAAGTTCTTTGTTTAAATGTCGTTTGAGTTTAAGAAAACTACATCCGGTTTGCGATCAGGCGGAACCTTCTGCAGGGGAAGGTTTTAATCGTAGGACACAAATCGCTCCAAAGATGGCAGACGTACCAGAAAACGCAAATGAGCGTGAGTTTTTTATTTACATTTTTTATGTATTATAACAGTTGTAACTCTTTCAGGGTTTGGCAGTATTGCCTTAAAATAAACGGAAGGTTGTGGTTCGTTAGAAAAAAACGTCTTGTTATCAACTTTCTTAATTATGTCATAAATGTAACACATTGAGATATTCGTCATTAGTTTTGTGTTTTTATACAGGCGGAGTATAAGTTACTCAAATATTCGCAAATATTCACCTGTGCTGGTCGTTTACTTTCACAGTCCAAAAGAATGCCTATAATCGAATTGTTGTTTTAAAATCCTCTGAATAGGTCGTCATTACAGAATTTGGTAATTATTTTAAAACATAGATATAACGTTAATTTACCTACTTAAAATGCTGAAAGTATTTATTTAATTTGACTGTCGTGCTTTTGTTACTCGCTGAATTGTTGCTGAGTCACTGTGACACAGCTCACAGTGTGTGTGGAAATGATTAGAGAAAGGAGACAACACTCAAACCACAGTTTTCACCCTATATCCTCTAAAGAAGTTACAGTTCACCGGTAGTTTGATCCACATAACATGACTTATGCACCATTAAAACCTACACTTGGAGTTTGGAAGAGTTGGTATCATTAACGGTTTGATAGGGATTCAATAAATACAGTGTCGTTGTTGTTTTTTCACTATATAGCTCTGTAACTTTTCAAGATGTGGTAAATTCGACACCTAACTAAATCAGCACAGTTTCAGTTATAGTTTGAAATTATTTCTAATATGTGGCATTGTAATTTATTATAGCACATAAGGGATTTTTCTGTAAGCCATATAAGTTAGAACATTTTCCATCTCCGGATCGGGAATATGATCCAGATCACACTGATGTGTGGTAGATTTTATTTGGAAGTCATTGTGAAATTTTTGTTCAAGCGTTTTGTCAAGCTTCTTTGTCCATGACCATAAAAATAAAAAAAAGAGTCTGGCTCCTGATGATTATTTATATTACCACTGAAATCAGATTTTATTTCCTCTTCCATATCCTACCTCACCAAAAAGATTACATCACAATCTGTTGACATCTTTTCAGTAATGCTGATAATAATCAGACAGACTCGAACAAACCAACGCTGCAAAAACATGAACCTCCTTGGTGGATGAAACCAAGTCTATGTGTTATTTTTGTTTTATATATATAAGACTACACAATTGGAAAAACTGTTCTGCTTTAAGAAATCGTTATTATAACTCTTTTTTTGGCGGGGGGCTTTTTTGACTTTATTTATTGGGTGACCTTTTATAGTTTATTAAAATAATAATATTTTTTTTATCAAGGTATACGCATAAACACATCAGTCTCAATTAGAGGAAATAAAGAATGTGAGAGACAAACATAGTGATAATAGCAGACAGGCTAATATTGGATAAAGAAAACCCAGACATATGCACTATTTAGATTTACAATGTTAAGAATCATCACACAGGAATGAGTTACTATATTGTAGTTGAAGCAGTTAATAAGTCCTGTGTTGAGAGACTACTTAAAAAGGCATTAAGGATAATGTAAATGAAAGAGTGAAGAACCCTGGTGGGGATTTGATTTAATGTACTGTCATGTTTGTAAGGATTTTATTTATTGATATATTTGTTTATGATCAGTTTGAGATTATCTGTTTAAACCACCACATTGTCAATAAATCTGTCTATTCCGTCTCTTTAATCCTTTCAGACTGTCCGGGGACACTAAGTGAGCAAGCAGGAAAGACCTCTTCATGTCAAGGCTGTCCAAACCAGAAGATATGTTCCTCTGGAGCAACAAAGGCCCCTGACCCCGGTAGGACTGTCTTTTGTGGTTGTTTCATATTATTCAGTAAGGCTATACTGTTCAAGGGACTCGTGTTCGAGTTTATGTAGATTTAACAAGAAAAATGACCTACTTAAGATGCAACAATATTCCAGATAAGCCTTGTTTGTCTCATCTTGTATCCCGCCCCCACTGTCTTTTCTACAGCAATAGCAGAGATAGCAGCAAAGATGTCAACAGTCAAACACAAGATTCTTGTTCTGTCTGGAAAAGGAGGAGTAGGGAAGAGCACCTTCAGCGCTCACCTGGCTCATGCGCTGGCAAGTGACATCACAAAGGAGGTAAGACAGACCAACACAGAGCCAAAACAGCTCTTTCCAAGTGTAACTCAAAAACTGCAAGGCGACATCTTCTAGCTAGACAGCTCATGCTCCTTAGAAGGAAGGCGAAACCAACCACTGGAAGAGGATTAAGAACCTTACACATCATTTGGTCATTAAGATTCGTCATTCTACGCAATCTTGATGATTGAAGTCTTTACAGCGAATGAGGCTTCCAACATTTATCAACTCACCCATATCACAGCAATCGAAGAGGACATTGAAGATCGAAATGTATTGAATCCTGTGTTCTCATGAGGTTTGAATCCACAAACTCCTTTTACATTTTAATTTTGGTTTGCTCTTAATCCAGTTTCTGTGGCCTCGACCACTAGAGGTCAGTAAAGATGTGGTTGAATGGAGGCTCAAGGTCATAATGCTCAAACTTTTCTGGAAGCGCTGTTAGGCTTGTTTGATATCGTGTGAACTAGTTTGTTTTTGATGCAGCGGTCAGGTTAACAAGAATAAACAGGTGCATTTTAAACTTCTACTTTAACTAAACATGCATTCTGTGCATCGGGTCACCGTGGACCGTTGACCTCACTGCTCTTTATTTTTTGTTTTGCTTTTGCAAATGTCTGCATCTCTGCTAAAACATACAGTACAAAGAATCTGGACAAAGCTTTGTCAACCACACGCCTCTCTCTGGTGTCACTTTGTTCCAGAACTGACATTAATGTCTCTCACTGTACAGAAGGAAGCAGATAAATTCTTTGTACGCGTATGTCTAGAGAAATGCTAAGATCATGATTGTTTCTTGTGGACATATGTTCTGAAAACCAGTCTGTCACAGATTGAACTCCACTGGAGAGTAAAGAATCTTTGTTTTTCTGCTGTCTCTGTCCTTAGGTTGCCCTGCTGGACGTAGACATCTGTGGTCCATCCATTCCGAGGATGATGGGCTTGGAGGGAGAACAGGTCAGTTGGTTATTAAGTTACTCTCGGTTAGGACTTTTCCATCAAATGCTATATTCCATTACTTTTTTCTAACAATTCACACAAGAAAACCGTAACCTTTGCTTTGATATAATTCATATTAATCATAGATATAATGGCGTAAACCCCAATATTTAATTTTTACTCTCTTTTACTGTATTTTTTCAATAACCTTTTGGTATTTGAAATGTACTCAAATGTTTCAACTATTTGTGGACTCAGACCAAAGGGAACTCTTTCAGACGGTGTCCATCACACATCAACACATTAGTCTTGATGTGTGATGTGGGTTTTGTTGCTATTATGGACTGCTGAAATCCTTTCCATCCTGTTGGAGGATTGGCACACCGAATTTCAGCACACATTTATTAACCTTTTGCTTGTGAGACTTTGGAGAGTTTCATACCCGGATCATGATACTTCCACCCAGGCATGTAACCATTCATCCATCTGAATTGATAAATGGATTTGTTGAACAACGATCCAATCAAATGGATGGAAAGTCAAACTATCGTTATATTGTCATTTTTAAGATACACCTTTATTTTGTCTGAATGTGCAGGTGAAGTCTGAATTTGTACTGTCTCACAATAATCCCAGAAAATAATTAGGGTTATAGTGGGGTTTGCCATTTAAATGCTAACGGAGTTAGCATCGATCGCAAGACCATAATCAAACAATAAACAAGTAAGTACAAATAATCTATTTCACCTAACATATGTTTGTCAATTAAACGTGAAAAAGTGTTTGTTAATGAGACGTAAGTCTCGCTAAGTTCTGATAAAACGCAAATTAATCAATGCAAAAAACATATTCTTTTGTTTTTCTGTTTCTCAGTAGGATGTGAAACATTCCGAGTTTAGTACCTCCAAACCGCTGAGCACAGCCCATCACCGCCATGGAAATACAATGACATAATGTAAATACAAGGCGCTCTATTGGATGGGAATAATTTAGAAAAACAAAAGGCCGAAAGTCAAAACCTGCTTACTGGTGGTGTGATGTGGTCTAGACTCTGCTGGGTCGAGGTCATCTTGTGATGAAAGAAAAAAAGGAATTGAGAGAGAGATATTTTTGGCTACGTGTTTTGGCACAGTGGCCTACATAAGGGCTTCTCTTTTAATATTTCTTCACATATGTTTATGGCTTGTAGTGAGATTGGTATAAATCGTTTCTCCAAAAAATACATGCTATTTTAACTTGCTGCACATAATAACTATGTCTGTGTGTGTGCGTGTGACCTACTCCAGCTCTTTTTGAAAAACTAGCCCAATACTTTTTACTTGGAACTAATTTAATAATATTAGCACTAAAAAATAATAATAATAAAAAAATCCACCTTGTGTGAAAGATGTTTTGTCTTGCGGGCCGTAAATTGCATGTGATAACAAAAATTGCTGATGTTAATCAGATATGATTTCAAATATGTTTTATTTTTACTGTTCAAGGGAAATCATATCCTTCTTCTTTTTAAATAAAAACACATTTTTTGTTTTAAAGAGCATCTCAACGTTTGTAGAATCAGGCTTTTATCTTAGGAAACTTAAAATATAGAAGGCTGTTGATTCAAATGGCTATTCAATATTTTTCCATAGTGCATATTGTAAATACAGTGTTTCCATTTTAAACTATCTTTAACTCTGTGACGTTTTTACAAAAAAAAAAAAAAGTATATATCTTTAAATGTTAAATGTTTCGCGTCATAAATGACCTTCATTCCTCGATCCTCCTGTGCCCAGGTTCACCAGAGTGGCTCCGGCTGGTCTCCTGTGGTGAGTCATCTCAAGTTTTAAGAGTTACGTATTTGTTTGTACATTAAAGGGATGGAATACGTCATGAATGAGACCGTGTTCATGTTTCAGTATGTGGAAGACAACCTGGCTGTCATGTCCATCGGCTTCCTCCTCAGTAGCCCTGATGACGCTGTGATCTGGAGAGGACCCAAGAAGAATGGTATTGGATCTTACGTGTGTGTCTCGGTGTGTGTATCTGTGTGTGTGTGTGTGATTGGCTTTCTAAATGTGACTGTATTCTGTTTGCCTAAAAATCAGGCATGATCAAGCAGTTTTTGAGGGATGTTGACTGGGGGGACCTGGATTACCTCATTGTGGACACGCCTCCGGGCACATCTGACGAACACCTGTCAATTGTCCAGTACCTAAGCTCCACCCACGTCGACGGAGCGGTCATCATCACCACACCACAGGTAGTGCACAAACACACACACACACACACACATAGAGAGAGACACGTGCGCGCGCACACAGGTGAGCACACTCCTACCAGCGGACAGAGAGAGCGGGAAGGAAAATATGTCTTGTCAACCACCTGTCGGGGATTTCTTTATGCTTTATTTATTGTGGGCGTAGACAACGAGCAGACTGCACGCAAATGCAACCCTAACTGTAATGCAGACTAAACTCTGGTCATGGGAAACATTACACTCAATACAAAACAAAACCTTGCAATAAAGACTACTACATTTTATGCTGAACATTTATAGTCCTCTTTAATGACAAACGTTTATGAAATAATAACCTAAAAATAAAGTAATGAATAAATATAATATAGATAAGATTAAAAAAAAGAGACATTTGATGGAAATCCCAGTAGAAACTGTCTCTCAGACGGTTACAAACAGAAATAAGTCAGATTTATATTATGATAACGCCAGCTGCCATAGAACTGTCATATTTCAACTTTAATAGGGATTTGTAGTAAAAGCAGGAAAATGTTTGCACCTCGGTGAATAAAATGCAGAGGACGAAGAAAACTCTACACATCTACGGGTGTCCTCATACTTAATCTGGGATGCTGCTTGTGAGTAAAATAACCTCCTCGCTTCTTCATTCATCAAAACCAACACGCTACATGAGGAAGCCATTGCCTAAAAAACTCCCCTCTGTTTAGTATTGATACAGGAGTTTCCAAGCACTTGATTTAAAAGAAACACTTTTAAAGTCATTCACCCCTGGGAGTGTCTCCCTTTATCAAGGCTAACCGCTCAAGGAGACGGTGAGCTGTGAGAGACGGGGACCTAAACCAATCCTTTGTCTTTCACGCTTGCTCTCTCCACTTGTCTTTGTTTCCTGCAAGCTGACTTTCTAACCATCTTTGTCTTTTTCTCTCTAGGAGATATCACTGCAAGACGTGCGGAAGGAGATCCGTTTCTGTCGGAAGGTCAAGCTGCCCATCATCGGAGTGGTGGAGAACATGAGTGGCTTCGTTTGTCCTTCATGCAAGGTCATTGACTGATGAACTGAATTGATACAAACTGACAGACATCCCACTCTGACATGACAATGTTCTCACTGGTGCAGGTTTCATCCCTGCTGTCATTTGTTCCACACATATTACGAAGAAGATGAGAAAGACAAATCAGGATAAAACAGACTTATTAAAAATGATGATGGATTTCTGTTTCACAGAATAAAATATGTGATTCTGGGTCCACAGAACATGAAAGTCCTTATAAAAACTCAGATTTTTCTGTGTCCTCCCTTGTAGAACACGTCCCAGATCTTCCCTCCCACTAGTGGCGGAGCTGAGAGAATGTGTGAGGATCTGGAACTTCCTCTGTTAGGAAAGGTGCCTCTAGACCCGAGGATAGCGCGGAGCTGTGACGAGGGCAGGTCCTTCCTCAACGAGGTACCAGACTCCCCTGCTGCCGAAGTCTATCTGAAGATTGTGCAGAGTAAGTGAGGGAGAACACACACACACACATGCCTCCGGTCTGCTTTACCTTTAAAAAAGAGGACTTAAATGTGTTGAGGGTTACAGATGATATATATATCAAACTAAAACTATGTTTTCATATGTATATATATATATATATATATATATATTAAAGCTTGTCCTTATAAAGCAGACTCTCAAGAATCTTTAATAACAGAGGCGTTCGTACTTTCCTCCACCAGGTATTCAGGACTACTGTTCCAACCTTGAGACGGCGGAGCAGAGCACCACCTGAACTCACCCTGACGGCAGCCATGTTGGACCAGAACACTGAGAGAGGTCACCTGTACAGAGTCCCATATGAATGAAAGAGGAAAACAAACAGAATCAGTGAAATCAGCATTCACAAAGAGGAGTGGTCTCATCCAGAGAGACGCTAGGGGGAAACTTAACCGTCAGTGTTTGCAGTCCGCGGTCACTGTGTAGATAAAACGTTTGAAGTCTGAGCTGAGTTAAATAAACATTCTATCCATGAGGGGTAAGTTATATCATTTTATATTGAGCAATTAGACGTCTTTGTTTACCTTTATGTCTACAAATCTCCTAAATAGACCAAAACCAAGTATGTTTTCATCATTACACGTGTTCAGCGTGCTTCTAAGTTCACACTCAGGATTGTATTTATAAACATGTCATGAACACGACACACACACATTCTCTGATAAAACATCTGTTTCTGTTTTTTTTTTACATAATTGTAATGATTCCGCGTGAGATTTTTGTGGAGACATGTGAATGTAAAAATGTGAATTCTGTACAAATGGGGGTTTCCTTTTTTTTCACTGACCAGATGAAAAGTTCAGACGTGGTTTTAATTTGAGTGACTTCATTTATAAATCAGTAATAACCTGATGTGGTTGATTCTCCATTGTCAGTTATGGAACCTGCATAAACAACCAAACATATCTTTGAACAAATAATTGTTTGGTTGTTTATTTATTTGATGTTGGCTGTGTTCCACTGAAAGGCTCTTGTTGTGAAGTGCAAGGACTCAGTGATCCAGAAGTTTCCACAAAAGGGTCAAAGAGAAAAACCTCCATGCCACTGTCACTAAAGCTGATCAAAATGGAAAATGAAATAGTTCAGACGTGCTTCAAGGAAGGCAGCAACATTTGGCCACCAAAATCCCCAGATCTCTCCAAGCATCTGGAGTAACAAGTCCAATCCAAGGAGGTAAAACGTTTCTCCATAATACAGACTGCAACGCCGTCCTCACAGGCAAAACGGCGCTCTCACTTCAGGTCTCCACGAGGATCTCGCCATGAGGAGAAACTTCTGTTGCGAAAATTGTTACTCAGATCTGGCCCATGCCAAAAAAAAGTACCACCACTTCATTCCGGGGCCTTTCCACCATAATCTACGTTTAAATAGTTACCAACACTTCCTCTACCCACCATTGACCCCCAAACACAACATTTCATCAAAATCCCTTCGCAACGCTTCAAGTTTCAAAGGATTTTCAAACTAAAGCGGTGCATTGTATTACTTTTTTACAAAAGTTTGTTAAAATCTGATGGCCGTGGCCCAAAGTAAGAGTCAGTATCATTAAATCCAGGCCCGGTCAACAATTACAATCAAAGTCCAGGTGTTGGGGACCATGCAGGTTTTTACAGACATCCAGAAAAATAGCCAGTGGTAAAAAAGATCTCGTTACTGTCTAAATAGTACCTAAACCCAAAAAAACTAAACATCGCACAATCCAAGTTTCAGTACTTGCATCTATTGGATATCATTTAAATCATATTTTAATAATGTATGTATTCAAATTTGTTGGAATCAATGTAAATCAGGTAATTGTAAAAAAAAATTCAAACGAATCAGTTAAAAAAAAATAAAGGATTTTCAGGAAATGACATTATTTTGAAGGAGAAATTTTAACACACATAAGTTAAAACATTCATGTTTTAATCCCAAATGTGTATGACATTAAATTGAATTATAATTATAAAAAACATTTAAACATTTTAATTACATTAAAATGATGTTATCCAAATGTATGGACATTTTACATGCCACCAAAAAAACAACTGTAAACATTAAGCTTAAATATTTTATTTTTTTGAATGTAGTATACAATATATTATATATGTAAGAAGTGGACCCAAGGAAAGTTTTGTCTAGATCCGCTTCTGCTAGCAACGCCATAACTTATTAAATATAACTAAAATGCAGATATATTCTCCTCTCGTCATCACTCCCTCTTATAACAAGTATTCAGCCGGTGTTCTACCGCCATCTACTGGTTTCACGTATGTACTGCAGGTCAGTGACACAAACTGTAAAAAGAGAACGGCTTCTTTATAAATGAAAGTGATAGTGAAAACATGAAGGGGAATTCACTCACTCAGTCTGACTCAGGGTTCTTCTATGACTACTGGATGTCCAAACAACAGCAGCAGGCGCTGAAGCACAATGCTCCGTTTTGAAAGTTGATAAGAAGCAGAGCTTGCTGTTGCTACCAGGACTCTAGAGTTGTTTGTTGATAACTTCGCAGAGCTTCGAACCTCAAACCTCCAAACCTGAAGGTACCACCGACTCCACACCAGGCCGTCCTCTGTCTTCATGCGACAGCTTGGTGAAAGGTGGATTCATGGAAAAGCAATGCATTGTCCCCGGAGCAGAAGGAGATGCCTCACCTGTCGCTGCAGCAGACACGGGCAGCGGGTCGAAGGTGGATCTGGAGGACTTTGGGGGATCTGGCCGGGCAGCAGAAGACCTCCTGGCTTTGAGTGGACCACCTCCACGAGGCTCCTCAGAAGTTCCAACGGACATTTCCTGTGTATGTTCATCCTCTGCTCAGGATACGCAACCGAATGCACTATTCAACTCATTTTATTCAAACAGAAGTCACAGCAATGTCCTCGACGAGGTGGAGAACGTGTCCAGGTCTGATTACTGTCCAAAAGCATGGAGCAACGACGGCCCAGCAGAGGAGAGGGTGGATTCCCTCAGTGGTGAGTTTTTACTGTCAGTCATCATCTCCCGCCTGATTTCTCTTCCTCTGCACCTCTTTGACTCTGACACTTCATGTCTACACCATTTATCTGGGTTTATGGAATACCGCCACAGCCTTCGTCATAGTAAACACATAATAAACACATAATAAACACATAATAAGCACCAAAAAAAAATGAAAAGGAAAGTTCATGTTGTGCCTTCATGAATGTCCGCTCAACACTTTAGGTTTCATTCTGACTTGTACACAGACACACACACAAATGTGTGTGTCTGAAAACGAATGAGCTATAACTAAAAGTGTTTACACTTCATTACAGTGTAGAGAAACTCTAAAAGTGCAAATGTGGAATTCTTACTGATGTGAAAGTATAACAACAAACTGTACATAAAGTATTAATTACAAATACTCAGTGCAAGAAAGTATAGTGTTTTATATATCTATAATATTATCTATATTTGCCCACACATGCATAAATAGAAATGCCAGGACTTAACTGATGCGTTTTTGAACAATTCTCTGTAGTAATAATAATAATTACAATAATTACAATTATATAAATATATATTTTTAACCATTGTTTAGATGGTCTGGTTTTTTAGGAAACTCTCAAAATAGTGTAATAACGCTGAGAGGCACCTTCCTCCTACATTATTTTGTGTCATGCCAATACTCCAAACCTCTGCTTTATATCGAACGGGAACATTCTCATATAAATGTGAGGAACTGAAAGCCTGACTCTTTCTACAGCTTCCAGTTTATATTCTGTCAATCAAACCCTTCCTGTAAGCTGCGCTTCCCCGTAGTTTAATTTACTGATTAATGAAAGGTTGTGTTTTATGAATTCTTCAAAGGTTTTGTATTCAATAACTGTTGTTTTTTAAAGCCGATAACTGAGAGGGTTCCAGCAATGGAGAGTGAGGGATATGGATGATGACGAAGATGATAACGATGGATGGATGGATGGACTGATGGATGGATGGATGGATGGATTGATGGATGGATTGATGGATGGATGAATGGACTGATGGATGGATGGATGGATGGATGGACTGATGGATGGATGGATGGTGGATAGACTGATGGATGGATGGATGGATGGATGTATGGACTGATGGATGAATGGATGGATGGACTGATGACTGGAATGATGGATGGACTGATGGATGGATGGATGGATGGATGGATGGACTGATGGATGGATGGATAGACTGATGGATGGACTGATGGATGGACTGATGGATGGATGGATGGATGGACTGATGGATGGATGGATGGATGGATGGATGGATAGACTGATGGATGGATGGATGGATGGATGGACTGATGGATGGATGGATGGTAGATAGACTGATGGATGGATGGATGGATGGATGGATGGATGTATGGACTGATGACTGGACTGATGGATGGACTGATGGATGGATGGATGGATGGATGGATGTATGGACTGATGGATGGATGGATGGATGGATAGACTGATGGATGGATGGATGGATGGATAGACTGATGGATGGATGGATGGATGGATGTATGGACTGATGACTGGACTGATGGATGGACTGATGGATGGACTGATGGATGGATGGATGGATGGATGGATGGTAGATAGACTGATGGATGGATGGATGGATGGATGGATGGATGGATGGACTGATGACTGGACTGATGGATGGACTGATGGATGGATGGATGGATGGATGGATGGATGGATGTATGGACTGATGGATGGATGGATGGATGGATAGACTGATGGATGGATGGATGGATGGATAGACTGATGGATGGATGGATGTATGGACTGATGACTGGACTGATGGATGGACTGATGGATGGACTGATGGATGGATGGATGGATGGATGGATGTATGGACTGATGGATGGATGGATGGATGGATAGACTGATGGATGGATGGATGGATGGATAGACTGATGGATGGATGGATGGATGGATGTATGGACTGATGACTGGACTGATGGATGGACTGATGGATGGACTGATGGATGGATGGATGGATGGACTGATGGATGGATGGATGGACTGATGACTGGACTGATGGATGGACTGATGGATGGACTGATGGATGGACTGATGGATGGATGGATGGTTGGATGGTTGGATGTGTCTGACGGTGGAGTTTGTCTTGTTATGCTGTAGGTGCTGAGCTGCTGGATCGGGATCAGATTTTCTATTTCGACTTGGAAGACGCACAAGGTAAGTAATATTTGAGTGAATATTCTCCAGGAATGTTCTGCATGAATGAGGGAGGGGTACCAGCAATGCTGAGTGTAGAGGGAGGAGGGGGGGGAGACTCCAATATGGAGGAAGATCCCAGATATCTGTTTAGAGTTTTGGATTTTGTTGTTGTTGTGATCCTGAACCTCTATTTTATAAGTTGTTGTTTTTTTGTTACACTCATATGTTTTAATCTAGTCTTTTTATTACATCCATTGTGAATTTTGTCTACTTGCTGTTCTTGAATCTTACTTTAAGCATATGAAAATAAAGTCAAATAAAAAGTAGTAACTCCTCCCTTATCTCAAAGCGAACTTTGCCAAATGTTTTTGTCTGATAATGCTCTTCTTTTACGTTTCAGTTGAGATGTACGAATGCCTGAATGAAGATAACCCGTGTAAGATTGAGGGTAATTTGAAACCAAGACTCTGCTGACAGATGTATCATTTAGAATATCCTGTAAGCCACACATACAAGTATGAACAGAGAGATCAGTGTGTTTTCTAATACCCTCTATCATCGTCTAACCACGACACAGACGTACTTTTGGGCGATCCCTTGTTGAATGATCCGGATGCACTCCAGAGCGGCGGTAAGGATCAGCCTCACAAACACCATCATGGAAAAACAGAGATGGACACAGATGTTCCTCTGTTAAACATTCAGCAGTCCATCAGTCACATGACTGACTAGGGTATCGTAATGCTGATATGTTTGCAAATGAAGTTATGTATACTGTCACATTCCAATAAATTAAAGGAATATAATACTTCCTTGCATGTTTGTGATTTAAAATATGCGAAATTACAAGATAAAACAAATTTTTGATGGATATATTTTGAATTTTTTTAAATTATTTTGGCAAGATTGATGTTGTGAAGTATTCCTTTAGTCAATTAAAGGTCTCAGGTGAGTTGTCTAAGGTCAGGTGACTGACTGATTATTAATACTATCCCTAAAGTCAGTAGTAATTTCAGAAGAAGAGCCTTTGAGTATGTTTCTCCCTCTAGCTGGATTCAACTGCAAAATGGGGTGAATTTTAGAGAGCAGGATAAAAGGTTATGGATAGTGAATGAACAATTTGTCTCAGTGGATGCACTTAATCATTGAATAAAAACATTTTGAGTCTTTATTTCTTATTGTAAAATGTGACTGAACCTGTTTATAATATGACCCAGTGAGAGCATGTGTATGCAAAGAGTAAGGGGCCAAGAACGGAGCTCTGGGGGGACACCACAGGTCAAAAGGGCCACTGAGTCGAATATGACAGTGAAAGTCATATTCGATAAGGAGTTATTTTGTAAGATTTAAGCACTTGAGGACCTACAAACAGAATTTTGTATCCTAATATATGCTTTTTTTATTTACAGTTTCCAAACATGCTTGACCGTATGATTAATCAAAGAATGAAAATAAATATAAAGAAATCATTTCCCCACAGTTGTATTTAATCTTAGAGAGCACAATAAAGGGTTAAAACCATCTCATATCATACAGCACCATCTTAAACCCTTATGTTGACAAATACAGATGATTAGTTTTGATGTTATATGTTTTTTTTCATGGACAGAGTTGTTTTGACCAAAGAATGTGACCTTCATAACCTCCATACTTAGAAAAACAGGAAAAGAGAAAGAGCCGCCTTAACTTCCCCAAAAAGAACACAACAAACTTTACTTTTTGGCACATCAAGACGTGGCTAGCCTTTACTTTTCCTGTTTTGATTCATCAAAATGTTTGGAGCGTGTATAACTTCCATGACACTTTCTCTCTTACGCTCTTCAGCTGATGTTTCTTTCCTAGAAGAAATGCCCAGACCTTCGAGACGCCAGAGGCACAAGCTGAGAGGCAGGACAAACACCGAGGGAAAAAGATCTCAAGGTAGATACGGGACCCAATACCTGCTGCTAAGCACCTGCTCAGCAGTTTGATTGACAGTATAGTCGGATTGAAACATAATTATAGGACTGAGGTAGAAGTTTTACGTGCAGTTGCAGCAAGTTCACCCGATCTGTTTGTAGTTTTTTCCTCTCCAGTTGGCTTCTCACAGCGGGGCCAAAATGAGAAGCCACCTTCTTGCAAAAGAAGGCAAAATGCATCAGGTGATTTATGTGTGATTTATACACCTAGTGTCAGAACTATACCCAAATCAACCCAGTTCTTCCTCACATTACGTTCTGTTTAGAAATACGATTTGAAAATGAGCCATGAAATTTTTTTGGCGTGTCCAGAAAACAGGGTTTTTCATAAAGACTCCCGTAGTGAGTAAAATCTGAACTACTAGAGCAAGATACAATTTTATTTACAGGGTAGATCTCCTCGAGTTGGTTCATGTGCACCAACTTTGGACAAAATCGGACCAACGCCGAAAATATCACGAAAAACCTTTGATGATACAGCTCCCCCTCAAAATCAACCCACATCTTCCTCATACGGCATCGGACTATTTAGGTATAAAATTTGAAAATGATCCATTAAATATTTTTGGAGTCATGTCCGGAAAACAATGTTTTTCATATTTAAAAAAACAGCTCCCCCTAGTGAGTGAAATATGAACTACTAGAGTAAAATCAGACATTTACTAGATCATATGCAACAAGTTTGGCCTAAATCTGACCAATGGTTGAGAAGTCAAGGCTCAAACAAGTGTTTGAAATATACAATGGAATCTTCAATAAAACACTCCAGTTCTTCCTCAAAATAAGGTCTATGAAGGTGTAAAATTTTAAAAGCATCCACGACATGGTTTTTGAGTTATCGTGTAAACATGAAGGATCTGCGGTGATGATGATTCCATAATATCCCTGACTTTTGGAGGACTTATATTACTATATAATTTTATATAAACATAAAATTATGTATATAAGTAACTCAGTTGTTTCAGTGCTATGTTGACCCCACGTTCAATCCGTTTTACCTGTTTTTTTTTTTAAGTTTACACATTTTTATTTCGGTTCGGTTCTTTGATTCTTGCAGAACGATCAAAAAAGAAAGCAGCGCCTCAACCATCGGTCACCATCGGTAAGTTTCCACTTCTCCTGATGTCAATGAATTCTAAGAGCAGAGAGAAACACCCTAATGTCATTTTAACTAAAGAGAAAATAAAGAATGAATTTTCCAGTTTCCATTAGTTTCATTTTCCATTTAGTTTTAGGATCTTAGACGGTTTAATGTGAGACACACATGAAAATATAAGAAAACAAGAGGGGTCCTAGACTTTTTCACAGCACTCTTTTAACACCAGTGCAACCAGTCCTCTTCGTTCGACCAGTATAGATTCACATTCAAATCTTTATGTCTCCAGATATGAAAGTCCTGAAGTACCTGAAGTCCTTTGAAAAAAAAAAAAATCTTTTGCGCACAAGATCATTCATATAATGGGGTGAGCAGGGCTTGAATAAATGCCATAAACTTGGTTTAAGGAACACAAAGCAGGGAGGACTGAGCTGAGGTTCATTTCATCAAGTCAGAACACATACACAACGCCGACAAACATTACTTCCGCGGTAATCCTTCAAAATCCTTCAAAAAAAAAGAGTACTTAAAGTACACTAAGAAGCAATGGGAAACATAGGCATGTGCTTCCGCCATAAACAGAAGATAAAGGTTTCAGAATCATGCTCTAACAGCTTTTGCTCGTAGCGATGGGATCGTCATCAGCAGTAATCATTTATTGCGCATACTGAAAGACAACAGGCAGCAGCTACAAGCTAGTGTTTTTTTTTTGCTTTTGCAATGCTGAATTTATCTTGTGCGCAAAAAAGATCAAAGAATAAATTCCCGGGGGACTTCAGGGGCTCCATATGAACGTCTACGACTCTGACACTTAAATCCGTTGCTATGTCATTGAAAACTATCGGCTTCTTCTTCTTGCTCCACCTTCTGTTCTGTTCAACCAAGGTTCACAAAATGTGAGGTCAGGGAGCGATAAGTCTTTAGTCATTGCTTGTTCTTAAGGCGCTGACACAGGATCAGACTCCGGCCTGGTAGAGGTGGTGGGACTGTCTATCACCCCACCCACGATCCTTCCTCTCCATAACTCCATCATCACCATCCCAGAAACCCCTGGGAATCAGGCTCTGGAGCTCTCTCCACCAGTGATCAGCTTTCCACTCGTCACTGCAGACGCTACACCTACTTACATTTTAGGTGAGTTAAATACCCATATACACAGTTACTGCATTCATGTACTCAACACATACTTCACAGTAGTAGTACTGTCAAACATGTCATTTGTGAAGATTATGGTCTTGAACTTTTCTTGTTGATGCAGATTTGAATTGAACATAAGCTGCAGATCTTTAATCGACCACAGGGTGGTGCTGAATCTTCCGTTTGAATGCAAGAATCTTCGAAAACTTAGCTTAACTTGGCCCAAAGACTTTAGGTGATAAAGCTCCCCCCAGTCAACCAAAACCAACCCAGTTCTTCCTCGTAATATGTTCCATTTAGTTAGAAAATTTGAAAACGGTCGATGAAATTATTTTGGAGTCACACCCAGAAAACAGTGTTTTTCGTAAAAACGGCTCCCCTAGTGGCTAAAATGTGAACTACTAGAGTAATATACGATCTTTACAAGGTAGATCCCCTTGAGTCAATTCATATGCACCAAGTTTGGACTAAATCGGACCAACCGTTTAGAAATGATGGCCCCCTATTTGCGGAAATATACAACGGTACTTTCCCTAAAACATTTCCAGTTCTTCATGGCTCTAAGGTCTATGTGGGTCCAAACTCTGAAAAGCATCCATGAGATGGTTTTTGAGTCACGACGTAAACCCGAAGGACTTGCAGCGGCCGACATGATGATGAGTCTATAAAATCCCCGACTTTAGGGGGATATAATAAACCCGATGTTTCAGTGCCATACTGACCCGACAACCTTGTTGAAGTCAGTTTTACCAGTTTCTTATTTTATTTCTTTGACTCTTGCAGAACGAACGAAAACAAAAGCGGCGAGTTCCTTTTTTTTTGTCTTTTTACCTCCAAATATAAAAGTCTGTATAAAAAACAAGATAAATCCATAGGTATGCCACGGAGAACGGCTTCTCCTCCTTTGCTCAACTTTCAGCTTGACACATAAAATGGTGTGGTCAGCAAAACGATTAGAATTTGTTAAAATGCTTATTTTTAAGGCGCTGACCCAGGATCAGACTCCACCCTGGTAGAGGTGGTGGGACTGTCTATCACCCCACCCACGATCCTTCTTCTCCATAACTCCATCATCACAATCCAGGACACCCCTGGGAATCAAACTCTGGAGCTCTCTCCACCAGTGATCAGCTTTCCACTCGTCACTGCAGACGCTACACCTACTTACATTTTAGGTGAGTTAAATACCCATATACACAGTTACTGCATTCATGTACTCAACACATACTTCACAGTAGTAGTACTGTCAAACATGTCATCTGTGAAGATTATGGTCTTGAACTTTTCTTGTTGATGCAGGTTTGAATTGAACATAAGCTGCAGATCTTTAATCGACCACAGGGTAGTGCTGAAGGTTCCGTTTGAATGCAAGAATCATTGAAAATGAAAACTTTTACTGTATATTCATCTTTTTCGTTCCCCTTGTAGATAATCTAGACGCTTGCCTTTAATTCTGCACCCATTTTGTCAGTCTGGAATTACATATCCAGAGGAACGCCGACACGCCGTGAATCAGTCCATGATCCTCATCTGTTCAAAGCTGCCACCTCCCGACTTCTGAAACATACAACACACAACATCTGTATTCAATTCGTCTCATATAATTTGTCTTTGCTGGTGTATAAAATATTTTATAGACACTGTTCTATACCCCTCCCCCCTATGCATGCATGTGTTTTTCACGTATATCACATCATAATTACATACTCTAATCTCTCTTTCTAATACAGTTCCTGCTGTGTCAGAACCCTTCACGAGCCAAGTGGCGCCTCCCTCCCCAGGTGATTTCTAACAAAATAATACTTTATTGCAATGTTTCTTTGCAGTATTTTGTGATTTATTTATTTTTTGCCACTTATACAAATCAAATAAGGAATGTGAAGGCATTTTTCAGTCTTGATATATATTTTTCAGTCTATATCCAGTCTATATATAATTGTCTATTTAACTATATTTGTGGGTGTATATGTATATATATATATATATATATATATATATATATATATACATATATATGTATATATTCCGTCACATGCAAATATTTTAAATCTTTCCTGTTGTCTCTGTAGTGGACAGTGCCTCAGCTCCAGTCCAAACATCTTCACTTACACAAGGACTCGGGTCAGAACCTCCAAACGAAGACAGTAACCCCCTTTACAACTCCCCCCTCCCTCCCCCACCTAACACGGGTGAGTATCAGCATGAATCTATTCTTTCTGCCATGTTACAAACGCGACACGTTTCATGTAAGAAACCCTTTTCCGCTCTCCTTGACATTCCTCGTATGTTACCGTATGCGTTCTCTCATTTTCTCCCTCCTGAGTTGTTTTTTCTGTTGTCTGTATCTTCCAGATGTTGTGAAGGACTACATACGGGAGGCTAAGGCCAACATGAGTCAAATCTGCCAAGATATGGAGGCAGGGCTGAACCTCAACACTCATTATGTGGATGTGCGAGTGAACCACGGACAGATCCTTCACTGTGGAAGAACCACAGTCAGATCCAGGGATAAAGAACCCGGGCCTTCGTTTGTCATGGGAGATACTGATCGACAAAAAAACATGTTGTGTCGGAGTCAGGTGAGACTTTTATCATGTCCCCGAAAAGTCAGGGATATCCGCCGCGTCGCAGATTTGGTCGTTTAATATATAGAAAACTGAAAAAGTTTTTCATGGATCATTGTGAAATTTTAACCCACTTAGACCTTAGTGCTATGCAGAACTGGATTCTGGGAAAGATTAGTTGTATATTTCCTACACTAGGGGGAGTTTTATGTTCAAACGTTTTCATGAAATAATTTCTCAACCATTGGTCCAATTTAGTCCAAATTATTTTCAAATGTATGGACTGAAGGAGATCTATCTTGTGTGTTTAATATTTTACTCCAATAGTTCATATTTTACCCCCTAGGGGGAGCTTTTTTGGGAAAAACACTGTTTTTCCAACATAACTTTCTAACCGCAGTACCGATTTAGTCCAAATTGAATTCATAGGGATTGTCATGAGGAGGCCTTTCGCACATTTTACTCTAATGGTTCATATTTTACTCACTAGAAGGAGCTTCTTTCATGAAAAACCCTGTTTCAGACCTAACTTTGCAATCCGTTTGAGGAGTTCAATCAGGGGGTTTCTTGTGCGACAGAGGGGACGGGGGGCTTTTGGGGGTTAGAGCTTTTCTTTCAGGAACCACAGCCTAGTTGAACAGAAAAAGAGGTATCACCTACTGATGTGCTTTTTGATCAGAGCAATATTACAACCGTGAAACACGACATTTTGATTTGTTTACATGACTTGTAAAAAAAATCCTTGACATGTACCTTAATATTTATCACTGTCCACTCAGATCTTTGAAGACTCAAACGGAGACAAACCCAGACGACACATGTTGCTGCTTGGAAAAGCTGGCATGGGAAAAACCACCCTCATCAAGAAGCTGTGCCAGGACTGGTCCAGAGACGGCCTCCCACAGTTTGACTTTGTTTTCTTATTAGACGGCAAAGCTCTCACTTTAACAAAGCCCACCTTTAGCCTTCAGACACTTCTACTGAACCATTCCTCCTTCGCCGTTCCCTTCTCCGACCCAGGGGAGGTGTACACTCGGATATCTGTCGCCCCGCAGAGCGTGCTCCTTATTTTTGACGGGTTTGATCGGCTACGTGACTATGAAGCCCTCTTTCAGATTCAAGAGAAAGACTTGATAGCATCGTTGCAGAGAGACAGTAAAGCACAGACATACACGGTTAGACAGTTATACTCTGCCATCCTTCAGAGGGACCTCCTTCCCGGCTGCACTCTACTCCTCTCTAGCCGACCAAGAGGCACCGCCAGCCAGCTCCTCCGCCTGGCAGACGGGTGTTTGGAGTTGTGTGGCTTCACTCACGCAGATACAGAAACATACGTGTCCCAGTATTTCACTGATCCCACACTCAGAGCATCTGCTTTGACCTGCCTAAAAAGAAACAGCTACCTTCAGATCCTCTGCTGGAATCCGGGTATTTGTCGATTAGTCTGCATGGTTTTGGAACAGTCCCAAAACCGAGAAGACTTACCGAGAACTTTAACTGGACTCTGCCACCAAGTTCTTCAACTGAAAATGGAAAAGGACAGAAACAGCTGGGGATCACCGGCGGAACCTCTAACAGACGTATCGGTACAATTGGCAAAAGGACCCCAGACAAGGTCCAGAGCACAGGTCCAAACCCAAAGGTCAAGACGGGGTAAAAAGCGGCACAAAAAGGAGGAGGCAGTGGACGGACAGGATAGTATATATCTTGGCGTGGAGCTGATATCCCAGCTGAGCTATTTGGCTTGGAAGGGGTTGAGAACAAACTCCTCCATCCTCGAAAAACAACGGACCATACCTCCAAAACTCAAGGCATTCGGCCTCAGGACAGGGCTCCTCTTCTCTTATCACCTGACGACAAGGAATGTCGTCTCAGGCAGTGAGAGACATGGAGGAGGGAGAGAGAGAAGGGGAAAGAAAAGAAGAAAGGTAAAAAGGCAGCGTCCAGGCCCGAACGCTGATCCCGGGGATGACCACGACCTGCTGTGGGCCGACCCCTTCCTTCAGAGTTACCTTGTGGCGGTCCATTCGTGTCTATCAAGGTAAGAGTCCCTAGAGAATAAAACTGTCTTCCGTTTTCCATTAAGTGCAATAAGTAGTTGATTAATAGAGAGAATTGGTAAAGAGTTGAAATTACTCCTAATACTCCTAGTTTCTATTCTCCTTCGGTCGAAGCTCTCCCGTCTGTGGATCCTCCCAACTTGTTCTCAATTTCTCAGGACCGTTCAGGACCGTTCCTTCATCGGGACCTTTTCTCTCCAGTCAGGCCCGACACAGCATCGGTACGCACAGAGGGAGGAGTTTGAGCTCGCTCTGAGATTTGCGGTCGGGCTGCCTTTCCAAAACAGGACAGAGCTGAGGAGGCTTTGTTCACACACAGACCCTGAGTTGAGAGGTATACTGGCCCACAAGAAGAACTTGGTGGTGACACTGCTTGAGGGGCTTTCTTATGGTAACCTGAGCCCCACCCAGGTCCTGGAGGTTTGTCACTACATTTATGAGGCGAGCTCAACGCATTGTGACATCAAAACCAGTGGCAGCACGCAACTGTTCGCTCACCTGATGGGGAAGTTTCCAGAAGTCCTGACATTTCATGGGGTACCGCTCAACCCATCAGATGTCTTTGCTTTGCAGAATTTTCTCGCAATGGGTCAAACTGAGGGTCGAAGCTTTTGTTTGGATCTGGAACATACTGGGATACAGATCTCTGGGCTTAAAGCTCTGCTGGGGCACAACAGCATCCGGACCTACAGGTACAGATTACAGACTCACAGAATCTGCTCGTTTTTTTAAACCTTTCCAAACCCAGAAACATAACAAGTGTTGTTTACTGATTTGATGAAAAAATAAAACTGTCTGTGTTTTTGCATTAAAGTCACAGTCTTAAGGTTAACTTGCCTTTAACTTCTGGTAGTAAACATTTTACTTACAGATCAAGGATGACTAAAGAGGCATAAACTGTTGCCCCTGGCAGCAAGGATATATCCCTAAAAAAAAGCCCCAAATCCCCTGCATTTTTCAAGCAATCCCCACTGGGTAAACTCCTCAAATTAAATCCGAGGCTATATCAGAAAAACGGCGTTTTCGTAAAAAAAAAAAAAGTTTCCCCTACTTAGTAAAATAGGAACTATTACAGTACAATATTATATATACAAAAAAATCTCTCTGAGTAGATCCATTGCACCAAATTCAGACTACATAAAACCAACGGTTAGGATGTTATGTCTAAAAACTGTGTTTCTCGTAAAAGAAAGCGCCCCCTAGTGAGTTAAATGTGAACTATTACAATAAAACACAACATATTAAAGAGAGATCTCCTAGAGTGGATTCATAAGAACCAAATTGGGGCTTATGACCCAGACACTTTTGGAGATAAAGCACCCTCTAGCGGTTGAAATATGCAACTGATCTATCCCGAAATCAGTCCAGTTCTTCCTCACACTAGTCACGAACATAATCTAGGTGAATAGAGAAAACTACACAGCAAAACATCACTAAAGAAAAGTTTCAATGACCAAACTTTAAATTGTCATTATTTGCTCAGAGAGAACTCTGCATTTTGTCTCGCAGGGCTTCCATCGCTGATGTCATCGCCTTGTGGGAGCAGCTGGAGCAGAGCGGCGAAGAAGAGCTGGGCAAAGCGGCGGTGTCCAAATTCACGATCCACCCGCTGAACGTGACGCGGGTGAGTCAGATAGAGCACCTGGCCAAGCTGGTGAACTTACACGTGCATAAGAGGATTTCAGAGAGGTAACCACACTCACACACACACACACACACACACACACACACACACACACATACTCACTTGGACCTTGCGTCATAAAAGTTTCTGATGGATGTGCTTTATTTTTCCCTCCCAGCCAATCCGATTCCATCTTGGCAGAGGGCGTGCCGGCCGTCAGAGACCTACACAAGCTGGAGTTTGAGTGAGTAGCTCTGACATCATTTATGATGATGCTGATCTTGATGATGACATCATGACTTCCCTCCAGGCTCGGTCCAAAGAACAGTCCTCTGGCTCTTCCAAAGCTATGGGAGCTCCTTCCAGGTCTGCATAACCTGAAGCACTTAGAGTAAGTAAGCTCTCATCCACCTTCCTTTTTCTGCTCTTGGTTCCACGTCTCTGACAGCAGACCTGTCTCTTTCCTCCTTCAGCCTAGAAAAAAGTCACATAGGGGACAGAGGAGCAGAGAAACTGGCAAACGCTCTCGCCTCCCTCGTTTTCCTAGAGGTTCTCAAGTGAGTGTTCCTCTCAAGCCGAATCTCTGCTAACAAAAACAAATCACATCATCTGGTTCTGAAGAGGTGGCAAAACTAACCGTATCATTTAGTCAAGTCTACGTAGATACTTGTGTAAGAAAACATTGATTGATGACGCACATGCAAGGGTGTGGGCTGTAAATAAGTTAGATTTGTGCCACAATCCTGATTTGGGAGCTGCTCATTTCACCGGTACCACTATTGTATCCATATGGAACTTCTCAAGTGGATTCATATTCACCAAGTTCGTTGTGAATCCGACCAAGGGCTAGGAAATTATGTTAGAAAAAGTGTTTTTCATGAAAGAAAACTGCCCCTAGTGGATAAAATATGAACCATTAGAGTAAAATGTGATATATACAAGATAGATCTCCTCTATTCGAGTAGTTTGGACTACATCGGACCGATGGTTGTGAAATGATGAAAAAAAAAAACATTGCTCCGCCTAGTGTCAGGTTTAGGCAACTGACTTTCCAAAAATAAATCCACTTCTTCCTTGCACTAAGGTCTATGTGGGCAAACACGACCCATGAGGTAGACGCTGACTCATCGCTTTAGCATGACCAATCTGCAGCGGCAATGTTTGGGGCATTAATATAAAGTGAGCATTGAAGAATATTTCTGCCTTCTCTTTTTGAGCCAAACTAACTATGAAAAACTTCATTATTACTTCCAGCAGTAAACATATTACTGTATTTCCGGTATATTCTGCCAACATTGTAGATGAGCGACTCTTAACCTCTAAATCCGCCTTAAAAGATGAAGTGTATATTAGATGCACTTTTCATCCTGTGTTTCCTTCATGGTCGTGTCCTTATAAATGAAATATATTATTATTATTATTATTATTATTATTCTTGTCAAAATCATTCTTGAGAATCAGGAAAGCAAAAAGTAAAGAGTGGGTTTTGAAAACGCTGAGAGTACAGATATTTGCTTAGGATCTCCACTAAAGTTTAGTAAGGAGGTATTTGATCTTTCTTATTTCCCAGCATTACTGCTTTCTAACAGGAAGGTCTTTATATACAGTGTGTGTTTGTTGAACCAGGTGTCTGCTCTCTAGTCTGTCACAGAACTGTATTGGAGATTATGGGGTGAATAAACTGGCAGACACACTGAGAGACCTGCCCAACCTGCTTCGTTTAAGGTATGCATTGCACACACACACACACACACACACACACACACACACACACACACACACACACACACACACACACACACACACACACACACTCATACTAAAACACACAAACACACACACACACACTCATACACACACTTACAAACGCACAAATACATACACACACACACACACACACAAATACATACACACGCACACACACACTCATACTAAAACACACAAACACACACACACACACTCATACACACACTCATACACACACTTACAAACACACAAATACATACACACACACACACACACACACACAAATACATACACACGCACACACACACTCATACTAAAACACATAGACACATACAAGCACTCATACACACATATACACACCTACACACACATTCATACTAAAACACATAGACACACGCACTCATACACGTACACACACACTCCTACACACACACACAAACACACACATACATAAACACACACACGAACACACACTCATACTATAAAACACATACACACACGCACTCATACATACATATACACACACACATACACACACACTCACACTCATACACACTTACAAACACACAAATACATACACACACACACTCATACTAAAAACACATAGACACACGCACTCATACACATATACACACACTTACACACACACATACAAACACACTCATACACACACTTACAAACACACAAATACATACACACACACACACTCATACTAAAAACACATAGACACACACACACGCACTCATAGACATATACACACATACATACACACACACACATACATAAACACAGTCATACACACAATTACACAAAAACAAGCACACACACACACTCATCCTAAAAACACATAGACACACACACACGCACTCATACATACATATACACACACACACACACACATACACACTTACAAACACACAAATACACACACACACACACTCATACTAAAAACACATAGACACACAAGCACTCATACACATATACACACACACATACACACACACACATACACAAACACACTCATACACACACTTATAAACACACACCTACATACACACACACAAGCAAACACACTCATACTAACAACACAGACACACACACACGCACACATACACACGTATACACACACACACACACTTACACATACTCACAGAAACCCACTCCTACTAAAAACACAGACACACACACACGCAAACTCATACACACGCAAACACATACACACTCTTACAACACACACACATACACACACACACACACTCATACACACATACACACACACACACACTCATACACATACACATACACACATACACGCACACACACTTATGATGTTACTACCTTGGATGAGTTGTTCCAGATGTCCTACCCCCTCATCATCCCCAGTTAAACATTTGATTTAAACCAAACAGAAGAAGTTTGAGTGAGAAAATGATCGTCTTTGTTTCTTTCCTCAGTCTTTACAGTAACCTGATTTCTGATAAGGGAGCAGAGAGTTTAGCAGATGTCCTGCCACACATGCTTTCCCTCACCGAACTGGAGTAAGACTACAAGACTATACAGCTTTTTCGTCACGATGAACAGGTACAGTATTCCACCGTGGGGAGACATCTAAAGCTGTGGTTCTGTTTGACAGCCTGGAGTTTAACAAGCTGACGGCCGTCGGCGCTCAGCGTCTAGGAGATAGTCTGAGACACTGCAAAAAAATGAAAACCCTGAGGTGAGAAGAACATTGTTTATGATTGTGAAGCACTTTGCTTCCGCATCGTGTCACTGCTCCAATCACGTTTCCTCTTCTCGTCTCACGACAGGATGTGGAACCAGTGCATTCCATACGGAGCGTTTGAGAGACTTCAGCAACAGGACAGCCGCATCTTCAGTCACTAAACAAAATGGCGGCGCTGTTATGAGAAGTGGTGATTCTAAGTAACCTGCAGATGTGAGCGGGAATATTTATATTATATCTATTTATATCCCGGATGTAACATGTTGTCTGCCCTGTGTTAGCCGGGATAGGTTCCATCCCTCGTGACTCTACAAAGATAAGCACTTAGCCAAAACGGATGGATGTATTGATTATGACATTTCTCATGAGGACAGCTTTTCTTTCATGTTTTGCCTCATTTTATGGTCAACTATTATTTCTCATGAAATTATAATAATAATTATAGATTGCTTAACAATCGCCTGGCTGTGAAGTAAATATTTAATGTTCTCAACAGTTTCCTGTTTAAGTTATTTCACATTTGAATTAATATTGAGTGATTGGTTGATTAAAAACTATTTTTTTTACAACATCACCTCTGTCAGTTATTTCTTCAATTTATCATACTGTGAAAGAGTACTGAACCCAAAAACATGTAGGGTCAGGGTCAGGGTTCACACCAGCGAGACCTTTGGACCCAGATTATTAATATCGGGGCTTTATTTATTGCCTCTAACATAGTTGTGGCAATAGTGTCTCCATTCAACAGAAAAGGTTCGGAAATTACTTTTTTATTTTAACACAAAACGATCCAGCGAGGATTTCAGATACAGATGTTTGGATTTTGCCGATTATTTTTTTTTATTTTTTAGAATTGGTCCACGGATATTTAAAACTAGGCAGAATACGTATAAATGAGCATACACACATATATATGTTCATATATCTATCTATATCTATAGATATATGTTCATATATCTATCTATATCTATAGATATATACATGCATATATATATATATATGTACATATATATATGAGCATCTATATAAGCTAAATTAGACACAATTGGACTTTTCCGGGACTAAAAACAAAAGTTTTTCACAAATAGCGTCCCCTAGTGAATAAAATAGTATCGCAGCACGCGCTCAGAATCCATCACATCAGGACGTGTCTGCTGGTGCCGTTAATCACGGACATTTTCTTTCTGCAGTGGGCTGCTGTCTGATTCAAAGGAAAATGTTCTTCATCAGGCACCACTGGCATGAAGGCCTGCTACCGGTCCGTGGTCTTTATGGTCTCTAGAGGGCAAACTGTAAACTGACAGAAGAAGAAAACATGGCCCTCTTTGATGAATAGAACCCTAATCATCAACCGTAGAAGAGACAGCAGTGTGGCATTCCTTCAAAGTTTATTAGATAAACATTGGAAAATAAAATTCTTTTCATAATACATTATAGCATATTCATATCTGCGAGGAAGTTCATGTGGAGGGAGGACACCAGCGCCGAGTAAGAGCGGTATGATGAATATGATGATGATGAGGCGCTTGTCTGCACAGACAGTCATCGTAGTAGTAACAAAAAAGTTTCACAATAAGAGCCCGACAAATAATGTATTTCTGGATATACCAAAATAAGAAGGCAAAAAACTGATGATGATGATGATGATGATATATCAGCCAATATTCCAAACATCAACGGGAATTTAATCTTTATAAAATAAACCTGTCTCTGCCAAAAATACGTTTTCCCATCCGCACCTACTGCACAGACACAACCATAAACTGTGAGAAGCTGATGTGAGGAGACAAAAGTAATCAGTCTATTTATCAGTCGGGGTCCATTTATAATATTAACGAATAGTAGGATCCTGAGTTTTACTGTCATGTGATCTAAATGTCATTTCAGGGGACTTTCTATCCCGACAAAAACTTTTCTATGAAAAAAAACGTGGACAAAACATGGTTGGACATCTTTTCCATCTCTCTCTTTTCCACGTTTAATGAATACTGACATTTATATGGCTTTATGTAATGAAACATTTGACCTGCGTGACCAATAACATTGAATTGTTTTTGTGTCTACGAGAAATGTTTTGGATGATCATTAAACACAAGTTTCCTGCTCTGGTCATTAGATACTCTTGTACGCCATGAGAAAAATATTGGCCCTGTATTGCTTTCCAAAATCAATGAATAGTTCATTAATTATTCACAGATAAGACATTATATTCAATACTTCCAATGCATAAATCGAGCGAATTATCCCTTTACAAACATACGTGACACGGTGGCGTTTTCTTCTCACATTCAGTCATAACCCAACAGAATAATCAATCAATAAACCTGATTTTGCGGATGATCTCTTTTGTTACACAACTGAAACATCCCATTGCTTGTATCCAAGTTACTTATTGCTGCCAAGAAAACAAACATGCTACAGACTTGAAGGGACGTTTGAAACAGACGTGTGACCACTAAACCCACTTCTTTCTTTCATGTCAAATGCATATTTGTAACGTTCTAAACGTAAAAGTTTACGCAATGAAGAGGACGAAAAAGTAAAACATCTGTAGCACTTCTGAGCTTCTCTTCCATGTGAGGTTCCACCCGTTGACGCAAATCATCATCAAGGATTTCTTTGAAACGTGCGGCCGGTTGCCGTGACAGCCGGCATTAGAAGTCTATTGCTGCTGTCATTTATGGAAAATATTCAATTTGCATATGATGTGATGTAGATTAACAGAAGACACACTGATCCAGAGACACGTGATAAACGTACTGAGTGTCAAATGCGGTGCTCCCGATTCATTTTACATACTCAGACTCCCTGGTCTCGTAGTTTGGCAGCCTGTGTTCAGTGACAGCGTTCTTTTCAGCGTCCTTAAAGTCCTTAACTGTGCTCCTGAGAATGTATCGATCGCTGAGTCGACACTCATTCTTTTTACACCAGTCCTCCTGGGGGTCAGCCTGTATGCAGCAGAACTAGAATGGGCTCCTTTGCCCGTTTCCTCTTCATCGTCCTTCGCAAAGTGTTTCCCACTGTGAACGAGGTGACGAGCCAAATTCCCGTCACGCAGCTGTCCACCAGCAGATGCTGCACCGGCTCGGTAACCGTTGCGTCGAAACGCAGTTGTCTTGAGTCATGCTCCTGTGTCATAAATATTTCATCCATACGGAACAGCCGGATCCTTCCCCCTTGCAGAGAAACGCGCTTCCTTCGTATCTTTACTCAGTCCGGAGTGAGGGGTTACAGATGAAAAAGGTTAATGCTCATTAAATGGCGTCTGGCCAGAGTCATAGGCAGCTGTCAGACCTCCAGCTGATCTAGCGCAGCTTGTTCCGTCCACCAGGCTGTCGGTCATCCTGTGGCTGGCCGAGATGCCCAACATCTTCCCCAAGCCACCTAGGCACAGATAATACACAAATGTTAGAGTAGATCATCAATAAAACTGCTTTTATTGCTGGCTAACTTGACACTAATAGTGTAAAAGGGTTAGATTATTCGATCAAATCATGTTCATAGTGTAAATAAATCATGTTGGATCCAAGTTTGACTCAGGTAGTAAAAATAAGCTTCAAACTCGGACCTATTCTCTTTAATTCTGGCCTGGAGACTGTCACCGATACATTCTTATCCTCATTATAGTTTGGTATCACTGCTGTCTCCTGCTGCCGCATTTTGCAGTTTGTTAAGAAGTTTTAAGACGTGGGAACCTGCTACTCCTGTTATTGACCCTCACATCTGAACTCCTATCCCCTTGAAAAGAACGGAGATCACCGATCAAAATATCCAGTTTGTCACTTGGTCCAGGGTTAAGTCTTACAGTGACGGGGGCTATTTTATCTTCGGTCCCAGACTGAGGAATTATCGTCTTCCCCCTGCCATCCTTTTCTCACATACAACATTGATTTTCAAGAGTCATCTTAAACACACATTTAACTAATAACTTATCTGGCAGGACACCAGTAAGACATCAGCAGAATCATCCCTTTTCCATCAGGTCACTGTTATAGGAACGTATGACAAAGCAACAACTGAGACGAAGGCTGACTGTAAGTCTGCCCAGATTAGTTTCCCAGCATGAGTTTCCATAGTAACTGAGCTTAAACTATGTTGAGCATGTTTTATATAACAAAAATAATTGAAAAAAAGTGGATACGCTGTCTTTAAGGAACGGGCCTCCTGTTAACTACTAGTATTATTATCATCGTTATTTTCTAGCGTCTGTTTCCTTCTTTTCTTTTCTTTATTTTTGGTTCTTATTTTGTCTTTCATCAATGAACAATGATCTTTTGCCAGATGAGGACCGCACTTTTAAATTTGTTGGATGTATACAATGACAATAAAGATACTGAATTGAAATGATACACCGATCAGTCATAACATTAAAAACCAGCTGTTCTGATGATGTTGCCATTTTGTTAGTCAGTTAGTTAACCACCTAATCTAATAGTACGCATGTTATATTTTATTCTGAGCTGGAAATAAAAACAAACCTTGACTTGTGTGTGTGTGCTCAGCTTACCTTTCCACTAAACTATCTCTGTGGGAGAAGGGCAGCAGCATCATCCTCTTGCAGGTGAGACCAGGGATTGTTTACACTGGCACAATCTGCACTAGACGAAATTGTCACCACTGAAACCTTTCTTTCCATCATCCAGGACTGGCCTTTCATTCCAGATAACCCTCGAACACATCCAGCTCCGAGTCCGTGTCGTAGGGGACAGAGGCAGGATCGGACAGCACCCCGAGGTCCACCAGCGCCTGATCCATGTCCTCGGGCAGAAACACTATCCCCACATTCAGGACGATGTACTCCATCAGAAAGGCATAGTACAAGATCAGGACGTTCACAAAGAACAGGCCCAGATAAAACATATATGGGAGTTCGTCCAACAGCGATTCCACCGAATCTAAGTGGGCATAGATTGGATGGGTCATAGAAAGGGAAAACATACAGCTACTGTAGCAGGTGCTTGGAATCTAGGATGTTTTCGGAGGTAATGGCACTCTGGTGTCCATGTCCTGACAGAGGAAGTTACCTTTTAACTCCAACCCCAGCGGCGCTTCACTTGTCGGGGTAAAAGGAAACGAGCCCGTAAACACGAAGAAAAGAGGGAGTACCGTTAACAGCTAGTAATAACAGAGGAGCAGTATCGACGAATAGCCCGAAACGTTATTGACATTGACTCTTTGGGCTTGCGGAACTCACGCCATCCCGATTGGCTAAGGCTAAAAACATGCTAGCATATTCCACTAGCATGCAATGGTAGTGGAAGAAAACAGTTCTTCAAGTAAAGACTTATTATTGCAGACACAACCCATCGGCAAATGCAAATTACTCACGACCTAACGTGTAAACCGACGTCCTTACAGATAAACATTTTTGACAACTATGACGTACATATCAGTAACACAGTGCGACACCTGGGGCCACGGAAGCTGATTGGCTTGCAGGGCACAAGCTGAATTATCGGCAGGTGATTGGTTCACAGGGCACAAGCTCTGTTGTGATTTGCTGTTTAATGCGTCAATCAATAATTGGTCCTTCGCGACTGCCTGTCGCGTGCTTTAGTCATCACCGCCTTAATGTGAAATTGATTTTGTAGTTTTCTTCCAATGGCGTTCGAATACTGCAGTAAGAGTGTGGCTAGGAAAAAGAACCACATTTCCCAGACATACCATTTGTTAAACCTGTTACGTAATGACTCCTATTAGCCGCTAACACCGCGTCTCACCTTCTGTTTTTGAGACTGTCTTCCGTAATGGGTACATTCGGACACTAACCTGAGTCAAATAACGCACTGGACAAACATTGCCCCCTTCAAAACCGCAACCATGTTTGGCCGGTCACGAAGCTGGGCTGGAGGGCAGGGTAAAACGAAAAATATCCACTCTTTGGACCATTTAAAGTGAGTAACTATCGTTAGATATGCTAACGTTAGCAGCTATGATACAGATAACGACTTTCGCTTCTGTATTTAGCCGAGTTGTCATCGGCTAAAATAACAGCAATGTTTGCCAGCTAATTATAGCTGCGTGTTCACTTAACCGTTAAATCCCGGTCTTGTTCTGCTTGGTAAGTATAGTATTTAAGTCGTGCCAGCTAGCTTAAGTGTTGGCTTTAAAGTCAATTCTCGGCAGTGTTTACATTGTTGAAAGGTACTTAAAAAATGAAAAAACATTATGTTATGATCGTAACCCTCCACACACGTAGAAAGTCCAAGCATCAAGGTGAAAAGGGCCTCTACAGGTGTGCTCAGGTAATGATGAGACGTCATCTCGTAGTGAATTGGAATAGTCAAACTAATAGTATAACTAGGGCAACAAATGAGCCTTAGAGTAAATGAGATGTCAGTCCAGACACACATCTGAGGTCCAGAGGAGACTAATCAGACACCTTTTGAAAACACGTGTGTAGGTTTCATTCTTTAATTGGATTGTTATTACACGAATACTACACTACTTGGAGAGCCACTGAATCTAAACTGGAAGATAATAATAATAATAATAATACATTTAATTTATAATGCACTTTACATTTGGATCAAATCTCAAAGATGATCTATTGGGCTCATAGCAAAAACATTTTTTCCAAACTTTTTAAACTGGTTACAAAATAATAGGAAGCAAAAATCATATGAATAAAATAAAACTAAATTAAAATGTAAAAGTCCAACCGAAACTTCTCAATCACACAGCTTGTTCTAATCAGAACGCGCCTTCTTATTTCAGTTGATGCAATCTGGTGTGGAATCGGTCAGTTTCAACTTGTGAATATGAAATAAACCTCGAAAAATTATTTTATCCTCGCAAAAATCCCCAGCATCTTATCTAGGTCCAGCTTATTTAAACAACTAATGATGTCTTTCTCCTGTAGTTGAATGTCATGTCTGAATTTCTTTCTTTTTTTTAAACCCAAAAAACTGAACATCAACCCAGAATATTTTTCTATACATAAATCTATAAAATGAATGACAAATGGTTTCTTCTTCTCCTTCAAAAAAGGAACATGGATATTCAATATCAACTTTTCAATTCACTCCAGTTTTTTTTTCAGCTGGGTAGAATCTTTTCAGTTTTATTTAGTTTAATTTAATTTTAAGAGAAACCTCGTTAGTTTTATTGATCAGACAAAATTTGTTTCCAGACAGCCAAGCTTTATGCTAATTAATAATAATAATAATAATAAAATAATAATACATTTAATTTATAACGCACTTTACATTTGGATCAAATCTCAAAGTGCTAAAATTTAAATTAAATTAAACTCCTATTAGAATATGGCTCAGGGGACAGTTATATCTTTTAAACAATTTCTAATATGTTTGTTTGTTTGATATCCGTGTTTGTTTGGATGTCACAAATATCACAAAAATAGTGATATCCAACTCGCCCAGTAATATACTTTTATGAAGTCATTGACTTTATGGATTTTAGTGATACTTCATTGAATTGAAGTATACTCCTTGGCAGGGCATCAGACACCACTACGTATTCTTTTACATTAGTAGTTAAATTTGATTTAGATGTAAATTCATTATAGGTAAGTAACTGCCAATCAGCTTTAATAAGTTGTTATAATTATATTATATTTTTATCCATTCAAATTTGGTGATATAGAGATTTATTTTTGTATTCAATATTCCTCTTATTCCAGATGTAGCAGTTAGTTGTGGAAAATTCTTGTATATAACTTAGTTTCCAGTACAACAGAGCTTATTTATCGAAAAATAGATAATTCAACAGGTAATTTTTCAACGTTTTAGTCTCATTTTAACAAGAAATTTAGTCCACCTAAGAAACCAAAAATATGTTTGGGGAAGCTATTCCATATATTGACACTTTCGTTCTTTAACCATTTTATTTTCAAAGAGCTGTTTCAGGCTCCATAATGAAAAGCCTCCAATCCACTCATAGTATAATGTGTTACATCAACTTGTGGTGTCGTTATCCTAAAGGGTTTTTAATTTTATTGTTTGTTTGTTTGCCTGTGGATCAACTTCCAGAAATGCCACTGAGTCACTGCAGTCAGTCATTGTGCTGTTAACTTTGAAGAAATATAGATTATGTACTATCAAATCTGATTGCATCTATTGCATTTACAGAGTCTGCAGGGTTTATTTTCCCTTGAATGCTGATTTACATAAACTGATTTAATATGCATGACTCTGGCGCTGATTTAGTAATTTTGCTCCTTCTGCACCAATTTGTTTTCCTACTCAATATTCTGTCCACAACACCATCTCATTACTTAGATGTCAAAGTAAAACAAGTAGCTTATCAACACAGAATAATCTGAATCTGCAAATTTCCGGCAATTTAAGTTAGAAAATAAATGTTAAGGAGTAAAAAGGTGTAATTTGTGCCTCAAAGATTTAGTGGAGTTTAAGTATAAGAAGCATAATGTATTAAATATATATATATATGTATATAAATAAGCTCTGTTGTAATTTTAACTGCTAAAACAACGTCAATGTACCTCTTACACTTATTCAAGGACAGTATTTCATGAAGTGGAAATTGTTATTCTTCTGTTATTGTTTGGTATGCTAAATTTCTTTCTTCATCTGTATCTCTCCATCAGGTATATGTACCATGTCCTAACCAAGAACACCACAGTAACGGATCACAACCGAAACCTTCTTGTGGAGACCATCCGTTCCATCACGGAGATTCTTATCTGGGGGGACCAGAATGACAGCTCTGTGTTTGAGTATGTACCAGTTCATGTCTTCATAATCCCTCACCTGTAGCTACTAACATGTAGATGTGACTGCTGCAATGGAATGTTAGCTTTGCAATTTCCTATTTATATTGGAAGGGTGAACTAATTACACTCGCTTTTTTCTTTATAACCTCACATCCATGTATTTGAACAGATGCACCTTGAATTCCAAGGAACACCTTCGATGTCATGTCTGGAATATTGCTCTGAATTGATATTTGCCCAGTGTTATCTGAACCGTTTCAGTTTGTACAGACAGTCGTTTCCAGGGAATGGAGCTCATGAGAGTAGAGTGCTGCCTTACCTGTAGTTGGTTTTACATGTCATCCCCATTTTCTATCCATTTCACCAACCACTTAATTTATTATTATTATTTTGGTTTTATTAACCACTTGCTTTTATATTATTTATTATTAAACAGGAAATTACTTTGTAGAGCAGAAAAGCTGCAAGAGTATGTGTGAAGTATCAGGGATATTGCGGTTATATGCATCAAAAAAACGTCTTTTTGTCATTTTTAAAGAAGAATTGTTTTGAATAGAATCGTGTCTGTTTTTTTTTTCATACATTAGTATGTGTTCTTATCTTCAGCTTCTTCCTGGAGAAGAACATGTTTGCCTTCTTCCTGAACATCCTACGCCAGAAGTCCGGACGCTATGTGTGTGTCCAGCTGCTTCAGACCCTCAACATACTGTTTGAAAATATCAGCCACGAGACCTCCCTCTGTGAGTATTTGACTCCGCTGGTTGAACAAGTAGGCATATAAATATGTTAGAATTCAATACAATGAAGTAACCCTAACCCCTGACCCAGTGGATAATATTCATGCAGTCTGTTTCCGTCTTATGCAAAGTAAGTAAGGTTTACATTTTGGTAAAGATGTATTCAATGGCATTATTGTTTTGGAGTTGTGCCAATGGAAGTGAATAGTCTTCAGGATTCCAGCCTCCCTGTTGATCGGATGAAGGTAGAGCAAACATGAAAGAGGTGGTTCAGGTGGAATGGTTTACAATCACTGGTCTCCAAGTTCGTACGGAGTAAGATTGGCAGATTGGCAGAAGTGACAAGCACTTCTTAAAGGCATTGTAGATGAATCAAGCTGATCAAGTGTGTTCTCTTCTCAGATTATCTCCTGTCCAACAACCACGTGAACTCGATCATCGTCCACAAGTTTGACTTCTCGGACGAGGAGATCATGGCCTATTATATCTCCTTCCTCAAGACCCTGTCCCTCAAACTCAACAATCACACTGTGCATTTCTTCTATAATGAGGTGAGGCTGGATGTTGGTGATTAGAATATAAAAATAATAATCTAATAATATATTATAATAATATAATCTTTTTAATCGTTGTCATGATACAGAAAGTATCACTTTCGAAATACCCAGTGGACTTTAGCCAAACATGGAAAGACGGACAAATTTCATCATCTGTAGTAAAATTACTATGAAGATGTTTTTATTTATTTTTTTAATTCGGTACTAGTCTTCATCTGTCATGCTGTTAGTCATAAGTTCCATTGCACTATGCATGACGTAATTCGTCCAGTCAGCATTGATATCTTGGCTATATCGTGTTATTCGGTGAGTTTATGTTAACTATGGCAACGGAGGACTGGAAACCAGAGATCATGGTCACCTTTAAAATCACTATCTGAATCGTTCAACCCTAGCAGACGTGGGGGAGTCAAGAAGGGAGTGAGAGAAACTGAAAGAATATTGAGTATTTCTCCATGCACTTAATCACTTAAGCATACTATATCAATGTTGCAGGCATTTACCGGAATGTTTCATTATCTAGAAAACCACATAAATATGTGATTTTGACAATGCAAAACATGTTTCTCTCTGTATTTAGAGTTTAAAATTGTCAGTCTGATGATCAATCATAAAATCAACTCTGCCCCAGATGAGCATCATTTAAAAAACACAAGTAGTACACTGGATCCCCTTTTCCCCTGGATTTACAACAGTAATATTACTAATGATGCTGCACTTCCTTTTGTTAGGATTAATGTATAATTAGTTGGATTATGTTTTGCCCCCTCCAGAGTAAGTTATTGGCTAGCTAGCAGAACTTTGGCATCTTCTGTTTTTGTCAGATCTACTCAGGCTACATTTGTGAGAGTAGAAGACACACACTGGAGTTGGGTTTGGTGTCAGGGTCAGATTTCCTCATTTGCTGTGACCCCTAGTTAATTCTTTTTCTTTGCGTCTCGACTGTCTGGAGGTTGCAGTGACTGAGGAATCTTTAAGTACAGAGAGACGTGACTGAAAGATGTAGAGCTGCCAGTCTGTCACAGGAACAATAGCTTAAATGCAGCTTGCTGGTTTGTTGATGGATAACGACCAACCAAAGTGTTTTTAAATTGTTAGGAGTCAGCCCAAATCAAAAGATTACAATCTGTCTTTGTTTTTGTACAAAATACAACCTGTACAAGTCAACAACAACAACAACAACAACAAGCTCATGTTCTCAAAGTGACTGGGTTTCAAGAGTCAAAGGCTTTTATAAGATTGCTCATGATCTGGGTTTTTTTCTTTTGACTAAAAGTGGCATCATGATTTCATTTGTATCACGCTGTCATACAGTAATCCGTGTTTTTTACTTCAATGTAGTTATTTGACCAACATTTTATAGAAATGTCTTTAGTCAGTTCAAAATGCATTACTTTCTGGAGTTCCTGTCTCCTCTGTGTCTCTCTCTCTCTTTGTGTGGCCTGAGAGCGATGGTTCAGTGCCTTGCTCACCGGCGCCCCTTCTTTATCTCCCACACACAGCACACTAATGACTTTGCCCTGTACACCGAGGCCATTAAGTTTTTCAACCACTCTGAGAGCATGGTTCGCATCGCAGTCCGCACCATCACCCTCAACGTCTACAAAGGTGGGTGTCAACAACACACACATGCTAACTACACACAGACACACACGCACACACTCCAGGGATGCTTGGACTGCTTAACGCCTTTCTTTGTACTCCTCCCCTTCCTTCTCCTCTCCTCTCCTTCTGTTGCATGAGTAACAGGTAAAGCTGTGACAAACACACACAAATACATTAATCATTCCAGTAGGTTTTTTTTCTATATCTATTAAAGTCCATTTTCAAACAAATACACTGACAAGCAAACAAACACGAGAAAGAATGAGGGGTGGTCATCGAGATATTCAAATGCAGAACAATACTTGCATATTAAAGATTAAAGACAAAAAAGATACAAATTGTCCATTGTTATATATTTGTGTCTTCCAGTTCAGACAAGTAATCCCAATAATCCTCCTCCAGACTCCAAACGCAGCTTTCTCCCAGAGCTTCCAATCTTTTTTTTTTCCATTTCTACAGAAACAGATGTGTCCTTCCATCGATACAGTATCCCAGTCTTACCCGAGTCACAACCTCTGAAATCAATGACTTCATTATGGAGATTGCAGAAGGACCGTCTCTGAACCAATTCACTGGAACGGCTTTCCTCGCCAGCATTAGAAAGAGAGTAGATGACTTCATCGCGTCGTGTCAGAGCTAGAAACGATTCTGAGCAAACGTAACAGTGGATTTGCTTTCCTAATGTCTACACATTCTGCTGACTGTTCCACACCCCATCATTCTCGTTTAAAGATTGGTGTTAGGGATTTTCATCAGCCTGTCCAGACGTGTGATATTGTCAGAATAATACCCTTTTAAACTCATTCAAACAGTTTCATTCTGACATGCTTAGAAACGTATTGAAAATCCGTTAACAATCCTCAACAACACAGTATGAGTCAAAACCTTTCAAAAGTATCTGACACTCCCGATTTAAGTGCGTCGGGTTTTTGGATGGAAATCCCATCAACCATTAGGCTAACTTCATTTCTAGTCATATTTCAGACAGAAAGTCTACGACTCCGTTTACTGAAATTCAGCCAATACTTGCTCAAAACCAGACAGGTGAAAACCGGTGCCCACTGACAGTCGGCACAAATTGCAGAACCACAGAAAATATGTTGGCATATGGTAAAAACAGTCCAATCTGGTGGTAAACTTTAAAGGACAAATGAAGGGGATTCTTTTCTGACCTCAAATTATGACTCAAACTATCATTTTTCTTCTGCTACACTGTCATGAGACCCTTATTTTTAATTAGTACCTCAGGGACATGACCTGTCATTGAATTCAAACATTTACTCTTGGTTAGGTTTCTGTGTGACAACCAGCTGATCATGAAGTGCAATCATTCGACCACTCTGGTGTTTCTTACACCAATGATCATGAATAATGTTACAAATTTATGTTTGAATGGAAAGTAATTTGGTGAAAATACTTTTCATTCTGTACAGCTGTAATTCTTTTAATGTATAAAATTAGCTATAATTACTTTTAATATCTCCTGACATGTCACTGTCCCTTTTATTTTATTCCTAATAGATGGAATCACACTAATTCTGACATTGCCAACTACTGCAGAAAAGTACTTCTAGCTATAGATTTAGTTGGATGTGTGACAAAATGAAATTACCCCTGACACAGCAGTTAATGGCTTTAAATTCAACTATTGATCTTTTGCAAAAACTGCTGATGTAGTGTTACCACAAGGTTCAACGTCACTGCCTCAGTGATCTTACAAGCACATATTTCTAATCATGCTAGTGATAACTGAACTAACTCTTCGAGTATTTTCTACCCAGCATGTAAAAGCTGTTTGAAGCCCCCCAACCCAACATTCTATTGTGTGTCCAAAGTACATGTGCTGCAGTAGCAGCTCAGCTGTTATCCTGTTATCCATACCTGGGCTCCAGGGAAAGCAGGTTTGGCTGTTTCTCCACATATCAAGCTTTTTCTTCACGATGTATAAATTCCTGGTCAATTTCCTTCTGCCTCCTGTCCGTTTCCATACCTGTATGTTTCCTCCTGCATGCATGCTTTCAACATGTCGCTCTGTGTCTGTGTTCTGTGAGTCCATGAAGGCTCTGGTCTGTTGCTCCTAACAGGTTATAACCGTTAGCCCGAGTCACTTAAGTCAGAAATGCAAGTCTTTGATTAAATCAAATATGATTTACTAAAGATTTTTGAAAATGATCGGTGGACCACATGTACACAACAAAAATACAATATAAAAACGAATATTATGGAGTCGTCATCGCCTCCACATCCGCAAATCCTTCGTGTTTGATAACTCAAAATGTATTTCATGGATTATTTTTCAAATTGTATTCTTTCTTCGACCTTAGTGCGAGGAGTGAGTTTGGGAAAGGTCAGTTGTATAATTCCAACACCAGGGGAGGCTTTTTCTCCAAAGCAGTCCAAATTTTCCAATGGTTGGGCCCATTTAGTCTAAATTTGGTTCACAGGAATCAACAGTATGAAGTTTATCAGGGACAACAGTATGCACATACTTTATCAGTATGCACAGCTAATAATTTGTTAAAGATTGATTGTTTGACATTCTGAGGTGTAAACAAAACTCTATAATCTAGGTTCTTGCCATTATATGGTGGCGTTTTTCATCAAGAGACACGTGGATTAACAGTTAATCATCTTTTACGCACAAGAAACAACTAAAATAAAATTATTTCCTTACTGGACCTCTAGTGGTCTGTAGATTCCTTAAATCCTTAAAGTAAACCATTCACTTAATTACTTTCTTCAAATACTTAATATTAGTGTCACAAAACTGAGCACAGGTCAGTTTTATGCATGATCATTCCCTCTTTGATGCTTTCTGCTGACTCCTCGGCTCATGCACTGCAACAAATATGACACCCTGCAAATGGATTTTAAGCAAGAGGAAGATATTTTTGTTATTTATTTCATGTTTACTCTGGCAATGTTAGTTGTTGGTGCAGGAAGTTGTCTGTTTTATTTGCTGCACAGTCAGAAGTAATGTGAAGTTTAGAATGTTAAGTATTCCATAACCTCCTTTACCCGATGGGCCATTGTTTGCAGGTGATTTAAGATACATGTGGAGTCCCTCACTGCCTCCACCCCTCCTCAGCCAACTAACTCACATTAACACTGTTTGTTTCCCCTCTTCCTCCTCCTCCTCTTCAACAACCACTCCTCCTTGTCTCTCTCCTCCTCCTCCTCCTCCTCCTCCCACTACGCGACCCATCTGCCCAACTCCAGTTTCATGTAAGTTGGTTCCACTCATTAAGTCCTTTTCTCAGGGCTGGGTACCCAAGAAACATTCTTTTAAATAATTTAAAAAAACAATTAAATAATTGCTATCTGTATCCATGATAGTAGCCCAGAAGCCATTCAGTCTTTTTTCTGATTAGGCACTTCTTCTTTTTTTTATTAGCATCTTGTCTATCTCTCTAGAGAGAGTTGTTGTTTTTTTTTACACATGAAGTCAGTGTTTGTTAATTCCCCGTCGTTCATTATTTGTTCCTAATGTTGTATTTGTTGTAAACGTACCTCTATAAATCGGTATTGTTGTGATTCTTGTAAACCCTTCTGTATCACCCGGTCACACACATTCTAAAATCCTGCATGCCTTTTAATAATTTTGTCTTGGTCTAATTATTCCACAGACTAAATTCCAGCTGAGCCCCACGTCTTGTTTGTTCTTTTGTTGATGGGTGTGACGTTTGTAGACATTGTGGTTATTAAGTGTACTTTTATTCCCAGTTTACAGTTTAAGCTGGAGTGTCACTGTGACTCAGCTTTTGATTTTTCTATTTGTTTTCCGATGTGACGTAATCCACTTATTTGATTTGGCTTCTCATTCCCTACCTGTTGGACTTTGACCCGTATGGATCAGAACCTCAATCCCTGTTTGTGGATAACCACACAAATAAGTGCAAATATATCAGAGCTGGTAACTTTTCAAGCTAGTAGTCCTTATTCTTATACTTAGTCCTTCCTTATTATTGTTGTCCAAAATTTTTTATTTTCCATGGCATGAGTTTGTGTGGGCACTCAAAGTCTGCAATCTTGGTACTAAACCCGGTCCTTATCTTCCTCTCTCCAGTGGACAACCAGCACATGCTGCACTACATCCGAGATAAGACCGCAGTCCCATATTTCAGCAACTTGGTCTGGTTTATTGGCAGCCATGTCCTCGAGCTGGATAAGTGTGTGCAGACGGATGAAGAGTAAGAGCCGTTTATGCTTTTCATTTTTCTAGGTGCATTTCTTATAGTGGCCTCTAGGGGTCAACCTTGTTTAGGGTTTGTGACCATTATTCCAGCACGCATGAGATGATTTATCTGTTAAAGGGCTTAATGAAACACACGTGGTGCATTCCTGTAAAACTCCCTTTTCTAATAAATGCTTCTTGAGATCTTTTAACTTTCACTATGGTGTTATATGTTGTGTATCTGCACTTACATCAACATGGTATTTGTGTTTAAAACTGAACCCTTTAAATTAATAGTGTAGAGCAGCAAAAAAAAAACATGTTTTGTCTTGAATGTGGGTTTAAAGTTATAGGCAATAAAATAAATAAGCCATGCCTTATTCACGCCTGACCACTGCTGCTACCTCAAAAACATCTCATTTCCCCTCTTTGTTGATCCCCAGACATAAGAACAGAGGAAAATTAAGTGACCTGGTAGCCGAGCACCTGGACCACCTTCACTACCTGAACGACATCCTCATCATCAACTGTGAATTCCTTAATGACGTTTTGACCGACCACCTCCTCAACCGCCTGTTCCTGCCGCTCTACGTCTACTCGCTGGTTAACCCAGAGAAGGTCTGTTAACAAGCTCAAAGTGGTGCCCGTCATTCACAAGCATGAGGAAAATGATCAACAGTAATTAAGGAAGGTGTAGTCAGGTAGATGATATGATAATGATAACATCCAATGCCACTGGTGTGGTCATTTTTTTAATGACAAAATGATAATATTAAATATCAGACTAATAATTCACTATAACTCTACACTCTAAAATGTTATCTCATTATGAAGTTTGCATTCTCTGTCATGTTCTTACTGGTTCCACCTATTGAATTGCTTTCTGTGTGCAACTTTGACTAACTGACTGACCCTTTTTTCTTTGGTCTCTTTAGTCAGATGAGAGAAAGATCAACCCTCAGGTGTCCCTCTACCTGCTCTCTCAAGTAAGCACAAGCGCACATCAGACACTCCCACCCCTGAAGCACCGGTGCCTTTCAGTGGTGTTGTTGATTGTTAGTCTGCCAGTTATTCTGTCTATTTAATGGAATCATACAGGAAATTCTACAAAAAGAATACAACTACACAGAGTTTCTGCTATATGCGTGCTGTCATGTACTTTTTTGGCTTCTGCTTGACCCTAAGCTAACTTCAAAGTTATACCATTATTTAAGAGTATAATAAAACAGTACCGTAGATTCAATTGTGGGATTTAAAAACTCCATAGATCACAAAAAGTATGCAGTTTGGTTATTTTTCGACCTCAAGAAAACATTTGACACCATCAACCATGAAATACTAATGAATAAACTGGAATGAGACGTCATCAGGGGGATCGTACGGAACTGGGTAAAAAGTTGTTTGAGTAACAGGCAAGAATTTTTGAAGTTAGGGAAGTTCTCTTCGTCGTGTCTGGACATTGATTGTGTCGTCCCCCAGGGATCAGTGCAGGATCCTAAACTGTTCATGCGTCACATAAAAGATGTATCTTATGTATCAGAAATATTGCAGATGGTGTCACAGACACCCGATTCTGTTGACAATTTACAACTGTTATTTGAGCTGATCACTGATGCAATGAGAAAATACAAGAGATGGTTGAACAGAGACAAACTATCATTACATTTGAATAAAAATAGAATCATTTTATTTTGTAATTGTAGAATGAATCCTCCTGTTGGAATACAGCTGGATGGTATGGATATTGAAAGAGAAGATGAACACACATTTGTTGAGGAAGAAATTAGCCGGAAACCACAAATAAAACATTACAAAACAAGCTGTACAGGATTACAAATCACTCCATGCCCTCTATTGTTCACTGGTATTACTATGATTAAGTAATGGGGGAAGGTTTGGGGTAACGCCTTCAATAAAAGTTCAATCATTCTCCATACTCCAAAAAAGATCAATAAAGATATCTCAAAATGTCTGCTGTCGGGATCGAACCAATTCACCATTCATTAAGTCAAAAGTATTAAAATACAATGATCTTGTGGAATTTCAAACGGCTAAAATAATGTACAGAGCAAAAAATAAACAATTACCAGGAAATACTTGGAAACGATCCACTGTTAGGAAAGGGATCTACAACCTGAGGGGGAAACTGAATTTAAAAACTGTTCCTGTTCATATGACCACAAACATCTTTTGCATTTCAGTCCATGGAGTCAAACTGTGGATCAGGCAGGCTGAGTGATGAGCTCAAGCAATGTCCATCATGATAGGGTTTAAAACAGGTACAAACTAGTCATTTTCACAAAAAAACAGGGATGAACAAGAGCTTTGAACTCAGAGTTTCAAAAGAATTATTGCACATTGTTTTTTAGTTGTTGTTTTGTACTATATATATTTATATATGTAAAGTTATATTCATAATGTTTGTATATTTGTAATATAAATATTTGTACGGTATGTATTTATGTTTTGAATGTACATTATATAACGTATATATTCTCTCATAAGTTATGATTTAAACTGGAGGAATACGTAGAATTATAAGTTAATGGATGTTGTGTTGAAAACTCGTTTTATTTTTTATTTGTCTTTGCTGTAATTTTTTTTTTTCGTAACTATTCTTTTATTCTGGTTAAGCACTGGGCTATTTAATTTAACATATTTATGGATAATTCTATTACATGCTCGACTCTAAGACTTCATTCATTCATTCAAAGTACAGACTTATTTTTGACTACAGTCCGGGAAATAACTCCGGACTTTTGCTGGGAGCCAGTTATTTCTGTGTAATACAACAATTTTCCATAGCATTATAACCACTGACTCTTTTGGACATACTGGGAAGCAGATTAACATTTTTTCCTTACTGTTGAAGCATTGAAAGCAGGAAAGGTCAGCGTAAGAATTTGAGTGACTCTGTTAATGGCCAAATTGCTAGACTGCTGGGTCGGAGCACCTCCAGAACTGCAGGTGTCCCCGGGTGTTCCTAGTCTGCAGTGTTTGGTACCTGCCAAAGTGGTCTAAGGAAGGAGAACTGTTGAACCGGCAGGGCGCCCAATGCTCACCAATGGGTGTGGGTAGTGAAGGCCAGCCTGAGCTGTCTGATCCCACAGAAGAGCTACTGTAGTACAAATAGCCAAAAAAAGTTAATAGCGGTTCTGACAGAAAGGTTTCAGAACACACAGCGTGTCAGGGACCGGTCAGACCGGTTACGACCTCCGTCCATAGCCGAGAACCTACAATGGGCACATCATTATCTGAACTTGCCCACTGAAGAAGGCAGATTGGTCTGATAAATCCAATTATCTGTTACTTCATGTTGTCGGCCACGTGCTAGTGAGCGTCGCTCATGACTCTGGGAAAAGACAGATCATGTGAGGCGGCGCGAAGCTTTGGCTAATACTCTGCTGGGAAAATCTGAACACTGCCACTCATGTGGATGTTACTTTGACATGTACCACCTACCAAACATTGTTGTGGACCAGGTGCCCTGCTACACTGCAGAAATGATTCAGGAATGGTTTGAGTAACTCAACAATGAGTTCAAGGTGTTGACTTGGCCGGCAAATTCCCCAGAAGTCAATCCAATTTAAGATCTATGGGATGTGCTGGACAAACAAGTCTGATCCATGGAGGCTTTCCCTAGCAGCATACAGGAGGAAAAGGGTCTGCTACTAATGTCTTAGTCTCAGATCCTTCAGCAAACCTTAAAATGTCTAGTGGAGTCCATGCTGCGACGGGTTGGAGCTGTTTTTCCGGCAACAGTGGGACCTACGCAATATTAAGCAGGTGGTCATGATGTTATGAGTGATTGGTGTATTTTGGGAGACTTGGGTTTGTATAAAGGAAGAGTTTTTGCTATGTTGAAAATATATTGACTGATATTTGTGAAGCTTCACACATGCTCCATGTTATTCCCAATGACTAGTCTTCTTACTTTTATGTTCTTGTGTTTTCCAGGTGTTTCTGATCATCCACTATCAGCCAATGGTCAACGCACTGGCCGATGTTATTCTCAATGGAGACCTGTCTGTCTTCACCGCACAGACTGATGTACACAGCACACAAAAAAACACGGTAACACACACACGCATACACATTGTCTTCCTTTCCATCAAGCCCCTGCCTCCCCCTTACTTCACCCAACAAACTCCCCTCGACTCTAATTTTTATTCCTCTTTTCTTTTCTTTTCTCTGTTTTCTTGACAGCCCCTTCCCCCAGTTACATATACTTTTTTGGCCATCTGTTTTTGTAGCTAGTGTGTGGGCATGAGGGGGCGGTGAGCGTTTCTGAGAACCCTCGTGGTTTTTCTCCGTTCTCTGTGTGCTAGACCTGTGTCTGTTGTAAGAAGCAACCTACCTTTTCAGTGAATCTCTGCCGAGGCATGAGGTGTTAATACTGTCGGTTTACCACAACAGGAGGCAGCCAGACCCAAACTAAGAAACTAATATCTGCTAGCAGTTCATTCAGCTATGTTCTCCTCAGTCTCTGCATTTTGCATACTTGAAAAGTTCCACATGTTGCACTTTTTCTCATTGGTGTTGCTCTTTTCAAAAGATTAGAGAAGTAAAGCAGCTATAACATTAAAACTGCCTGGCCTATTTTGTGTAGGCCCCTGTTTGCTGCCTAAAAAGCTCTGATTCATCCAGACATTGATTCCACCAGATGTCTGAAGGTGTGTTGGGGTATCCGGCACCAAGATGTTAGTTATGAAGGGGGCCTCCAGGGATCGGACTTGTTTTTCCAACCGATGCTAAATTGTATTTAGATTTTGGAAACTTGGAGGCCATGTCAACATCTTGAATTCATTGCAGTTTTCCTCAAAACATTCCTGAAACATTTTCACATTGCGGCAGGGTACTTGCTCATCCATCGGCCCTTGGTGGGGGTGTGCGCTGTACTTTGAATCATTCTAGTTTTCTATGCTTGAGAATCAAAACAATGTAAGTTTGATTAGGAATGTTTGATGATATATTGTACACTTGTGTTTTTGCAAAATGATTTGTGGAAAAGCCACTTGACAATTTGTGACGATACATAAGAGTTAAATATAATGTATAAACTATTACTTCAAATGCATACTGGATTGTGGACATTTATCATATACGTCATATCCGACCGAGCCTCTGACGCGATCAAACGCGTGTGTGATGTGGCAGGAAATTAGGTCACAGCTGGCTCACCAACCCAAATATTCTTCCTGGAAGAAGTGCTTCTTTTTCTCACTGTTTGTTAACACAAGTGTTCTTGCAAGTGCACCAGTTAGGTAAATAATGTCGACATCTGCTTATCTCTAAAATCATGTTTCCCCAAAACTGTTGCAAATGTTTTAGTTGTATACAGATATATGTTTGACCGTGTGTGTGTGTGTGTGTGTGTGTGTGTGTGTGTGTGTACGTGTGTGTACGTGTGTGTGTGTTTAAATGGTCTCTGACCTGTTTCTCAGCATAAGCTCAAAGTTGGAGCGGTTTACCAGAACATAATGAGTTGGAGGTGTTAAACGTATACATACACACACTATTACTCGTCCGTAGTTCATGTCCGTCAGCGCGCACACCTTTTTTAGCATCCAATACCCATTGATCCTAATTTCTCAATCTAACACAGTGTTGCATTATTTTTAAATGTGGTGCTGGCGTTTTGAGAGTTCATAAGATTCAGGTTTGTTCTGATTCACGGTTGATTGTCTAGTTGTAGAACTTGGGCTGACGATCTTAAACACAACCATGAAAACCACTTTGGAATTTTTTACTTACCACAATTTTGTTTTCTGTTTAATCATGTAAATTATTATTGGTAATAATGACTGTTACTGTAATCCCACAGTTTTACTGTAAGTCAGCACTTACATCTTTGTGCAGCATTTTATCAGTTATCACCTCTTTCCTGTTCTGTGTTTGTTTGTGTGTGTCGACAGTTTCATGTGACTTAGAGGGCTCTTGTTCGACGTTAGAGTAAGACCTCAAAGCCACTGACTGTGAGTGAGTGTGAGAACAAGCGTGTTTGTGTGTGCGTGAGAAAAAGGGCATGTTTTTGAGGATGAGCGTTTATGCGTGTGTTTATTTTTGCAAATGCTTGCATGCCCCCATTCATATACGGCAAGTGGTCATATTCTCCTTTCTTTCCTGTAAGGTCTATCAAGGAGGCAGTGGCTTTTTGTTTTATCAGACTTCAATCAAAAAGATGGTGCATAAATGATTTACTGGAAAGCCCTGTGAGCGCGTGAGGAGATATAGGAAAATTAGTAAAACTTGCATCTGGCTGAGTAGTCATGTATGTGTGTTTATGTTTGTCTTTTTTTCCCATTTTCAGCTACAGGTAAATTACCTGTTATTATTATTGGTTATAATGACTGTTACTATAATCACACAGTTTTACTGTAATAAATTGTAATCAATTGATTACAATGAGATCACTATCTGAAAAGGGACAGTTTCTTCTATGTATTGTAGTGTTCCGATCAATCCATCCATTTTACAGTATATTTCCTCCAGGGAGTTCTGGGAGAAACCTGGAAGCTACATGCTGTACTTGCAGCGTAGTGCTACTTTAGACGCCATATACCAGGAAGCAAAGTCGCACGATGACTAATACTTTATTTTTACTCAACACATAATAAATTCCTTCATGATTCAATCGCATGAATTGATTAAGACAGTCTTATCGCTGATAAAACAGTTTCTCTATGATCCTCATTCCTCACCTCTTGGTTTTGCTTTTTGTTTTCAATCCTTCTCAATTTCCCAGGTCAGTGCGGGAGGTGTGCGACAGTTCACCAAACCCCCAGAGTCTCTCGAGCGCTCCCTCGAGCTGTCACGTCACCGTGGCCGCAAGAGAACTCAAAAGAGGCCAAACTATAAGAACCTAGGCGAGGAGGAAGATGACGAAAGGGCTGGGGGAGGGGGAGGAGGAGTCGTTGGAGGAGGAGGAGGAGGAGAGGACGGCTGGGACGACGACAGCCGTGGAGAGGGAGGCCGAGAGAGGGAGAAGGGAAAAGGTACAGAGGCAGGAGGAGGAGTTGTGAGTTCTAAGGGAAGCAGAGCGAGTGGGGAGACAGCGGAAGGTGAGTGTGTGTCTCAAGAGACACACAAATAAAGGACTGTGTTTTGTGTTTCGTTACTCCCATCAATCTGACGCAGTCTCCCATTATGCACCCCGGTCCCCAGTCAGTCCCCAAAACAGCAGCAGCCCTCGTCTCCAAACAGAAACAAAAAGAGTCTAACTCCTCAAAACACAAAATGGCTTAAACGATATCACCCAAAATGTTACTATAAATTTGCCCTGCTTTTTTTGCTCTTATCTTCAAGCACTTAATTCGGTTTACATGACTACAGTCATCTCCATGTATTTACCTGGTCCATTGCCAAATTCAAATCAGATTGTCCAGCATATGGAAAGTAGTACACTTCTTTAAGCTTTATATTTCCAGGCGAAGAATGAAAGCGGGCTAAAAGAAATGTGGAAGAAAAACAAAGAAAGCTTTCATCAAAGTATCCTCTTTGGCTGGTTTAGAGATGAGGCCCCCTTTTCTGCTGCTTCCCTTATTTAGCATCACTGAACACATGTCCTACACAGTGTCCATGGCAGCGGTTTGTCCATTTCCACAGTGACCCACCATCCATACTGTGCTCCTCACCTCTCCGCCTGTTTCTCACTCCTGCTCTGTGTGCATGTGTGTGTTTGTTAGTGTCTGAATGAAAGTGTATTTAGTAAAAATGTGACGTTATCACTCATCTGGAATGATTCCTTCTCTACTGGGACTGTAAAGACTCTTTATAGAGACCACTGTATTTTGCTGCACTCTGTTCAATGCGTCTCTCCTCCGATGCCCAGTGTCATTTTTCAAAAGTATGTTTTTTTAAAACAGTAATTACAATGACGACTGCAGAGGAACAGTTAGTTACACAATGACACATGTACAATTTGGGGTGGAAAAAGCATCTCTGACCCTTGACTTAACGCGCTAGTTGTGCTTCCTTCAGCAGCAACAACTGATAACCAAAAGCTCCTGTTAAGTGAATATTAGTCAGGGACCACATTTTAGTGGATCTTTGGCCTGATCTTCTTAGCAGAACTGATTTTGGTGCAGCCTTATTGGATCTTATAGGGAGCATGATCCCGCCCGGTATCTCAATGGGGCTAGAGTTGGGATTTTTCACCAGGCCAAACCTAAATCTTACTCATTTTAAGCCATTCAGATCTGGTTGAACTCTTTTACTCGGGATCATTGTCTTTCTGCTTGACCCAGTTTCACTTTGAGGCTCAGTTCACCAACTGATGACCATTTTCAGGTAAAGTTGAATTATGGTCCGTCAGAAGCAGCAAAGCATCTCCACCACAACACAGTGCCCCCTCCATTCTTGGTGTTCTTTTTGTGGAATGTTGTGTTTCGCAATCACTCTTTGAGTTAACAAGGTCGGCGTTGGCAAGATTAAGACAAGCCTTTATGCTTGCCTGGGTTAGTAGTAGCTTCTGCCTTGCCACCTGCCCATAGTGACCGTATCTGCCAAGTGTCAGTGGAATAATGGAGCCAACAACCTTTATAAAGTAATTCAACTATGGTCAGTTGGATATATTCTTTGGATCTTTTGTGGATTTTTGCATGAACCTTCAACATTATCGAGAATGCCTTTCAGAAGATTAAAACCTCTGGGAAGGTTCACTTAAAATCCAAGTCTTTCCCATTGGTAGATAACGTGTCTCACTGTGCATGGTTGCAATCCCGCAAGCTTGGAAATAGCTTTTTAAACTTTCCAAAATTGATGTATGGCTTTTGATTATGGCAGAGTGTGCTACTGGTGAGACCTACGCGCCAACTTAAGGTTTCTGTATATTAGGTGGTACATTTTTTGCATTACAAATCAGTGTTTTGATCTCTCGTCAATGTTAGGCATACATCAGTGTCATAATTTCGGCCATCTTTGCTGCTTTAACACATTTGATCCTTTTTTAACCAGTGAAGTATGAGAAGGAAGCATTTCAGAATCTACATTCATCACTGATGACATGTTCTTAGCCATGATGTGTGTTTTTGCAGTGTGATGTGAATAGGATGCAGCAAAAAAGGTCAAATATTTCTGCAGGTAAGTACAAAGTGTGTGTGTCGGTGTCTGTGTGTGGGTACACAGAGATCGAAATGGTGGTGATGGAAAAGTGTAAGGTGCCTGAGCTGACCGAGCAGAACATCACGGATGAAGAGAAGACGGCTGCTGCCAACCGCACACACTCACAGAGGAGCAGGTACATGTACTCTATTAAATACTGGAGCACACCAAACTCTTTGATTGGTGTAGAGCCAAAACATTGTAGTTAGGAAATATCACAGTATTGATGACCTGATATCCTCCCTCTCTGTTTCAGGCCGTTTCTAGACATGGTGTACAGCGCTCTTGACTGCACCAAAGATGACTACCATGCCCTGTTTGTCCTCTGCCTGCTTTATGCCATCTCACACAGCAAAGGTTGGCATTTCCTCTCAGAGCAAATTAAGTCTTATGTCTGAAACAGCAGCCCAGAAATAAATCCTACTTTTCTGAAGGTTACGATGTTAATGTTTGCATTAACTTTTATTTTTAGAAATATTGATTCATCTTTAAGGTCATTTTTGAGAATGTAATATGTGGTGCTTGAGTTGTATTGCTTTATAAAGAGAGACGTTTACTTCTATTTACTCTAACTTATTGTAGAGCAAGTTAGAGTAAATAATCTACAATCAACTCTCCCTTCACCTGAGGTGTAATCCAGAAAGTAGGTTTAACAAACTCAGAGTTTAATCCTGAGATCCGGGTTGGTCAACTCTGAGATGGGAAATTTGAATTTTCGGTTCCAAAACAGCTGATCTGAGTTGGTTCTGTTAAGCTTGTGCACAATGTCGATTAAAAGCCATCATCAATGGAGCTCAGGTACTGTGATTCACCATAGCAACTATGTTTGGAGACTATATGGTCACCGTTAAAAAAGCGCTGAGTTGCGTTTTCTCTGACTACTGTTTGTGAAAAAGTGGCGGAATTTCATTTAACAGATTTTTATTTTCATTTATGGCCACTGAGTGCTGGGAAAGGTGCTAAAAATCTTAATACAGATACAGAGTTAATTCTGCATTTTTCATCTCAGGTTCAAACCTGAGATGTTTTCACTAAACCCACTCTCTGAATCAAACCTCTGCTCTGCCTGTCTGTCCTCTCTGCAGGTATAAACAAGGATCTGCTTGAGCGTTTGCAGTTGCCAGTTCCTGACCAGGAGAGGAGTTTGTATAGCCTGGTACTGGTAGAGAGACTGATCAGAGTTATGAGTCAGGCCTCACAGCCAGGTAACACACACACACACACACACACATATAGCATAGTTAAGCCTATATGTATCTATTAATTGTCATCCTCATAATTTAATCATATCTTTTTCTCGTTGGCTGTGTTGTGAATAAATATAGATGGGAAAGTGCGTCTAGCTACAATGGAGCTGTGCTGCCTCTTGTTAAAGCGGTCTGTGCTGTCTGGAAACCACTGTATCATCAAAGATGTTCATCTGGCCTGTTTGGAGGTATGGTACAATCTCACGCACTATTCCAATACGTGTATACAGTCATTTCCACTTACTGAACAAAAACATAAACACACAGGCTTTCAGGGGTCAGAGGGTCAACAGTGATATGAAAGCACTGTTGACTCCTCACTTCCATTTAATCCACAGTTACGTGGTTTCTCAATAAATTCTTTTTTAGGGTCATTTTTTCACAGCTGATTATACGATAATAATGACAAATAATTCCATTCCCCTTATTTCTGGAACTGCCTTCTCCTCATCTGTCTCTTCCTCTATCTCCTGCTATGTAGTATTTCTGGGAAGTTACTAATTTCCTCATCATTCACTTCAGGCAGATCCTTCCTAACCTTTTTGTCTTTGTTTGTCCTATTTTCTTCCTTTACGTGATTTACAGTAAGCAGTGGTACTGCTTGTGACATATTTGAAATTCTGACAAAATGCACAGCTGATCTAACAGAATGAAAAACTGAATTGAAACCAGTTTACGGTTATTTCACCATCACTTTTATGAGCATGACCAGCCGTCAGTGGGTATTGATATCAGTCCGTTTAACATTAACAAAGCTGAATTATTATCACTGTCTTCAAATTTATAATAAATCTGTCCGTATTATGTTGAAATGGGCCTGAAACGTTTTTTTTCTACCCCTCTGTGGCCAAATAGACAACTCCTCCTATTACTTTACTCTGAGAGGAAAACTATCCGGCCTTTCTAATTTTCTAGTTTATTCAGAGTAAGTTTATTCAGAAGTGAAGCTTCCCATTGTTGTCGGATTACTGAGTCCAGACCTTCTACACTCAATCAAACTATAATCGCCCAGAATAAACCTGGCAAGCTTTCGTTACCATAAAAGGATTTGGTATTTTACAGCACTCACAGAAGTGATAACATTACACTTTTTTATGTTCACTGAATATCATGTCCTTTCCTGTTGCGTCTTGGATTACTGAGAACTTAGCCATGTTCACGCTGATGACCGTTTTTTGCCCTTCATCAGGAGCAGCCAGGAAGCAAAATTGGTTACACCTTAATATTAAGTAGTTCTTTGGAAGTCTGCGGCACATTTCAGTTGAATGAAGTACTGGAGATCAGAATTTAATGCTGCTTTTCTAAAATATTTGAATTCAATTTTATAAATTATGCTAAACGGAGGAAAGAGAGTGACATACTTTAACTTAATAATTGTGAATGTTTTGGTCGATACAGATTTAATATAATTGTGTGCGTGTGTGTACGCGCATGCGTTGATGTTAATGATAGTTCCAACTGCACTTGCCATACAGTTCCCTACAGTTTGTACATGTTTGTTCATGCTTATGTTTGCAGGGTGCAAGAGAAGAAAGTCTGTACTCGCTGCGGAGATTCTACAAAGTCAGTTAACACACTAAATCACCCTGACATACACTCATTGCAATATTCAGTGACCTTCATATGCAGTTCAAAGACATTTACTGCCAACCTGCCTCTCTGCAGAGAACACAAATTAAACAAACAGTGAAGGGGACTGTTGACAGCTGAAAAATGATATTTGAAATGTTTATACCAGGAAGAACCGTTGCTGATTTGGCCTCTCAAACACAGACAGCTACGGGAATGGGCAACGGGCCAGTAGAATCGACAAAGAGCAACAAGATAGAATTCCCGTATTGTTTCTTTTGTCTGGTATTTGTTTGTGTTAGAGTGCATCCAATGCTAATAACTTAAACCATTTCCTTGTAAGTGCCACCACCAAAACTCAAACGGTTTCCTGTGTAAATCATAAAAGGGCACTTTGACCATGTTTCTTGGCTGCCGTTAATGCCGTCAGTACTTCCACTTTCTCTATGAGTGTCCAGGGACATTTTTCCATGGGTCACCCAGTAAGATCATAAACCAACCCCTTGGACTATTCAGACAAAACACGTGCATTTCAACTCCAAACTTTAATTGAAAAACGAAGCTTGAGAAAAAAATCTGATGGTCACACATTTTTAAATAAATTATTTTTAGATCCGGCTAATATTCCCTATTATCTGCTCTATCTGTCAAAAGGACTAGATAACCTGAGCTGGTAGATTGGTTGACATTGTTAGCATATAATGAGCCTTCTGGGTCTGATTGGCAAGATTCTGGGATGAGACTCGCCCCTGAGCGGGCCGGCATGTTCTCTGTCATAACAGACATGACAGTGTGACCCGGTACCACCTTGTTTGGAGACAATAATATTAATAATAATACTAATAATAATAATTAAATATTATATATTTGTGTCGGTTTTATGTTTTACACACCATGTCAGGGTTTTGGTATCATGTTGAATATGGCCTGGGCTGACGTCAAAATACCTGCAAGGGGTATATATCACTGAGGCCCTCAAACCCTGCGTTGTACAATCCCCCCTATTAGATGTGAATCAAAGTACAAAAAACTGTAAAAATAAGTTAATTAATAAGGTTTCCCCCATAGTCAGAAAAATATGAACTATTCCAATCTGGTACACACTAATTTGGACTAAATCGGACCAAAAGTTGAAAAATGATGGCCCGAATACTTCTGGAGATAAAGCTCCCCCTAGTGTTGAAAATATACAACTGAACTTTCCCAAAACCAATCCAGTTCTTCCTCGCACTAAGGTCGGTACAGCCATTAAATTTTGCAATTTTAGCACTTTGAGATTTGACCCAAATGTAAAGAGCATTAAAATTTAAATGTATTATTATTATATTATTTATTAAATTGGAAAATGTTCCATAAAATAGATTCAGATGGTTAATTGGAGCATCAAAATGTTACGGGGTACTGTTTATTTGTAATTATGTTATATTTCTGTTTCATCTTTGTATCTGCTCTCTCTCTCTCGGTTTTCTTAAATCCTGACAGGGCGAGGAGATATTTCTGGACATGTTTGAAGATGAATACAGGAGCATGACGGTGAGTTGGACCTTGTTTTATGTCATAAGTGTTTAGGTTTTTGTTCTCGTTTCAGAATAATATCGGGTTGGCCTGAACTTACAGATGTACTCTTAGTGTTGCTTATATCTGATCGGGTGCTGCACTTTTTTTTATGTTGCAGAGTAAACCGCTGAATGTGGAGTATCTGATGATGGACGCCTCGGTGCTGCTGCCACCCACTGGTACCCCTCTGACCGGCATCGACTTTGTGAAGAGACTTCCCTGTGGAGACGTGGAAAAGACACGCAGGGTGCGTCCAGGGATACACTGCAGCTCTATTCCTCATTCCATAAAACATTTTAAGACAGTGCATCTCAGGTGGTTGGAGTCTTAAATCACATAGAATCAGCCACACATAATTATTTTCATTATATAAATGATATTTTGAATCAACAGTGTCCTTGCTCTGTAAAACAAAATCAGATGAACTTCAATCTCTGGTTTAGAGAACTGACAAAAAAAACAATCTGTTCTTCAAACACTATGACATCATAGTGGTGACTCCCAGAGCTCAGATGACCGCTAAAATGGAATAGCCTGAATTTTATGGTCTTCAGTTAAGTGGGCAGTTTGAACATAACATCTCAAACGGTCTGCGGGACCTCTCTGTTCCGTCTGCAGGCGATCCGGGTCTTCTTCATGTTGAGGTCCTTATCGCTCCAGCTCCAGGGAGAACCTGAGACACAGCTGCCTCTGACCAGACCAGAAGACCTTATCAAAACGGATGACGTCTTAGACCTCAGTAAGACACACGCAAAGGAACAGTCAAACTGTAGATAGAGTTATACTCCATAACATTATGCCCACTGACAAGAGACATCCAGTTACATGGATGTTCTAATTACAATGGCACCGGTCATTGGGTGGAATAAACTAGGCAGCAAGTGAACAAAGTTTTTCTCAAAGTTGATGAGTTGGAATCTGGCCAAATGGACAAGAATGAGGATCTTAGTGGTAATCATAAGATCCAAAATGTAATGGCTAGACGGCTGAGTCAGAGCATCTCCAAAACTGCTGCTGCTCATTGAAAGGTGTCAGAACACACAATGAGAGAAGAGCTGTCCAAAAGATGGGCCTACACAAGATAAGGGAGGTGGTTTTAATGTTATGGGTCATTATTGTTGTGCAGAAGTAGAACACAGGCTAGGAGACAACTGACGTGCTTATTTCTACCCTTTTACACTTCAGCACTGACTCAGTGTTAAAGGATGCAGAGAAAGGATATCCGGACGTATTGGACACATTCATATAGTGTCCTTCTTTATATATGGTTTCATCTGTTAATAAGCAGAACATCTTTGTACAAACTCCTCTCATCATAGTGTATCACACACTCTGTCACATGAGTGTATCTTATAGTGTAAGCAAAGGAAACTTCTTATCCCAGCCATCCGTCTTCTTTTCCCTTTGCAAGGATGAAAATTGAAAACGTTTTTTATAGGACTGTATGTCTCCACTGGGTTGGTAATCCTGTGATGTAAATTTACATTGCAGTACTGATGGTCTCATTTCTCTGGAAAGAGTCATTAAGAGAGGAGTTCCGTGTAAATTGACTGGATTGTTTACTTAGCATTGATTACTCAACAGCTGAAGGAGGTAGTCATATCCTACAGGAGGAAGGTCCTTCATGACTGAGCTGCAGTTCCACTGCTGCTAACGATGGTTAGTTGTTCTAAGGAAGTACCTTTTGACTGGATGAAACCCATGACCCAACATCATGCCTTCAGACACAGAAATCCTTTATGGAGATGCCTATTGCTGTCCCAGTATTATAAACACTAGAATTCCTATTTATTAATGTCCCCTGACTGCAAGGAGCAGTAACATCCTGCTGATATCAATAAGTGACCTCGTCTGTTTTTGAAAAGAAAAGGTTTGCGTCAAAGCTCTACTTTTATTTCCCCCAAAGCCCTGTGATGGAAACACTACCAGCGTTCGATTTATTCTTCTGCTTTTGGGAACTGGTTGGTTGATCTCTGGAAATCCCACAACTGTAGAAGTAACCAAAATTAACCAAATGCTTCCCTTCTGATACTTTCAAATGAAATTCAGAGGTAGAAACTGAGTGATGTCACGATTTAAGCTGCCAGCTCCTGGACCAGCTGGGACGATTTGCTGCCACTCGGCAGATAGTTCTAAAGGATCTATCTCATTCTCACTCTGCGTTTAACTTTATCCGTCCCTCATTGCTTCATTAAGTTACTGTCACTTTCTTTTTGGGCAGGTGGGTGACTAAAAACACACAGACTACATTAGTGTCGGGAGCGAGAGGGTTTTTCCTATTGGGTTTGGGGATGTAAATCTGCACCCTTCCACCCAAAAACTCATTTTTTTGACTAGTTACCATCTCCAGTTCCACCACATCCTCTGCCAATTCTTTAATCACAGGACATTTGCTAACGTGCTAATGTCTGTATCCTTAGGGTGTCGGTGCAGTGTTAGACTTGTGATCCTTTGAATGGTATTCCCATCACCGGGAAGTTTGCCAGAGGTGTGTGGGAGGTGTTGGACCTCGTCCAGTGTCACACATGGGAAAGTACCATTCACATCGACACTGATAAACATTGAAGCTTTTAGTGTTTTTATTTTTTAATATGTCTGAAGACTCATTGACAGTGGCCTAATAACATTATTACCACCTCGGGGCAAGTTTTATTGTCGTTTTGGTGTCTGTCGGCTTTATCAAACTCACAAACGTCCCCCTGATTTAACTGATAATTTGTCTGTTTGTGTCCGTAAAGCGTTATGGATGGAGGTTCACCTCCTCCAGCTGGAGGCACCATTTCACCGCATCAACTCATGCTCATGGCATTCCCCTCTGATCAGCTGAGCATCAACAGCTGTCTGACACAGACGCAAATTTTTGTCTAAGAATAGCATTCCGCGGGAGCAAACATAAAAAACAAACAACAAAAAAAAGGAAGAACTTCTCTAGAATCAGGAGGCTGTCAGTTCCAACCAGATGCTGCAACCAGACCCAGCTCGATTCTTCAGGAATCAGAAATCAGGAAACTTGAGATAGTATACCACAGCGTACGGGTCAGGAGGAAGAGAAGTCTATCAGGATTGTGCGTCATCTTAGTGTTACTAGTATCTTATTGGAACTAGTCAGGGTTATTGGTATCAAGCCAGTCCCTGTGGTTTCTAATGAGGTCATCGTTTTTGCATTTCTGGTTTTTGCTCTGCTGTAGGTTTTTCAGAAACTAAACCGGAGGCTGTCCCGATCTTGTTTCTCCTTCTCCTAAAATGTCTTCCCTTTTCTCTTAAAGTCTGCGTAACCGTCCGTTTTGAATGACAGCGTGCTTTTATCTGCCAGCTGTATCATGGTTTATGTACCACAACTTCCTTTTATTGAAATAGTTCAAGCCCCGCCAACTCTCTCAACTGTCTGTCTGCTGCCATTCTTAGATTGTTCACTGTTTTAAGAAAAAATAATTCTTGCCTTCAGCTTACTATAAGAGCAGTGTAACATAGGCAAACAAGTTTCATTGTGCACATTATTCAAGTAATGAATTTAACAATAATAAGATATTTCTCCCCTTCTTCTCCTTCTGGTATGCAAATAGAATATGTCATGTGCTTTGAATTCAGAAGATCGTGACAGTGTTTACTGTGTTTGGTGAACGTTAAAAAAGGTACCTGAGGTGGCCCCTGTCATACAGTAGTGAATTTAAAGCCACAGCCGTCCGTCCGTCCGTCTGTCTTTTCCAGATAACAGCGACCTCATAGCTTGTATGGTGGTCAGTAAAGATGGCGGTCAGGCCCAGAGGTTTCTCGCTGTAGACGTCTACCAGATGAGTCTCGTCGAACCAGAAACCAAACGCCTTGGGTGGGGTGTTGTCAAGTTTGCTGGTCTTCTGCAGGTCAGACAATCTGTTTATCACTCCTTATTGAGTCACAGTTTATATTATTTGTCTTTATGTCAAAGATTTTCTTTACTTTGTTCCAATTAGTCACTTTTTCATACCTGCTATTCTTTATATCGGTCTATCTCCCTCTTCCTGGTAAATCTTACTCCCTCGACCTTTTCCCCGTCTCTGCTCTTCCCCCCCCAACAGGACATGCAGGTGTCTGGCGTTGAGGACGACAGCAGAGCTTTGAACATCATCATCCATAAGCCCAGCTCCAACCCACACGCTAAGCCCCTGCCCATCCTGCAGGCCAGCTTCATATTCGCCGACCACATCCGCTGCATCATCGCCAAGCAGAGGCTGGCCAAAGGTCGCATTCAGGCCCGACGCATGAAGATGCAGAGGATTGCAGGCAAGACAGCAGAAACATTTCTGAGGCCTCTGCCCTCGTTTTAAAGGACAAATTAAGACTTTTAAGTCTTTTGTCCTTTTCCTTTGTCTCTCAGAGGCTGAAATGGTTTCAGAAGGTACATTGAAAGTAGCACAGTATAGAATTTTTACATGAAATCACACGATATGCTAAACAGAGAGCAGCAGATGGTAAAGAGGCACCAGAGAAACCAAGTGTTATATTATTATAACATATCGACTACATCTGCTTCTATTATCACTTTCTTGCAAGGTTTATCTATATTCAACATAAAAGATGGATTCTACATTGCTGTGATAGTGAAACTGACGGTGTCTGATTTCTCTTGACACTCGTTCGTCATTATTCGATAAACAACTTTCACATCTTGTTTCTTTTTCTCTGAATTCTCTGAATTCTCTCACCCATTTTAACTCCCTGGTTTCAACCTGGGAGGTTTTAATTTTAATGTAGTGGCTGATCTGTACATTTCTAAACAATATAGCGGAAATCTTATTTTCCGTCCATTCATAAGTCCCTTTAGGTAACATCAGGGAAAAGAGGATTCTCTGTGATGACACTGCGATGCCGTTGTGTTTATATCCCTCTGACACTTTCCACTTCTTCTACATGCAGCTCTACTGGATCTGCCTGTGCAGCCCAACGCCACAGAGGTGTTGGGTTTCAGCCAGACCGTCAATGCATCCCCCAGCGCCATGCCTTTCCGATTCTACGAGCAGTCGAGACGGGCGCCCAACGACCCCACGGCTAATAGAGCCGTCTTCGCCTCCGTTGATAAAGTACCGGGTGAGGGCAGTCGTACACCTGCACACAATTTGAAATGGCCATGAACTCATCTGCTTGTCTTTTCTTTTGCTTCACACCTATAGTTGACACCAAAAGGATCTGAATGATCACACAAGCAAACATCTTAAAGACCTCAACCTTTGTCCTGATTGTTACCTGATATTTTTAGTGCATAGTGTAAGGACAGGTAATTACACTGTTATTCAGACCCCCTTAGAATCTTAGAAAAAACGTTTTCAATCCAAATGATGATATCAATGGAAACCAGTACGAGTTTATCTCCCGCGAAAAATTTAATCCAGGTTTTTTTCTGTCAGACTAACATCACAGGATTTACCTAGAACTACCACTTCCGAGAAAACATCTGAAAGTGTTCCTGCCAAATCTTTATTAACATGTTCATATCACCTGCTGCAGGTCCTGAATAGAGCTCTTTGTTTGTCTCCGCAGAGGAACTGGTTTGCTATTGTACTTACTTACAGCATGAAGCCAATGGCCTGCAATTCCGCTGAAATTCTGCTGTATTTTAATATCCTCAGTACTTTTTAAAGTGGTTACTTCTTAGGAATGCACCCGAGGGATGTCAGGGACAAATATGGGTCATGAGAAAGAACTTCTCAGTGGTTGTAACACGAGCATGCATGTCTGTGTCTGTGCTCACGTGCATCATCTCCAGGTTTCGCAGTGGCTCACTGTGTACCACAGCACAGTCCCTCGCCCCTCTCCTCCCCCTCGCCCCCCTCCAGTGGGAGTGGAAGCACAGGAAGATGTGACTCTGTCACTGCCAGCACTATATCAGCTCAGAGCCCCACAGGTATCTCACAGTCATGACATTGTTTGAATACAACATACTCACAGAGAAGCACATACATACTGAGTTTAATCTGGGTCTAATCTCCGTGCAGTTCTATACATATATATGTTTTGTTCTGGTGTTAGTTTAACTGTAGGCGTGTCAGCAGAAGCACAGGAACACATTGTTCCCGTGCGTCTCACATCACATGCTTATAAACCATAGGCGTTAACAGATGCTGTTTCTCTGTCAACGAAAATCATGTCCTGTGCTTCAGCAAACCTGTTAAACTGTTTCTTCTCAGTGCATTCTAGAGGATTCAATTATATACATAGTTTACCTTAAGTGAACTGAATACCAGAGCAGGTCGACCTTACAAAAAGAAGGTTTATTATTTTACAAAAACACATTCTTCACTCTCGTCCTATCAGCCTTGGTGACCAAATTAGTTCCTGACTTTATCACCATTATTCTCCTGTATTATTATAATTATCCTTTATTTAATCAGGTAAAATCCTCAATAAGATTCAAATCTCTTTTCCTAGAGTGACCTGGCCAAGAGAGTGACATAGAAAGGGAAAGAAAACAAAGAATGAAAGATGAATTAAGTTCAGAATGTTCCAAAGCCAAATAAGAAAGAATCACATGGAGCAGGAGAAATATTTCAGAGTAAAGAGTTCTGACTGTTCCAGTTCTAAATATATAATTTAGTTCTTGTAATTCCCTTTCCGCTCGGTTAAGACTCAGGACCGGCTTCTGTAGAATAATTGAGACCGTAAACAACGTAGCGTTTGGTTTTTACTCATGTATGTACCAAAGATGAAAGGGAACTCTAATCACACAGTGGTGCGCTGGAATTTTGTAAGAGTTGACACTGTTTGTTGTAAAACCGTTGTGTTGTATCTTTTATAATGCACCATTACACTCGCACAATGTAAGTATGTTTACGTAGCACTTGATATCGTTAGAACTCAGTTTAATTAGTTATTAAGGCGACACAACTGGCTGCTACTAATCCAGCTGCTGTAGTGGCTGCTAATAAAACCAACCAGTGTGCTCAAGCTGAACCTCATTACTCTGCTTTGAAACTGTTCGTCCAATAAATGCTTGAAAATACTCCAGTTCTTTTTCTTCTCCCACATTTCATCTTTTCTTTTCTCCTGATACTGATGGGCTGAGCAATATTACCTCAAACCAGCTGCCACTATTTCAAACTTCTACCCCAATTACAATTCCTGAAAGATTATTTCCCACTTTTGTTATTCCCGCTTTTGTTTGTGCTGCTTGCATAAGTAATTGCTGTAAATACGGTTGACCTTTTTTTTAATTTTCTGTTAATACGTTTTCACACAAAGATTAATTATATGCTTAAATTTTCTTTTTGGTATTCTTCACGTCAAATAAATTCTCTGCACTGTAAAACCCATTTGGTCATGGACCTTTGTGTGATTCTGAACAGATGGAGGAACTTGATGAACACTCTTTGCTCTGCTTCTTAGTTGCTTGTCTGCTTGTGTCTGTCCACGTGCATGTGTGGCACCTCTTACCTAAGATTTACCATCTTTGTAATGACTACATTCAAGGCTCCTGTTTGGGTTCGCCCTCCTCACTCTCTCCTCTCTTATCTAGATGATGACACATTCTTGGAGCATACCCCATCCTCCACCTCAGGCGGAGAAGGGGATGGAGGAGTCGGAGAAGTAACGCACATCTCCTCTACATCTTCAGCTCCACTCATGGCTCAGGCCCTGGCCCCCAGCCTCACCCCAGCATCGCAACCCAACATCTCCCTCTTGACCGACAGTAATGCAGACACTCTCAGCGTGGAATCTCTGACGCTGCTGCCTCCTGCCGACTCGCCACATCTACACCACTGCACCAGCCATATACCCACGTCCCAGTGCCTCCAGACGCCAGATGCCTCCATTGCAGAGGAGGAAGAGGAGGAAGAGGGTGTGAGTGAGAAAGAAAAAGAGAGGAATACGCAAGATGAGTCAAGAGAGGAGGAAGAGGGGTCGCCCACAGATGAGACGGAAACAGACGCGACCGTAAGAGGGGAAACCTTTACAACAGAATTGGTCACGCCCACTGAGGAGGTCCCAGGGGAGCCACAAGGCAAAGACACATATGCAGAGGTGACTAGGGACAAAGAACGTCAAGAAAGGGCCAATTTAACACCTGCAGAGTCAGCAGAGGATGTGGAGCCACGCTGTGAATCGCCGGAATCAACTGAGGTGGATTAATGACACACAGTCATGTTGGTGCACTCAGACTCACACACTGGACACCGGCATGACAACCATCCAGCTCGGCGGCAGCACATGTTTATGTTGCAACCTGCAGGTAGTACGCGAAAGAAAATAGTGGAATGGGCTTTTGGAAGAATCTCAGCATTTATTATTGCACATGAGGAAAGACTCGTTCAACTCTAGGAGGAAGAAGCGGATGCTGGTCCAATTCCAGGACGGCTTTAAAGCACACTTTGGTTTCTGTGCACTTGAGCGTATCTGGTCATGTTTTTAGCAGGCGTGTGTAACGGCACCACTACCAGCAACATTTTTTACTCATTCCAATCGAATGTCAACGCAAACACGCGCCCACACGCACTCTATTTTTGTGTCCTAACAGCTCATTACTAGCGTTGTGGTGGTGGTGGTCTCACTCAAGATACTTACGCGTCGGCTGCTTTTACTTTTCCTGACTTGCAGGTCAGACCTGTTTGCAGTTACTGCCTACTAGAACCAGAACGAGTGGGTGAGCGCCAGCCACCATGGTTGCACGTGTGATTTACATTTTGTTTAGTTCTTGATGATCATTTGGCATTTAGCAACTGCAAAATGTTTGAAGTAAAATGCAGATTTTGAGAACGTAGGGAGCAGCTCCCATCAGACGTTCATTTTTTGTGATTGTGAGGTCGTAGCTCACATCTGGTACTTCAATTGGTGAACAACTCTAGAGGACGATGCAACTTTTGTTGTCACATCAACAACACTGTTGGTTTCCATCTTTGTTCATGTTAATTTCTGCAGCTAACCGGTTGCTTGGAAACAGTTTGACAAAGCAGATATGCAACAATAATCCATGAACTCTGACCTAATTCCATTTATTTTGATTATTTCTGCAATCAAGGTCGTTAACTTCCTCTTAAATCCATTCTGAGATTCAAAACCCCACGGGTTCTTTCTTCAGAGGCGTGCTTGAGTAGTTTCACCTAATCCCAAACACGTCAGTCGTTCTCTGCTGACATTTCAGTCCAGAGCGCACACACACATCCTGCCTGTTTACTGATGGAAAAGTAAATCTATTTAATTAAATAATGAATAAATTAATATCTCTAGAAAATATATGTGTGAAAGTTCCATTTGCTGGATAAATGAGAGTCAGAGTGCTGCAGTATAATCAGTGGTGTTCATGAGCACCATCCTCGCATCAGGTCTGCCTATCGCCATAACAACACTGGGTTGAATGTATCTGCTGGTCGTCCCTCAAGAACAGACCTCAGCTCACGCTTATCATGTTTCAGAATCCATAAGTATGTATTATGTGTCAAAACAGGGCAATTTTTCCTCGCCGCTACTAGTGTTCCTTTAAATGTGCTTGCTTCAGGAAAAGGATTTAATGAGTTTAAAAGCCCCCAAAAATGTCATTGGGAACAAAGTTATGTGAAGGCAAAAAAGAAATAAAAGTTTTGATGCAAATAAACTTTTTGTTTTGTCGAGATGTTGCTCCGGAGTCTGGGGGGCCGAGCCGTCTTCTCCCTCCTCAGCTGAATGAAGCTTTACTACTGCACTACTCTCAGAGCTAAACAGAAAAGGGAAGAGATGAATGTAAGGTGATGGATCTCTCCCAGCAGTGCTGTTATCTGATTGGTCTGATGGCATCAGATCATTTGTAACGAACGAAGCACGTTCTCGGATTTTCTGCCGCATATTTTTTTTCTCCTCAACCTCTTTGATCCTTCTTCTTTTCTCTTCTCTGCCTTTGCTTTCCAGCTTCTCTTCTGTAACAGCATCAGACAGCTAAAGTCTTAATGCTCATTATTTTTAAAGTGTACAGTGTTCTCTTTGTATTGCCTTCTCACTGATGTACATATCTGAAGAATGATAGCGGTGGTGACGGCTGATGTGCTGCAGAGGCTCGGCTCCCTTTGTAGAGCGGCCAGCCATGCTTTAAAGGAGCATGTCATGTGTGAGGACAAATGGCTACGCGTCGCTTGCAGCCATTGGCAAACACGCCACAACTTGCTTGGATTCTTAAGCCTCAGATTGTAGAGTGTGTGTAATGTTTGGATGCTCTGTAAATGCTTCTGGCTTTTAAAACTGTAATTATTGTGATTAAATGAAAAAATGAAGAACTGCAATAAATTATTCTACCTAATGATGCCGAGGCATGACTCATGTCTTTGCAGAGAGAAGATGGTTTTCCTGTGAAGGGATTACTCAACAGAACAGGGTGGGAGAAAAGCTCATTAAAGGTCAGAGGAGATGATACCAAGAACTTTGCTTAAGCAGAATGTTTGCCATCATTCCATTGTTTGCTCACAGACTTCCATTTCTCTTCCTCGATGATGACACATCGATAGTAAAAGCAGAAGAGTTTCGGTTAGAAAAAGGCTTTTAAGTAGGAAAAACCACAAGACATATTTAACAAGAACTGTCAACTCCTGAAAAACACGCATACATACACACACACACACACACACACGCAAACACACTGTGTGTCTGTGCGAGCAGATCCGAGACTCAGGTTGGACGGCCGACAGCCGTGAGCGGAGAGAGATGTTGACGGACAGTTAGTGAAGAGGGGGACTTGTGCAATATTATTTTACAGTATTATGATCATGATAAAAGTAATGTTATACCTGATTGTACTTAAACATAACATTGCACAAGATAATGAGTGTACTAGTGTGCATGATAGCACTGTAAAGTAATACTGCATATGAAAATGAACGCAATGTTGTACTTGACACTAAACGATGTACATTACACTTCTACTGAAAGCTAATATTTCATATAATGATGAGCGTATTAGTGTACCTAACACTGTAAAGTTATATTGCACATGATAATGAGTGTACTCTAGTACATGATATAATATTGTACACAATGGGTGTACTATTGTAAATTCTATGATATTGCACATGATGAATGTATTATTGTAAATTATATAATATTGTACATGAAAATGAGTTAATCTACTGTACATGATATAATACAAATGATAATGAGTACTATTGTAAATTATATAATATTGCACATGATGAATGTACTATTGTATATGATATAATACACATGTAATGAGTGTACTATTGCACATTATATAATATTGAATATGATGAATAATATTGTATTTGATATGATATGCGTATGATATTATATTGCACAGGATAATGACTACTGTTGCACATCCTTTAATGTTGCGCATGATAATGAGTGTATTATTTTAAATGATATAATATTGCACAAAATGATGTGTATACTACTTGTGGTTAAAATTTTCTTTTTTCTTTATATGATAAAGAAAAAAAAAAAAGTAAAAATTTGTTGCACGTGTGTTGTTAAAGTGATGACGTTTTTTTTGCACGTGTTGTTAAAGTGATGATGTTTTCTTTATGTGTTGCACGTGTGTTGTTAAAGTGATGACGTTTTTTTTTGCACGTGTTGTCAAAGTGATGATGTTTTCTTTATTTGTTGCACATGTGTTGTTAAAGTGATGATGTTTTCTTTATTTGTTGCACATGTGTTGTTAAAGTGATGATGTTTTCTTTATGTGTTGCACGTGTGTTGTTAAAGTGATGACGTTTTTTTTTGCACGTGTTGTCAAAGTGATGATGTTTTCTTTATGTGTTGCACGTGTGTTGTTAAAGTGATGACGTTTTTTTTTGCACGTGTTGTCAAAGTGATGTTTTCTTTATTTGTTGCACATGTGTTGTTAAAGTGATGATGTTTTCTTTATTTGTTGCACATGTGTTGTTAAAGTGATGATGTTTTCTTTATTTGTTGCACATGTGTTGTTAAAGTGATGATGTTTTCTTTATTTGTTGCACGTGTGTTGTTAAAGTGATGTTTTTTTTATTTGTTGCACGTGTGTTGCTAAAGTGATGATGTTTTTTTTGCACATGTGTTGTTAAAGTTATGTTTTCTTTATTTGTTGCACGTGTGTTGTTAAATTGATGATGTTTTCTTTATTTATTGCACATGTGTTGTTAAAATGATGATGGGTTGTTTTTTTGCACATGTGTTGTTAAAGTTATGTTTTCTTTATTTGTTGCACGTGTGTTGTTAAATTGATGATGTTTTTTTTTTGTTGCACATGTGTTGTTAAAGTGATGACGTTTTCTTTATTTGTTGCACATGTGTTGTTAAAGTGATGACGTTTTCTTTATTTGTCGCACATGTGTTGTTAAAGTGATGATGTTTTCTTTATTTGTTGCACATGTGTTGTTAAAGTGATGATGTTTTCTTTATTTGTTGCACATGTGTTGTTAAAGTGATGATGTTTTCTTTATTTGTTGCACGTGTGTTGTTAAAGTGATGTTTTCTTTATTTGTTGCACGTGTGTTGTTAAAGTGATGTTTTCTTTATATGTTGCACATGTGTTGTTAAAGTGATGTTTTCTTTATTTGTTGCACGTGTGTTGTTAAAGTGATGATGGTTTTTTTTTGCACATGTGTTGTTAAAGTGATATTTTCTTTATTTGTTGCACGTGTGTTGTTAAAGTGATGATGTTTTTTTTTTGCACATGTGTTGTTAAAGTTATGTTTTCTTTATTTGTTGCACGTGTGTTGTTAAATTGATGATTTTTTTTTTGTTGCACATGTGTTGTCAAAGTGATGTTTTCTTTATTTGTTGCACATGTGTTGTTAAAATGATGATGTTTTCTTTATTTGTTGCACATGTGTTGTTAAAGTGATGATGTTTTCTTTATTTGTTGCACATGTGTTGTTAAAGTGATGATGTTTTCTTTATTTGTTGCACGTGTGTTGTTAAAGTGATGTTTTCTTTATTTGTTGCACGTGTGTTGTTAAAGTGATGTTTTCTTTATTTGTTGCACGTGTGTTGTTAAAGTGATGTTTTCTTTATATGTTGCACGTGTGTTGTTAAAGTGATGATGGTTTTTTTTTGCACATGTGTTGTTAAAGTTATGTTTTCTTTATTTGTTGCACATGTGTTGTTAAATTGATGATATGTTTTTTTGTTGCACATGTGTTTTTAAAATGATGATGTTTTCTTTATTTGTTGCACATATGTTGTTAAAGTGATGATGTTTTCTTTATTTGTTGCACATGTGTTCACAGAATGATGATGATGAAGTTGCGGTCGGCCAGTAATGGACGTTACTCGTAGTCTCCCTCTGAGGGTGATGACGGCAGTCTTAGCGAGGAACCTCAGTCGAACCATCGATTAAATTAGATTTAATTAGATTTTAATCGATTAGATTTAATCGATCAGGCGATCAGACGGACTCATGTCTTAAATGTTAGAACGATTTGTCTCGCTCAGTCTTAACACCTCGAAACCCGGGTGGTCCAAACACGGGTATGGATGAAGAGCAGACGCCAAAGATCCAAAGAGCTTTGTTACCACCGACACTTCTAGCACTAAGTGAAAACGTGTTAAAGGTAGACACAATTCTCTTTTATGTATTTATATTTGCTTCTAACTCAACTTTCCGGTTTGTTCTCTTCAGATGGCGGGAGGACTGAGACGGGAAGGTTTGTCGATTTTTGGCATCTTTGATGTCTGTATGCAGTTGCTGCAGGCGCTCTCTGACATATTGTGGTCTCTATGTGATGCTTTTTTTTCTCGGTTCCTCTCTTCAGGGAAGTCTTGACATGTGCGCGTAAACATGTGAGAGGTTTCCTGGTACTTCATGCTGAAAAGTCACAGTTCTAATCCACAGCCTCTAGCCTGAACTAATGTTTTGACTGTAAAGATCTCACCAGAAGATAAGTCTGCATCTGGGCTATTTGTGTCTGTGCGCCCTTGAGGGTGTTGGGATCAAAAACATCACATGTTCAAACTCTAAATATAAAATCAGCCTTGATTTTCTGGACCATGGTAATTTCATTTATTTTTACCTTCATGGCCCTACTAACTGCCATGATCTCCACGGGGGTAACCTAAACTGGTTTTCTGGAATTGGATAAGGGGAACCTAAGGCTGTAGTTTAACATGTTGGGACTTTTGTTAGTTGACTTTCTGGTGGAGTTCTGGAGTTGACTCTTCAGTTTTGGTTTAGTCTTCAGTAATTGGGAGGTTGTTCTTCTCAGCCTTCCTAGCAAAGCTACATTCAATTTCCTGGAAGGGATTCTCCAACTGATTGTAAAGACCTCGGTTTCAGAAGAACAACGCAGATTCGGTTCTGATCTTGGAATGGTGGACCAACGTTTCACTCTTGTAGGCTTGCCAGCAGGTTCAATGCCCTTATTTGTTTTAGCAAATCCTCTACATGGTGCCACTGGCTCATAGTATAAGCAAATATAAAATCCAGTACTGTTGCTATGCCGATGATACACAGATCTATGTCTCTTTATTCCCGGCAAACAGGGAAGTTTCAATTTTCATTCAGATCTTTTCCTTCCTTTCTGTCTGAGAGAAAGAGCTGGATCTCCCACGACCTTCTCAAACTAAATTTAAAAAAGTGAGAAATGATTCTCTTCGCTCCCCTGAAGTCCATTTCTTTCTCAAAGACCCCTCTTGAACCCATGTCCGCAACCATCAAACCTGCAGCCAGAAACCTGGCTGCGATGTTTGATAGCGACCATTATTTTTGGAAAAACAAATATCAAACATTGTTATTCAACTTTGCTTTTATCAATGAAGGAGCATTTCCCTGATAAAGTCCTTCTTGTCTCTGATCTCTGATCTGGGTTCATCCTCAGATCTTCAGACAGAGCTCTGCTGCCTGATCCTGACTCCGGCCTCAGGAACAAATGTGACCGTTCTCCCTCAATCATAACCATCTCTTCAATCATAACCTTCTCTTTTTTTTAAACACACATCTTTTTAAGAAAAAACTTTTTAGTAATCTAAACTGAGTCTCATTGCCACATGGTTTGCTTTTAGTATTATTTATGATTATTTACCATCATTTTTTTGGGTAGTTTCTTTTGAAAATTGCTTCACACATGTTTATTATTATAACTGCTATAACTTTTATGAGCCGTTTTTAGCCGAGTGAAGAAGCTGGTGTGAGAGTTCGCTCCTCCTCTGAGGCCACGGATCTCTGCCAGTAAGCCATGGATTACCCAAACCAGGCTGCAGGTGAGTTGATTTCCTCTAATAAAGGAGTTTAAGTATCGCTAAAGTCTTCACAAGCAATGAAAAAATGGAACCTGAGATGTGCAGGCATCAGCGGTAATGATGGCGTCTCCTTCTGTTGTGAAGAACTCAAAAGAAGTTCTCAAATTACCAGTCGACGTACATTCCAGCCCTCATCTATGGTCACGAGTTCTGGTTTGGTGTCTGAAAGAATGAGGTCAAGGAGACGAGCAGCTGAAATGAGCTTCCCCCATAGGGTGGCCGGGCTCAGCCTTGGGGACAGAGGGAGGAGCTTAGAAATCCGGAGGGAGCTCGGGGTGGAGGTGCTGATCCTTCACGTGAAAAAGGACCAGTAGAGGTGGTTCGGGTCTGATTAGGTGAAGGTTCTCCAGGCATGTCCAACTGGGTGGAGATCCAGAAATCATTTCACTGATTTCTTATAATAATACGAAAGATCTAATTTTCTGAGTAGAGGGACGCTGGAAGAACCCCCGCGGACAACAATGGACAGAGAGAGAAAAAAGGATAGTCTGACATCAGGCCATTTAAGATTAGGTTGGGGTCTCCACGTCTATAACACCACAAAGGAGGACCTTTTGCGGGATTCAGTGGATCAAAGCTGGCGATACGGAATAAAATTGAAGTATTAAATTATTTTTGACCGAATACTTCGATATTGTGGGGATGACCATTGTTGCGTTCACAAAATATCAGTATTATAAGTAATGCCTGTGTAATTACAAACTGGGTGAAGGCAGAAAAGCAGAACAGCTGGAAACTGTCTGGTAAGTTAAGAAAAGGACATCACTTTACTGTAATGGAGCCTTTAAAACCAGGAGAGGACGAGCCTCAATTCAATATTGATATTTTGAGGACGTCAAGACGCAACATGGCTGTTTTGATGCCTATTCAACCTAAGAAATACCAGATATTTATTGACGCTACTTTTAGCCAATAGTTTCTTAGAGCACAAGTTTTATGGGGATGTACTAAAACATAGTCCAATTTATTTTTGTCTATCTAAGACAGAGAGATGCAAAGATTGAATCTCTCTCTCTCTATATATATATATATATATATATATATATATATATATATATATATATCTATATATCTCTCTCTATATATAATATATATATATATATATATATTATATATATATATATATTCATACACACCCAGGACAGACCATTAAGAAAATTAAGAAAAATACGTGTTTATTGAAATAAAGGAATAAAGTGCTTGCAAATATAAAGAGGGGAGAAAGTCGGATCCATAATGGCATGTATAAATATGAATTAAAATAGTCCAGTTGCAGATGTACAATAGTTGTCCAGGTGAAGAACCTGGAATGTACACATTACATAAAGAGTTAAATACAGATGATAAATGTGCGTCCAGCTAAAGGAGGTGGGACGATTCGGGGTTTCAAAACCGGTCGGTCCGGACTTAAACTGGACGGTTGGTCACACACATGGCTATTTCTTTTGAAAAATGTCTTTTCAGTCTCCTCAAAAAAATCCATCATTCATGATCAAATCATCAATGCTGAGGCTCAGGTGTTGAGCATACTTCATAATTTAGACTGGACCAACTGACTGAGTTAGTCAGGGTGAGTGGAAGCCCGTAGTCAGGAAGGAACTTCTCATGAAAGGCCCGATTCAACAAAAGAAGCTGAAAAATGAGGGTCTTCTGGGAACTCCTCTTCCAAATATGCTCTGAATTAGTAAGTTGACAGAAAACCAGTTAGTAATAGCTCACAGGAAAAACCAACTCAAGAAATAACACGCAATGCTGAAAATAGCAAATGTCACGCTCACTGTCCTTTGACTGTTATCTCTGGTTGGCCTTCCTCTGAGTTCCTCGCAGTCGTGGTGTCGGTTTTCACCTGACTTCTGTGGAAGCACGTACCATCATCGAAAGGATAGACATCTCCGAGGGCAGAAAAACCAGCTGATAAGCTGCCTTACTTCATCTTTTACTTCTCAAAATAGTCGGTTATGTGAAAACGGAGAAGCCATGAATGAAACCGCGACGGAGCACACACACACGCACGCACGCACACACACTTTGTGCTCTAATGTTTGACCATCGGTATGCTACTGGGAAAAGATGAGAAACAAACCGGCTTTGCACTCAAGTTGTGGTTTGGTGGGATGAATTACGCAGAAGTTTAAGGTTAGGATTAAATGTACTCTCGCAAGATAAGATTAGATAAGTTAAACTTTTATTAGACCCACAACGGGGAAGTTGCAGTGTTAAAGCAGCAAAGAGAATATTACAGAATACAGAATAACATTATATACAATTGAATTCAATTCAATTAAATGGGCATCATAAAACAGAAATTTGTTCTGCTTTTTCATGCCGTTTGAAGCCACGGCTCATCTTATCTGTCTGAAGCTCACTTGTTTCCTGTTCCCCCACAGTGTTACTCAAACATTTTATTCCAAAAAGTACCCTAAAAGATCATACACCATAGCACTCTGACTGTGATGACGCCGTGACGCTATTTTCTTTTACTTCTGTTTTCATTCGCTTCATTTCGACCAGGGATTTTTGCTCTTTTCCATCTGCAGTTGACGATTGCAATTAAAATAAGAATGCTTTAAACAAAGTTAGAGTTATTGGACATCTACTTACATTTTTTTTATTCTTTTCTTATTTAAATGACGAAGGTAAAACTCGATTTTTGCCGTCATCCCTAACATCAAGGATGTAGCCCCGAAAAGCCCCCAAACCCCTGCGTTGAACAAGCAATCCCCCGGATAGAACTCCTGCCAGAAACTTTACCGGAGTGGAGTTTGGACCCACACATAGACTGATTTAAGGATATTTGTCAATATCCAAATAAAAGTCCAGGATCAAATCCATAAAATCAGACCATGAAGAAAACCATTAAAAAATTATAAGGTCAAGTTCCAAAGAACAGGCAAGTGTGAAAACCACGGAAGAACAGTCAAACTGGGAAGAAGTCCAGTGAATGAACAAAGCAGTGGAGAAAAACAGGAAGTAGCTCAACAAAACACGAGGAAATAACTCCGGGGAAACCCACCAGTAAGTGACGGACGAGTGAAGCGACGAGGAAGCGTCAAGAACAAACTGGTACATGGTACACACACACTCCGATAACGAGACGACTCAGATAAGGTGGGAAAGATTGACAGTCGCATACGAGAATAGAATCACAGGACGGGAACACGGGGAACAGAGCGTTTCAAAATAAAACAGGAAACACGGTGCAGGAGGAAGAAAAACAACCCTTCAAAATAAAATGGGAGCACTAATGCAGAATAAACTGAGAAATAGCAGAATGAAAACATGAGTCGTGATAACTTCCTCACTTAAATGTGAATTTACGTACAAAGAAGTGTTTATCGTAAAAATTAAAAAAAAGCTCCCCCTAGTGTGTAAATTAGTTAGTAGAGTAAAATTAGATATATACAATTAGCTTTGCCCCTGTTGATCCCTGCGCACCAAATTTGACTAAATCGCACCAACTGTCGTGAAATTATGGTCCGAAAACGTTCAGAGATAAAGCGCCCCCTAGTGTCAGAAATGTGCAACCTTATCTGGACATTTTTTCACCAAATCGGTCCAGATCTTCCTCACACTAAAGTCTATGTTTGTCTAAAATTTGAAAATGATCCATGAAATGGGTTTTGAAATAAAAGCCTTAACAAGAATGAGCTTTGCCTTTTGTCAAAGTTTGACCTTTGGTTTCACAATGACGTTGCTTTGCTAGCGTGAAAAATTCACATTTTGAGCACAGATTTCAAGGTGTACTTCTTGAGTTTCTTGTATTCACTTCTTTGGACAGCCTTCGGTGAAAACAGACACAGTAAAGCAGCGAAATGTAAACAGCCATGGAATGCAGCCCGCCGCGAGTGTCACACGCTAATCACATGACGTCCAGACATCGGCTGCTACGACCACACGCTCTGCATTTGCGTCACTTTCCGGTCTGCTTGGTATCTTGTACCACTGCATTTATCACATCAGCAAGCCATTATTCTGGGATGCACTATAAATAAAACGGGATGAGTTTTTTACTCTTTCGTACCACTGAGAGGAGTTGTCTGGGGTTTCACAGGCTGCACAGCTGCCCAATAACAAATAAAGGCATTCTATTCTGTTCATTCTATCTGTTGGGACTGGAAGTCTTTAACATCCATGTCTTTTATCTTACCTGCTCTTCTTTGCGTTAGCTTTAGCGCTTTTTGCGTAGGTCTCACCAGGTGAGCCTTCCGGTTCATCGCTGCATCTAATCGCCGTTTGACAAAGTTCACAAATGGCCAAACTTTTTTTTTCCATTCTCTGTCCTTCTTATAGAATCCAAAGTCGTTCTCCCAGACTTCAGATGGTGGCACTGGAAACCGTGTGTGAACTGTGGGACTTTATTTACAAGAACTTACGTACGACAACTGGACTGTTTGAATCAAAGTCTCTCGCTGAAAGTGGAGATTGCAGAGTTAGCAAAAAGAAAGCTTCCGTCAAACAACTTATAGTTATAGAATTGGTCTTTTCAGGATGTATTTGGACCGGTCTAGCATCATATAATCAGATAAACTCTTATCTGTAATGTTAAAAGCGATTTTGGGTTCGTATAGGTTATAATTTACCTGAATATTCTGACAAGTGGCGTTTTTTGTTTGAAAAACGTGAATCCGAGATAGATTAACTTTGTGTGAAGCCTGTCTGTACTTCAACAACAAACTCCTGAGAGATCTGGAGGAAAAATAAGAAGAGAGCAGCTAAAAACAGGAGTTTAAATTTAGACCTATTGTGTTATCTCCGACGGCAAAAGGCAAAAAGACACCAATCCAGCTCTTCCTCACACAAAAGTCTATCTGAGTATAAAATTTAAAAATGATCCGTGGTAGAGTTCTTGAGTTATCGCGTTAAACACGAGGGATCGGCGGCGACGATGATGATGATGACGTAACATCCCCGACATTTCGAGGATATTATAACTGCAAACCCAAACTTTTCAAAGGCTGCGTGGTAAAGTAGGAAGCAGGCTTATGCGAGGTGATATTTTAAAATACTGAGTTTAGGATTTCTTGCAACAGACCTCCAGTTGTTGAGACAGTTTTGCAGAACCATAAGCTACGTGAAAAAAGGAGCGGAGAGGAAAAGACAAACGGGAAGAGAAAAACATTCCGGTGTCATTCTTGAAAAGCTGCCGAGACGCCTCGTTGTTGAGGGAGTTGCCGAAATGAATACTTCACATTTTAAACCCACTAAACAACGAGCCTTGTATTCAAAGAGGTTCGGGCAGGTCTCATCGGGTTCTGTGGTATCAGCACAAGCTTAGCTTAGCTTAGCTTGTGCTGATACAACACACTGGAATGATACAACTGGAATGCAACCATTCCAGTTACGACCGCGCGAAAGAGATTTCTAAGAAACGGTCCTTCATGTCTGATTCAGCCTCACCGCCGGGCCTCGACTCGGTACAGTAACTGTCGATCACACACACACACACACACACACACACAGATGAGTGAGGCCACGCCCACAGACAAGACTTTTGAACCTCCTGAATACTTTTTTTTTTTTTTTTACTGAATACTCTGTACGATTGTTATTGACGGATTCCTGGAAGCTGCTACCTGGATTTACCTTCATTTAAAAACAAAAAAACAATCAATGTATCCCCGAAAAGTTGGGGGAATTATGGAATGGTCATCGCAGCGCGGATCCTTCACATTAATTTACCCAGCGTTGGTCCGATTTAGTCCAAATTTGATGCATAAAAACGGAGTCTAAGAGATCTAACTTGTCATTTTGATCTCATTTGGGGGAACTTTTCTTCATTCTTTTTTTTTCTCTTTAGGTTACCTGGTAATACTCAAATTGAGCATTTGATATATTTTCTAGATTCTGTGATTTAACGACATATTCAAGATGCATTGTCTTAAAAACAAGTCTCTACATCTCACAGAGCTGTCACTCGTTCAGTGGTTGTGTCTTATATACAAGGGCAATGAGATATTCTGACTAGGAATCAGACAATTATACATGGTAAGGTTTTGAGTTTTTGTCAGTCACCAGGAGGGTTTTTAACATGTAACCTTCTTGCTGTGAGCAAGTGATGTTTATAATGTCTAAAGTGGTATTTATAATGTTTATAGTTATGTTTATAATGTCTAAAGTGGTATTTATAGTGTTTATATTGATGTTTTATAGTGTTTAAAGTGATGTTTATAGTCTTTATAGTGATGTTTTATAGTGTTTATAGTAATGTTTATAGTCTTTATAGTGATGAGTTACAGTGTTTATATTGATGTTTATAGTGTCTAAAGTGATGTTTATAGTGTCTAAAGTGGTATTTATAGTGTTTATAGTGATGTTTATAGTGTTTATAGTGATGAGTTATAGTGTTTATATTGATGTTTATAGTGTCTAAAGTGATGTTTATAGTGTCTAAAGTGGTATTTATAGTGTTTATAGTGATGTTTATAGTGTTTATATTGATGTTTATAGTGTTTAAAGGGATGTTTTATAGTGTTTATAGTAATGTTTATAGTGTTTATATTGATGTTTATAGTGTTTAAAGTGATGTTTATGGTGTTTATAGTGATGTTTTATAGTGTTTACAGTAATGTTTATAGTGTTTATAGTAATGTTTATAGTCTTTATATCGATGCTTATATTGTTTATAGTAATGTTTATAGTCTTTATAGTGATGAGTTATAGTGTCTAAAGTGATGTTTATAGTGTCTAAAGTGGTATTTATAGTGTTTATAGTGATGTTTATAGTGTTTATATTGATGTTTATAGTGTTTAAAGTGATGTTTTATAGTGTTTATAGTAATGTTTATAGTCTTTATATTGATGTTTATAGTGTTTAAAGTGATGTTTATGGTGTTTATAGTGATGTTTTATAGTGTTTAAAGTGATGTTTATGGTGTTTATAGTGATGTTTTATAGTGTTTAAAGTGATGTTTATAGTATTTATAGTGATGTTTTATAGTGTTTACAGTAATGTTTATAGTGTTTATAGTAATATTTATAGTCTTTATATCGATGCTTATATTGTTTATAGTAATGTTTATAGTCTTTATAGTGATGAGTTATGGTGTTTATATTGATGTTTATAGTGTCTAAAGTGATGTTTATAGTGTCTAAAGTGGTATTTATAGTGTTTATAGTGATGTTTATAGTGTTTACGGTAGATGTTTATAGTGTTTATATCAATGATTATAGTTTTTATAGTGTTTATATTAAGGATTATAGTGATTTGGTGATGTTTATAGTGTTTATAGTGATGTTTATAATGTTTATAGTCATGTTTATAGTGTTTAAAGTGATGTTTATATCGATGATTATAGTGTTTGGTGATGTTTATAGTGTTTATGGTAGATATTTATAGTGTTTATATCAATGATTATAGTTTTTATAGTGTTTATATTAAGGATTATAATGATTTGGTGATGTTTATAGTGTTTATAGTGATGTTTACAATGTTTATAGTCATGTTTATAGTGTTTAAAGTGATGTTTATAATGTTTATAGTTATGTTTATAGTGTTTAAAGTGATGTTTATAATGTTTATAGTGTTTAAAGTGATGTTTATAATGTTTATAGTCATGTTTATAGTTTTTAAAGTGATGTTTATAGTAATGTTTATAGTAATGTTTACAGTGTTTATATCGATAATTATAGTTTTTTGGTGATGTTTATCGTGTTTATGGTGATGTTTATAATGTTTATAGTCATGTTTATGGTGTTTAAAGTGATGTTTATAGTAATGTTTATAGTTATGTTTATAGTGTTTAAAGTGATGTTTATAATGTTTATAGTGATGTTTATATCGATAATTATAGTTTTTTGGTGATGTTTTTAAAGTGAAAAGCGACTTTTCACTTTGTAACGAAAGATGCCTCGCACGACTTCTGATCTTGAGGAACACAGATGGAAGTGGCCCAAACTTTCCGATCTGATCCAATGTGGTTTGCCATGAGAATGTGAAATAGGAGCAAAACAAATTTGTTGGATGAAGGCATTGTGGGTAAGTCCCCAAAAAATGGTCTTCAGACTCATAAAAATCAGTTAAACCAAAGCCTGGCCTATGTATAGATGTTTAACCAACTTTAAACACGTCCTTACTATTCTATTACTATTTATTTTGTTTTTAATCTATTGGCTATGTTTATTTTGCATTCTAATAATAGTTTACAAATGGTCTTTGCTCTGCAGTCAAAGTGTTTTACTCTGAAATGAAATGTGGACTTATATTCCACTTCCTCCTGGGGACATTTGAATTTTTAGATCTTCATCAGGTTAAATGTCCTTCACACACCAGCGCGCACACACTCTCAGTCACACGCCGCATTCTGTGTCAATCCTCCCCCTGTTTCTTGTAAGTGTGTGTGTTTCTAAGCGCAATAGTCCATTTACTACCACAACAACCCCACCCATCAGCCACCATAGCCTCCACGGATGAATCATCGCGCTGGCGACAATGACACTGTACGTCACCTTGTCACACTTCCTGTCTGCCTGCCTACCTGTCTGTCTGTCTATCCTGTCATCCGTGACATAGGACTGAGAGCAAAAATGAATGATCAATGGTCAATTTGTCCCTTTTGCTTTTTCTTCTCTCGACCGCTACAAACCTAAACGAAAAAGTTGCCAAATCAGCAAAACTCAGCGAATGTTAGTTTAAATAAAGTTTATTTAAAATATATAGCAGGAATTGAAATAACATGGATAAGATTGAGTTGAGGTGGGATCCGACAACATACAGTACAACACACCCCTCTAGTTTCCGTCCTTCTACATTGAGCTGCGACGAGAAAGTTAAAGTGGTACGGGAGCCAAACCAGCTGGCAGACCTTCATGAGAGCTGTAAACATTCAAACAGTGTTAGAGTATTAAAATCTGCTACAAAAATAACTCCTATCGGTACCAAAAACCTATCATCTTAATGCAGCGTCGACCCACTCTGAAAGCTTCGGCGAGACCGCCTGTGGTTCTTGTCTTGTGGGAGTGGGATCGGAGTCTCTGGAGGTAAGATATGTTGCAATGTCACGTGTGAACCCACTCTCACCGGAGACTTCCTTCGCCTGACGGTGACAGGAATCTGTCCTTTGAAACATTTTGCAGGGTGCTGCTCTCGTCCGTAAGCACCCTGAGGTAGTCCTCACCTCGGGCGCCTGACGCCCGGCCGCCTCCTCCGCGCCGCTGTGGGCTACAAAAGAAATTCTTGACATGGCGCTACAGAGTAGCAGTACTTTGTGAGGCAGGCAGGTCATAGTTTGTAAGGGAATTCCAATAGGAAATTGTGGGCAACATGGGTAATGGGAAGCTCCGGAATCCGCCCTCCTCCGCCGCACATCTCCATGATGCGCTTCCTGCATTGCTCCTGCAGCGATGGCTGCCACTTCCTGTGGGGGAACCTCAGGCTCTTCTTGGGAGAGCAGACGTAAAACTCCAGCAGGGCGAAGAGCGTCGGGAAGGAGCGCTCGTTGCCCGCCAGCGAGAACTTTCGCTGGTTGTAGTTGATGCGCACGCTGACCGGCCCACACTTGGCGTGGTACGACAGCGTGAAGAAGACGTCCTTCTGCCGGCTGTCGCGGATGAGGAAGCTTCCCAGCGGGGCGTCCTTCAGCATGCGATGGGCGTCCTCTACGCCCAGCGGGCCCCAGTAGAAGCTGCTGCGCTCGAGCTTGGACGCCGTGTCTGTGATGATGTTGCAGTCCTCCTGGCAGGAGAAGGTGGGGAAGTGGGTCAGAACCAAGGAAGGGCCGGACGTTGATCTTGGGGCTGGAGCTGGAATGACCAGGTGTTGATGCTGCTCCGTCTCCTTGGCGTGAGGGCCGTGACAGAGCTGGTGCCTGGCGAGCGTTGATGAGAGTGAGGACGATGAGGACAGGGACGAAGATGACGACAGTGAGGATGATGAGGACAGGGAGGAGGATGACGACAGCGAGGATGATGAGGACAGGGACGAGGACAAAGTTATGGATGATGCTGACAATGTGCTGGACAAGCATGTCTTGTCATGGCCTTCCACTGTGCTGTTGGCTACCATCCTACAGGTGAGAGCGGCTCAAGACCCTCGCCCATCTCTGACCACCACACTGACATCCTGAGAGAGAACAGAGGGAGGGAACACGAACTTATTACTACAGCTGTCAGCTGGGATCGGCTCCAGAACCCCCCCCCCCACTGACCCAGAACAGGATAAGCAGTTACGTATACGGGAGGAATGAATAAACGTGGCACAAATCTGAAATCAGTCAAAGCCCTTATAAGGTGTGTGTGTGTGTGTGTGTGTGTGTGTGTGTGTGTGTGTGTGGGTACTTAACAAATGAACTCTAGTTTCCACTGAATGAGGCTGTGATATCTGTGGAAGCTGCGGTTTAGTAAGAATACAGTCGACGCTGATGACAACCACAGATTACAGTAGCACAGTGTGTGTGTGTGTGTGTGTGTGTGTGTGTGTGTGTGTGTGTGTGTGTGTGTGTGTCACGCGTGTGCCTGTGTGTCAGGTTGAAACCAAACTTTATAACCCACTGACGGATAATAATAAAGATATAAATGCTTTGAAGTTCTGCAGTGCAGAGCCTTGGGCCGACCCTGATGGGCAGGATGAGGTGAGAACATCTGTAGTGATCAAACACGTGTGAAATTTACACAGCAAGCCCCAGAAACCCACTCATCCCATCACAGCAGGCCCCACTGTCTGCCAGTGACTTTCCTCTAGTCAACATGTGTTCCCTAAAGCTTCTGGTGCAACCACTTAATCCAATGTTGCTTTAAAATTCTCATAAAAAAGTGTTGAGGACTATCGTCTGCTGTTTAAGATTCTGGTTCAAGGATGGAAAACCGGTGAGATTAGTTTTTTCGTTGATTTATTCGTTATTATAAATTGTGTGACAGCCAGGTGAAAACTTTATTTGTTCAGCAGAGTTTACCCTCTGGATCAAAGATCACACCAGAACCGCTGCTTACCATAGCACTGCAGGCTTTTGGGTTCAGTGTGCTAATACGGCATTTTAAAGTGAAGAAATAACTGACAGGAAGACTGTCAGAACGCTGGTTATGTTCTAAAGGGGCTCGGGGTTTGGCTTTGGCTTAATGTCAAACTTATCGAATATTTGGAAGTTGGTTTCAGATTTCGGACTTTATTCTCTGCGACTTTTAACTCGGAATTTCAACAAAAAAAAAAAAAATACAAATACAAATCTAGCCCTATTATGGGAATAAAGTGAGAATTCTGAGTTTAAAGTAAGAATTCTGAGTTTTAAAACCAGTATTCTGAGATTAAAGTCAGAATTCTCACTTTAAAAAACAGAATCCTGAATTTAAAGTGAGAATTCTGTGTATAAAGTGAGAATTCTGAGTTTAAGAAACAGAATTCTGAGTTTCAAGTGACAATTCTGAGTTCTAAAAACAAGAATTCTGAGTTCTAAAAACCAGAATTCTGAGATTAAAGTCAGAATTCTGAGTTTAAAAAACAGAATCCTGAGTTTCAAGTGAGAATTCTGAGTTTTAAAACCAGAATTCTGAATATAAAGTCAGAATTCTCAGCATATAGTCAGAATTCTGAGTTTCAAGTGAAAATTCCGAGTTTAAATTGAGAATTCTGAATAAAAACTTAGATTTGTGAGTTTTAAACACCAGAATTCTGAGTTTAAAGTCAGAATTCCAAAAAGAAAATATTTTCACAAAGCCATATGTTCTGATCCTCTTCTATATAAATGGGCCTCAAACCCCAAAATGATAAAAAAATGAAGCATTGACCAAAAGTGCAACACAGAATACAAAAAAACAACAACTACAATATTTATATTTGTTTATCCTCTCCCACACCAGGCTGCGGGACAATCCGGACTGAGAGCGACCTTCAGACCATGAGGCATGTAAACGCTCCCACAGAGAAAACGCATGAATCGTGGACACTTTTACATCTCTACCTGAACCCAGGTGAACAGAGAGCTGCAGAAACACACGGACACTTACCGTTCCGTTTTAACAGCCGGTTTGAAGACCTGAAGATCCGTCCGTGCGGAATCCCATAATGTGAGTAACGCGGATCCCTGAAGTAATCCAGATTGTTTTTGTTTGTTTGTTTGTTTGTTTTCCTGCGGGAACCCGCTCGGCTTTGCTTTGCAGCCTTCAGATGAATGAGCGCGTGAGAGAGAGAGAGAGGATATATATGTACCTGCTCCGCTCCTCCCTCTCGCTGCTCCGGTTTATCGGTAGAGGCGGCGTTTCTCTGAAACGGCAACCGAAAGTGAAACTAAAACAAGAGCGTTTGGTTCCACAGAGAGAAGTGACAGGTGAGAAGATGAAAATGTGATTGGGTTGAATATTTTTTATTTTACTGACGTGTTGCCTCTCTCTCTCTCTCTCTCTCTCTCTCTCTCTCTCTCTCTCTCTCTCTCTCTCTCTCTCTCTCTCTCTCTCTCTCTCTCTCTCTGAAACACTCATCAGCCATAACATTACAACCACTGACACGTAGATCCCACGAACGCTGATGATCTCGTTACACCTTACAGTGGGTGGGATGTATCAGACAGGAGGTGAATAATTTTGGACTTTAGTTGAAGCGGGGGAAAAAAGAAATCGGTGGAACTGCAGGTCTTTTTCGTTGGTGCAGCGTTGTGAGATGGGAGATGAATGATGATTGTGCAGGATGCTTAAAAGGATCGCATTTAGAGGGAAATGATTGGCCAACTTGCATCTTATTTTATAGTATCCCTTCTATAACATGATATATTGGTCAAAGTCTTACTTTTTTCACATTTCGACAGGAGGAGAAAAGCTCCATTTAGGCTGAAAGCCTTCAGCACCCGCCCCCAAAATGACGCATTTATTTAAAAAAAAATTTTTGCATCTGGCAGCTGGAGGCCTTTTGGTAGTTCCTGATATGATGAAGAAATGAGTCAAGTTTCATACTTCTAGGTGTAACAAAGGTCTTTTTTTTTTTCTTCTTTTTTTTCTAGGGGGCGCTGTGGAGCTATTTTGCCAATACTTTTCCCCCAACCTGTATGAAATATGATATTATTCCCAGAACTGATGCGGCCGCAAAACTTTGTGATGCTTCGTTGAATTGAAGGTGTACGCTCTACTGGTTTTCACCACGGTAATGTAAATGTGTCTTAGACTCTATTTAGGACATAGTTTACATGTAATGCAGATTTTGCATTCAGATGGAAATCCTGAATGAATCAGGCTCATAGTATATATATATATTTTTTAACCTCAGCTCCACAGGGTTCTAAGTCTCTTGCGTTTAGTGACCTCTGCAGGAAGGAAATATGAAAACCCTTCTAAATTTAAAGCTGTATGCTGAGGCCCTTGACATTTGGGGCAGATTGTGACAATGTAAACCCTTGTTTTACAATTCCTACTTCAGAAACGAGGCCGTGTCGGGACATTTCCTATGTGAGTTGCATAATTAAAGATATTTTATATTCCTCTTTCTGATTGGTCACTCTTGAGCTCTGGAGTAAGGGAAGTGTGCGGTACATCAACTGTCAGATCTGTCTGCAGTCCTCTTCTCTTGTACTCATGAGTCAAATGATGCTTTGTTAATTATACAATCTACAACTCCTTATAAGGAAGCTGGCATGTGATCATCAGGCATGTGATCGTCAGGTTACAACCGAGGAACAGAAAGTTAAGGACAGTTCAGATCAGCTCGCCGTGACTAAGGAGGCAGGCTGGAAGCCGAGAGTTAAGTTGAAATAGATGAACCGCTCCTTCATCAGGCGGATGTTTGGATTTGTTTGCTCTTCCCAACTGGAGACCAGACGAAAACAGACCTGCAACCCTTTTTGTTTTACCCTCCAAACTAAAATAGATGCATCCTTTTCAAAAGTTGCATCCGTCAATGGCCACCATGTGTCTTTCGCATTGGCTTCAATACAAATAGATGGTGTCCCCGAGGGCTCGATCCAAGGCCCCTTGCTCTTTAGCGTGTACATGCTGCCACTGGGTCAGATAATAAACCGGTTCAGTCGAGTGGAACACATAGTTCAATAGGGAAAAAGTGACTTGAAATGGGCTCAACCGAACTGCCGAGCGGGACATTTCAGCGTTTTAACCTCTTAAATTCATGATTGCGATTAAAATCTCTTTTTCCGAGAGCGACCGGACCTTGTTGAGTATTTTTGCATACGTGAGTGTAAAGAGGGAGCCGTTTGGCTATAAACGCTCTCAAGAGATGAAAGTCAGAACCTCTGATTCTATTGGGTCAAGTTTCATGAATATATTCCAAATCGGGGCGTAGTCTTTGTAAAGGCGCCTGAAATGTTAGACTGGACCACATATCCCAGTGCGTAGGCGCTTTGTTGTTTCCATCTGTGGTGACTATAGCAGCAGGATACAGTGGGAGAACCGAGAGAGAGCGGTCCGAAGGCTTCGCTGACATCTAAGTTTGGTTCACTGATAACTTGGCTTTGAGAATAATCCTAGAATTCTCCTGAGTTGAAGAATGTTTGGAGCATCCGGCTACATGCTCAGATTCAGAACACTGCTCTCTGATTAGCTCTGCTTGACATCAAAGGATTGTGCTTAATCAGAAACATGCACCCGCAGTAACACAGCGACCCTCTGCTGTCTCTGCATCATCCACTGTAGACCAGTATAAATAATGGTCTCCCATAGTGTTTAATGCAGAGTAAACAGTCAGCCGGTTTGCACAGGTTCCTGGCCTGTATGTCATTATGCACTCGGCGCTGGAGCTCCGTGAGTTTCATTTCTGTGAAACAGGGAGAGACTCAAAACAATGAGACTTTGCAAACTTAACAGATGCATGTTGTGTCTAATTAGAGATCTCTGCAGACTCCGTTGAGTTTGCCCGCAGGAATGCGTCTGTTCATTTAATCGGACAGCAAAATGAAATACATCCCATACATGCATTTCTATTGGAGTCAAATGCGGAATCAGAACGTTGCATTTGAATTGAGTGCAATCCCTGCGAGTCCTGCGTATTCATCGCGGTCGACAGAGGGGAATTTGGTAACCAAATCTGTGTGTTTGCAGGGTGAGAGGGTTCATTGGTGACAGATGGATAGAAACATTCTGGTTCAGTTGCTTTCTAGCAGGAGACGTTTCTATTAAACCCCATGAGTTGGGCAGGATTCTAGCTGTACTCCTAACAACTGCATGTTTGAAAGAGCGTCCTTAGATGGGATTAGTGGCCTCCTGCAGTGGTTCCGGAGTATCAGCAGACAAAAAGAACGTGGAAATGTTCGTCTCATGCTCGAATGGGATTTCTGCAGGACTTAATCGTTGACATTTCACTTCTGTAGTAGATCTGGTCCGTTTTTATGACGGCGTTGTTCTGGTGAAACGGTAACTTTTCGTTTCGGTTTGGCCTCTTGGCCACATGACAGAAATGTTTCTGAGGCCTGAAACTGCACATTTGATGAATTTGATGATTTTTTTGAAGGTTTTCATGAAAAACCCTGTTTTCCAGACACAACATCCAACCGCTGGTTCTATTTCGTCCAAAATTTGGTGCATGTGAATGGACTCGAGGAGATCCATCTTCTCTATGTCATATTTTACTCGAAAAAGTCACATTTTATTCACAACGGGGAATGAAACAAATAAATATAATTCCCAATTTCAGATGCAGCTGCTCCTGGCTGCAGGAGCAGATACGAGGAGCAACTCTCTACTTTTACCGTTTTATTGTGGCAGAAGAAAGTAAGGGCTAAATCAGCGCAGCTATTTGCAAAGGGTTATTTTAAGGTTTCTTTTTGATGACACCCTCGTTCCCGGGTTTCAATTACTCGCCAGGCAAGAATTAAAAAGAAAAAAGAAATGAAAAGGAAACTAAAATAATCAGATAGAGGAGTAGACAATTTAAACGGCCACACCGGGGACCAGCTCAGACTGATAATGGATGATGCAAGGGGCTCTGTGTGTGTGTGTGTGTGTGTGTGTGTGTGTGTGTGTGTGTGTGTGTGTGTGTGTGTGTGGTGGGGCATATCTGGCTTTGGTCTTGTGAATGAGATGTTTGGCTCACTCCACCCATCCACAAAGAAACGATAAGACTTCTCTCTCTGCTATGTCTTCTCGTTGTATGAATGTGATAGACATATTTGCCAGCAGACACTGAGACGGTTCACAACGGGGGACCCAGGCCTACGCTTTCATCCCCGACAGCATAGCTACAGCCTCGGAAAAAAGCCCCCAGTCCACTGCGTTGTACAAACAACCCCCTGGTGAGAGCTCCACAAATTAAATGAGAAATTAGGTCAGAAAAATAGCTTTTCCCCAAAATCGATCCAGTTCTTCCTCCTGCTGAGGGTCTATGGGAGAAAAAAGTTTGAAAACGATCCATGAAACGGTTTTCTGAGTTTCGGCGTTATAACGACACACCTTCAGCAGCTGTGACGATTCCATAACGTCCTAGTTGCCTTTTTAAAGACTATCTTTAAAAAGATATATAATCTCGTTTTTTATTTGAGTAGCATTTTGCCGTTAACACTCTCTCTCTTTCTCTGCTGGTTGACAGCCAGTCGTGTTCATAATGATTAACTGGTGAGCGGGAAGCATTTATCATCTGATACACATCAGAAGCACGTCTGCTGTGAACCGAGCGTTATTCTTTTATAGTTTGCGTGATGCGATAGTGTTTCCTGCTCTGTCGTATGGACGCCCTTGTGCTGAAGGGGTCGCATAACTTTAATATCACTGGTACTTATCTCTGAGTCTAAATTCAGTCTCATCTTTTTTTCAAATGAGTTCATTTTGACTTTCGCCAGAACACACAGTGAGGCCAAAGTTTAGATAAAGAGTAACAGAACATGTCAAAGGATTATTTATAATCATCATCCAGCCGCTAATAAAAATGTAATCACAGCTTGTTTTGATGAGTTTGTTGCCCTTCTTAAAGTTTCTGTTTCTGTTTAAAGGAACGGCCCCCAGCAGGGATAATTTAACGTGGACACCACCTCCTAGTGGTCAATGGTGGTACTGCATGTATTTACCATTTAAAAAAAGACCACAAAAAATGTATGATTAAATATTGACATAACAAAAAAGTCAGAACTAATTAGGATTTTACCTTTTTTGACCTCTTCATCTTTCAAACATTTTATTAGTGATTTCCTCCACTTACTTGCAACTTGCACACAGAGTCTAGATAGAACCCACTTGTACTCTCTAGTCATGTTTTTATTCTTGTTTGTATCGTTTTTGTCGTGTTGCTGTGTACGTGTATATGTGTACTTCGAACTGGTGCTGCTGCAACGAGTGCATTTCCCGCTTCGGGATCAATAAAGTCAATTTAAGTCTTGTAGAAAGTGCAACATCATTTAACTTGTGTGGCATCCAGCTTATAAAGCATAAAAATGAAATACAGCAGTCATTTATTTATTCATTTATGGCCTTAACCATCCACTAATGTTGTTTTTCTCTTCCTTTTGAACTCTCAAATCGTCTCATCTATTCAACCATTTTGCATTGCAACTACACCCGAATCCTTAAGAAGAAAAAATTAGAATCCAAATTGTGAAATACTTTTATACTTTTTCTGTGTGATGATCAGGATTGTGATGAAGGTTTTGCATTTTAACTGTAGCCTTGGTATTAGTAGGTTTGTAAATAAGCTGTTCCTACTGCGTTATGGTAAAAGCAGTGCCAAATTCAGTTCCAGACACAAACTTCCAGTTGTTCTGTTTCTCGTACAGTCCAGTGACACTTACAATGAAACAGTCATTAATTATTTATCTTGGCGTTTCCCTCTTTGGCTCTTCTGGCCTGCAGCCAAAACATGACACTATGTTTTGTATCCCTGACGGTTACCATCATCTGCCGTAAATCTGATCCACTAGTTCCTGTATTTATCCGTCAAAACATAATCAAGTGAAGTTGAAGAAAGTGGAACCAAAGCAGTCTGGAAAAATCTCTGTGGCATCTATTACTTTCTATTTCACGTGTCGTATTTCCACAGAGAGATTCAGCCGTGCAATCTTCAGAAATGACATACGACCTGTGCAGGGAAAGGAATGTGACTGAATGTGAAAATATAAAGCTTTACTTTAAATGGATGGTGATTATAAGAAGCACTGCAGCATTCGAGAGGATTTCCCTGATATCAGTCGACACTCACTATTATATCCCTGAGAAGTTTGGGATATTATAGAATAGTCAACAGCAGATCCTTCTTGTTAACGCGATAACTCAAAAACTATGTCGTGGATGATTTTCCATTTTAATCCTCACATACGCCTTAGTGTGAGGAAGAACTGGATTGATTTTGGGAACGGTGGGGTGTATATACATTGGGGGGGGGGGCAAATCTTCGGGCCATAATTTCTCAACTGTTGGTCTGATTTGGTCCAAATTTGATGTCCATGATTTCACAGAGATGATTTACCTTGTAGTCGTCATATTTTACCCCAGTAATTCACATTTTACTCACTAGGGGTGCATTATTACGCTGATTATTATTGCACATCAGTTCCTAACTGTTTGTCAAGTTTAGCATAATGTGGTGCATATGACTGGACTCCAGGAGATCTATCTTATATACAATCTATTATTATTTTCTCTAATAGTTCTTATTTTACTCACTAGGGGACGCTTTTTTTTAATTTATTTTTTTTAACATTACTTCACCTTTCGTTTGAGGAGTTCAATCAGGGGCATTACATGTCCAACACAGGAGATCGGAGGCTTTTTCGGGGACACACCCTTGACGACCATCTAGGGCCTAGTTCAGATAGGAAGTTTCTGAATCTGCGGCTTTAACTTCTTATTTTTCCTCCCCCACGTTGTCTCTCTTCCCTGTTCCTGAGATCACATCTCGGTCATTTCATCAGAAGGGCTTTTTTTTTATTTTTCATACGAATTCCAAGTGACCGTTTGGCAATGTTTTAATTGTTTCTTCCCTTCACAAGCACCTTATGCATTTCCAGTGAAACGCGTTTTCCAAAACCAGATTTTGAAGATTAAACCGTCATTTAGAAAATGAAACTGTTGGAAGGTTCACAATTGCGGCTGACGGATGAACCGGTTGACTGGTCCATACAAATACACAAAATGAGAAGGCGCTTCTGATGCCTTTTGATCTGACGGGGAAAGTTGCCAGGTTGTATTGTTAACGCTGCACTGGTTGGTGCGACACCTGTTTCTCATTCACTTGATTTGGAAAGAGGCCCAACTTTTATTGGTAGAAAACCTGCGGAGGAGGAGATCGGACGTTGCTGTAACCTCAGGTATTAGGAGTGTTGGCAGGAGCTTGAGGGAGACACTTATAACAAATAAACAACAACCGTCAGAAGTCCAGAGACTCCTTCATTAGAACGGGGGATGTTAATTAATATTAAAAATAACGGACAGGAAACACGGGAAGGGGTTCATGAACCTTTTCCTCTCCTCGCGAAGAAAAAGGATTTCTTTGTACATCTTTTATTTCTGGGGGGAATTTGTTAATTAAATATCCAAGACAAGCTAAATTTACCATAAAACGACAAATCCTGTGATCGAGCATTTTTTTAAACAGTAAAAGAAATAACATTGGATATCTTCATTTATTTCATGATCATATTTTGTATTTCATGGGAAACTGTTGATTTTTTAAATCAGATTAGCTCAAGATTTATTTATTCTTCGTTGTATCAAGTTACATAATTCTGTTTGGTAAGTCCTCACATGATTTAGAATGCAACAAAAAAAAAAAGTCGTACTCAACAAATAGGTCTTTTTCAGTCGCCATGATTGATGCCCCTTTTACACGTGGTGTCCCCCAGGGCTCCGTACTCGCCCCCTTATTATTTAGCATATACATGATGCCACTTGGGTCATATTCTAAACAAGATCAATCACATTTTTCAAGAAGAAATGGAGACTGAATCAAACGGTTGAGCAGGAGATTAATAATAATAATAATAATACATTTAATTTATAATGCACTATTAGAAGGGTTAAGAGTCGGGAAAGTATCAGTTCATGTTTTCTCTGGGGTTGCAGCTGTGAAACGTACCCAAAATACTTGATGAGCGCGGCTGCAGTGATTGGTTTATATTTTGAGAGAATGAGAAAACTAGAAACAAGTGGGGATTAGAAAAAGGTGTGGAAGATAAGGTCCACACAGGCCTTCTTTTTGGGGCTTGTTTGAGGTTAGCATCCGATAGTGCTCAATGTTTGATTTCAAAACTAGATGAAAGTGATAATAAGGTAAAATTATACATACTGAAAGTGCTTACCTACTTACTTTATACCCAACCCGTCAATCCCATGGTGGAAACGTATATTTGCTTATATAAAAAAAAATTCCCAAGTGCAGAAAGAGCTAAACAGGAACAAGACCAAATCACCAAAACACACCAAAAGTTGCAGGTATTCCCTGTTTGACATCTTTGAACAAATCTAATCAGACAAAACAATCTTTCTGCTGGTTAATATTCATATTTACTCATAGGGTGTATACTCTCCTAATCTGACTTTATCTTTTTGGAACAAGCCAATGGCCTGATGTCCAAAAATGTCAAATTAATAATTAATATTATTAATAAAAAGTAATTTTATCGCCCACCTGGCAAGACAACACCGATGACCTTGTCACGAGGGAACTTGTCAGTGGGCGGGGCTTATGAGGGGTCAAACTCTGATGGCTAAACGGCTAAGTCAGAACAACAGGCTGTGCCCGGTTTCGACAAAATGGGTTTAAAGAAGGACAAGGGTGTGGAAGGACAAGGGTGTGGAGTGTAACATCTTCTTTCGCTTGGGAATCGCTTTACAAAATTTAACTGAAGGGCCAAAAGTCAATTTTAAATAAATTAAACCCTAAATTTATTTAAAAAAAAAAGAAAAGAACATCCAAGAAAGGCAATGTGAAAAAAGAAACTTCTCTTCATCGTGATCCACTTTAAGAGGGTCGGGCCAGACCTACGAGATTCACATGAACTGGTTTCTGTGGAATCCTGCTGGCAGACGGACGGACGCCAGTGAAGACACAACCTGCTGGGTGGAGATAGTAACTGATCTGAATGAAAAGATGTTATCAGTGTTCAGAACAACTCATCATTTCAAATCAACAGAGATGACGTGAGAAGGACCAGTTTTTTTTTAAGCTCTGACTTGTTGCCTAGAACTGAATAAAACCAGTACGCCTTAAGTGAACACATCTGGGATCTGATGAAGGCACGAACCCTAAACCTTATTAACTTACGTCCTACATGTTAATGTTTGGTATATTATTATACCGTACTATAATTATTCCTTCTACTTACCAGTCTGAACCCAGAATCACGGAGGTTCGGGTCAGGGATCCCGATCATGATCTCAGGGTCAGATTGATGTTGATAGTATTCCTGGAACCGTCAATCCAGATCCTTTCCTAGAACTGAGACCGAAACGGGACAAAAGAATGCTGCGATCCAAAGTTGATACTCTGGCTTAGATTTCACTTTCATTCTGAATGTTTGACACGTCTCTCGCGGTAAGCATGGCGTGACTTTAAAAGGCTGCCTTTTATCTGCAGTGATCCTTGAGATGTTTGAGCCTGAAAAAACATTGTGACGCCGCATACTGGTTTTAAGCACAGAGAGTTTTGTGAGGTGTCCATCAGCATGAAGCACATTGTGATTCTCTCAAAGTGGGTCATGGACACTTTTTTTTTTTTTTTTTTTTTTTTTTGCCCAGGCAAAGAAAAAGAAAAAAAAGTTGCCAACCTGCCAAACCTGGAGACGGTCATGAGGAGCTGAAAGCGTAGATATGGATCAGAATCGGAACATCAGAACATGATCGTAAACCCGACCAGGTGGGAGATAGTAGTGAATCGTCATCGCCACCGCCGATCCTTCCTGTCAACGTGATCATTCATCATCGTGTTAATGAAACTATTCCATGGATCATTTTTAAATGTTGTACCCACATAGACCTTGCTGCGAGGAAGAACTGGATACATTTTGGGAAAGGTTGGATGAATATTTCAGAGCTTTATTTCTAAAAATATTTCAGACAATAATTTCTCGACCCTTGGTCCAATTAAGTCCGAATTTGGTGCTTATGAAAGGACTGGATGAGATCTATCAAGAATACGTCGTATTTTCTGCTCTAATAGTTCATATTTTGCTCACCAGGGGGAGCTACTTTTACGTAAAAACTGTGTTTTTTCGACGTTAACGTCTTGAACGTTACTCCGATATAGTCTTAATTTGGTGCGCATGAATCAACTTCTGAGAAATGTATCTTTTATAAATCATATTTTATTCGAATCGTATATATTTGACTTATTCGACACACTAGGGGGAGCTCTTTTTAAGCTTCACATTTAGTTTGAGGAGTTCAATAAGGAGGATTACTCGTGCAGCAGAGAGGATTATGGGCTTTTCCGGGATGTTTTATTTGCTGCCGGGGACAACGGCGTTGGTAATGCGATTTGCACCCGTGTCCTCGGTCCATGACGTTGTTTCTCCGCTTCATTGCATCTTCACTGTTCTCTGCTGCGTACGATGAAGTCGACTCCCGCCCTGCTAATGAACAGATACGTTATTGTCCTCACCCTGTGGGCTTTGACCGTTGCTACGGCTCCACTGCAGTAGAAAGGAACCTCTTTCATGGAAGAAGAACGTATAATTAAACTCCTGCATCCACGCATCCTCTGACCACAGACCTCTGCAGATGCGCTGCCTCGGTCTGTGGTTATATAAGCCTTGTTGCTCACAACAGGTTCTGACAATGCATTTGTTAATGAAAATGATGGAAGCAGCTTTTAAGTGGGAGTGGAATGCAATCATTTATTCATGCGTTCTTAGATGAGGGCTTGGCTCGAACGGAGACGTTATTGGGTAAGTTCTTTATTTCAAAGGAAGAGATTATTTCTTTTACAGTTAGTTGGCACGTGTCTCTGGATCCGCCCCTTTCACTTGTCTATGACAACTGCCACCCATTGGTGAATTCACGTTGTCTGAGGTGAAGGATAATAAAGTTCTAAATATTTGACTTGAGTCTGAGCTTTATTTTTCAGAATTTGTTTTGAAAAAGTTTTTTATTTTCATACTTATGAAAATTTGCCTACCAGTTCATTAAGGCGATACTTTGCTCCAAAAATAATTCGGCGGACGTATATTCTTGAAAAAAACATTTGCGAACCACTGCTGTGAAATGGAACGACCTCAGTAATTACAGATCCAGAGTCAGGTTTCTAAATCCTAACCGATGTGAGTCGCACTGATAACAAGGATCCTCACAGTTCATCGTCTCGTGACGGCGATCTTAGAAAATTCTGAGAAGAATTCTGAAAAAACAATGGGCAGCAGAGAATGCCCCGCATCATGTGATCGCTGGATAGGCAAGAAGCGTGCAAAAACAGAAAAGATTTAGTTTTCTTGCAAGGAACAAGGAAAAAGAAGAAAAATAATGTGGATAATGAAACGGGCCGGATGATGAACGCCCATTAGTCATAGTTCCACATTTCTCCTCGAGAGGTTGGTTGGGGTGAATCATGGTGAATGAGCGTGACTCATCGTGACTCCTTTAGGCGTCGTAAATGTGAATCTGAAGACCCTGGACTTCTTTGGACGGGGGATGTTTACGTTTGGACTTGCAGACGTTTCACCTCTGGTCCAAGAAGCTTCCTCGGCTCTGAACTACAAACAAAAGTCCAGCTGCTTCAGATTCGACTTACAAGGATCACCATGACCTGGATGAGCGAGAGATCGCAGCAGTGTGAGTCCAGCCTGAGGCTGACGGTCATGAAACCGGTATGAAACCATCTGAATTCTACCTGGAGTAATCTGATATGAATCGGGATAAACATCTTGCCAAGGTGCCGTTGTGGTGAAAAAAAGAGCTGAGTTATAAGGCAAAACTAAAAATGTTGCGAAAGCTACATTTCAACCCTCACTTAAGGTCGTGACCACTGGGTTGAGACTTAGAGAATGAGGTCAAGGCTGCAAGCAGCTGAAGTGAGCCTCTTTCAATGGGTGGTTGGGCTCAGCCTTAGAGATGAGGAGAGGAGATCAGACATCGGGATCATCGTAGAGGAGCCGGTGCTCCTCTACGTCGAAAGGAACCAGTTGAGATTCCAAAACTTGCCGGAGGGACTATATATCTAATCTGGCCTGGGAACGCTAGGGGTCCCCCAGGATGAGCTGGAGAGTGTTGCTGGTGAGAAGGACATCTGGAATTCCTCGAATGATGGATGGAGTGAAGGATAGATGGGTGGATGGATGGATGAATAGATGGATGGGTTGGTGGACGGATGAAATAATGGATGGATGGATGAATAGATGGATGTATAGATAAATGAATGGATAGATGGATGAATAGATGGATGGGTTGGTGGACGGATGGATGGATAGATTGATGAATAGATGGATGGATGTATGTATGGATGAATAGATGGATTGATCGATGGATGGCTGGGTGGATGGATGGATGAATGAATAGATGGATGGCAGGGTGGACGGATGGATGGATGAATAGATCGATGGAAGAATGGATTGATTGATCGATGGATGGCTGGGTGGATGGATGATGGATGGATGATGGATAGATGGATGGATGAATAGATGGGTGGATGGATGGATGGATGAATAGATGGATGGATGTATGGATGGATGGATGAATAGATGGATGGATGGATGGCTGGATGAACAGCTCAACGATGATTAAAAACCAGGACCAGGTTTATAGAAATGGTGGTTTCATTTCATGCCTGTGTTCAGGAGCAGGTCACCAACTGACTGAAAACTATACTCACACCTCCAGATCCACCACAACTCTGTGGTCACACCTCTTTCACAATCACTCCCTTTTAGAAAGTCTCGTGACCCTGTCACCCGGGGGTGTCTGAGAGTTCACATTTTAGAAACAGGGACTTTGCTGACATATGGAACCACAAAACAGAGATTCCACTGCTACTAAAAGATTCCAGTGATCTCTGCTGCCTTACTGTAAACGTTTGTCACAGAGGAGAATCACAAATTCCTTGAGTTATTCCTGAAAACAAAGGATTTTATTTTCGGGGCACACTCATTTTAGCAAATAAACTCCTTTATGTTCGCCAGCTCTCTCGTCCTGTGCGCCGATATGTGCCACAGAAATCTTTATTCCCCTTTATTTTTTCAAACTTTGCTTTCGTCCCTGAAAAGTCGGCAATATTATGGAATCGCAAGCGACGCCGACGCTGATCCTTCGCAATAACTTAAAAACTGTTTGACAGAACATTTCCAAAATTTAGACCCACAAAAACTTTAGTGAGAGGAAGAACTGGAATGATTTGGGGGAGGTTGGTTGTATCTTTACGAGACAAGGAGGAGTTTATTCTCCAAAGGTTTGCCGGGCCATTATTTCTCAACCGCCGGAACATAAAACACTGTTGTTGTTTTTTTTTTACATATCTTCAACCTTTAGTCTGATTAAATCGTAAATTCTGTATTCATGAATCGAATCCGGGAGATTTATCATGTACATACAATAGTTTACTCACTAGGGTTATTATTTAATTAAAAACATTGTTATTCGTAAGATAAATTCTCATTTAAATTGAGGAATTAAATCAGTGGGATTGCTTGTAAAACACAGGAGATTGGGGGGTTTTCGGGGTGTAGCCCTGCTGTTAGGGACAACGACGTAATAAGAATATATATATTTTTTTTACATCCGTCAGTTCCAAAAACATCATGCAAACCTGTGTAAAATTTAAAAAAAAAAGTTTAAGTACACAGCAGTTTGTGTTTTTTTGGTTGGGGGGTTGGTTTGGTTCCACAATTTGAAGGAGGTCACTGAATGCATCATGTTGGGAAGTGTGTGGGTGCGTGTTTGTATGTGTATGGATGTGTGTGTGTCAGTGTGAGTGTTTACGTGTGTGCGTGCATGTGTGTGTATGTTAGTTTGTGTGTGAGAGTGTGTATGTGTGTAAGTATGAGTGTGTATGTGTGTATGTGTGTGTGTCAGTGTGAGTGTTTACGTGTGTGTGTATGTTAGTGTGAGTGTTTATGTGTGTGTGTGTGAGAGTCTGTATGTGTGTATGTATGAGCGTGCGTGTGTGTATGTGTGTGTGTCAGTGTGAGTGTTTACGTGTGTGCGTGGGTGTGTGTGTATGTTAGTGTGAGTGTTTATGTGTGTGTGTGTGTGAGAGTCTGTATGTGTGTATGTATGAGCGTGCGTGTGTGTATGTGTGTGTGTCAGTGTGAGTGTTTACGTGTGTGCGTGGGTGTGTGTGTATGTTAGTGTGAGTGTTTATGTGTTTGTGTGCGTGTATGTATATGTGTGTGCATGTGTGTGTGAGTGTTTATGTGTGTGTGTGTGAGAGTGTGTATGTGTGTATGTATGAGTGTGTATGTGTGTGAGTTAGTTTGTGTGTGTGTGTCTGTGTATGTGTGTATGTATGAGTGTGTATGTGTGTGAGTTAGTTTGTGTGTGTGTGTGTTTGTGTGTGTGTGTATGTGTGTAAGTGTGTTTGTGTATACATGTTCGACTGAGTTTGTGTGTGTGTGTGTGTGTGTGTGTGTGTATACGCGTGTGTATGTGTGTAAGTGTGTATGTGTGTGTGTGAGTGTAGGTGTGTTTGTGTATTTACGTCTGTGTGTGCAGGTCTATACACTGAAACCTTGAAACACACACGTCTATGAATTTACACACATGAATCATGGGAGTTTTTCACTTCTCATCTGATAGTATCAGACCTCACAGCCACTAAATATCGTATCATGATAAACTTTCTCTAAAATTTCTGAAACTTTCCCTTTCATTCCTTTTCTTGAGAAAAGGAAACGAGTTTTTGCCGTAGAGAAACACTTTCTGCCGGTGGACGCACATGTATTTAGAGAGAGTGTGTGTTTATTTGACAAAGTGAAGTTGTGAAATGAGGGAAACGGTTTTTCAGAGTGATAAGTCTTTGTTTCAAAAGAAGAGGATCTATGTAACGCATTTACAGTAAGCACACACACAGACAGAAAATGGAACCATGAAAAACGTTGCGTGTTTGCTCTCAGTTGTGTTCTGATATCAATTATAGTCATTGCGTCAATAAAAACCCCAGTTCTTATACAGAAAAAATGAAGAGGAAACACTTCAGCCGAAATAACTCCTCCTCTTCTTCTTTTGGCTGTTTCCCTTTCAGGGTCACCACAGCAGATAATGTTTTTCCACCTTTCTTCCTCCGTCACACCAACCAACTTCATATCCTCTCTCACCATATCCAGAAACTCGCCCTTTGCTCTTCCTCTTTTTCTCCTGCCTGGCAGCTCCGCCTCCAGCATCCTTCTACCAGTAGATAATAATAATAATAATAATACATTTAATTTATAATGCACTTTACATTTGGATCAAATCTCAAAGTGCTACAAGGCAAAAGCAGATAAAAGCATCAATAAAAAATAAATGAATAAATAATAATAATAACTATACAAAAATGTGACCAAAAGCATTAATGTTAATTACAGTTATAGGTTCTGCTAAAAAGGAAAGTTTTAAGTCCTTTTTTAAATGTGTCAGTCGTCTGTGGAGCCCTCTATCCACTATCCTTCCTCTTCACGGGTCAGAACCATCTCAATCTTCCCTCCCTGACTTTGTCTCTGAGAAGTCTAACCTGGACTGTCCCTCTGATGTCCTCCTTTCTAATCCTGTCCTTCCTCCTCACTCCCAGAGAACACCTGAAGATCTTCAGCTCTGCCTCCTGTCTTCTGGTCAGAACCACCGTCTCTAAACCAACCAGCAGAGCTGCTCTCACCACCAGCTTGGAAACCTTTCCCTTCACTCCTGCTGCTACTCTTCTGTCACAGATAACTCCTAACACAGGAGTGGCCCCGATAACAATAGAGCTAACGATAGAATAGAATAGAATTTATTTTCATATTTTCTCCAAGAAGTCCCAAAACTACTGAATCTGAGTCTGGACTTGAGTTGTGGAACATCTCGGCCCTCTGTTTGAGAGGGCAGGAACTGAACTTTCACATGTATGCTGATGACTGTATCCCGTTTGGCTGCTTTGGTTTCCTGATATTGTTCAAGCGGCTTTGCAGTCACACCGTCAGGATTTAGAATGGACCCTCTAATAATATCTGACACCAGAGTTCAAATGTGAAGCGATGGATGCCATCATTTATGTCTCTTACAATTCCTGCCTTGTTTCTAGCATTTTCTGCATCTAGAACCCTAAAGTCACCCAAAAATCGGAAGATTTGGGGATTCAATCCCGACCCTTGATGCTACATTCCGTGGGTCCCTGACCGAGACCCTGAAACCACAGCTCCCTTGGCGCCCACTGAGCCTCGGGGACGGGCCACATGTAGAAAATACATTTCACAATCTACTACTGTGCAGAACTTCACTGCTCGTATGACCAGTGACGAATAAAGTATGCACTATTATTATGAACTGGAGTTCATAACATTATATGCAACCCGCCGAGGAGGAGGCACTAACCATTATTCTAGAGAAAGTTTTATTCTACGAGTAAGATTTTTGGATTTTTTTTTGGCATATTACAGCATGTGAAGACTAACCAAACAAAATGATGTTACTTAATTCAACAAAAGAGTGTCATAACATGCTTTACCAAAGTTCTTCTTTTTTTAAATTTTATTTATGCTCAATATATTAAATGATTCCCCAAAAACATAAACTATACAAAGAAGATATTCTTCCATAGTTTTTATTTTCCTTGAGGAGGACATTTCCTTGAGGGGTTGGGAGGGTCGCAAATCTATGGATTTCTAGTGGCGGTGGTCCGAAGCCTCGCTTAATGGCGAGGAGGGGCTACCGGTGGAAAACAAACCCATTTGCCAAATCGATCTGAGGAACATCGAAACAGATTTCTCCAAACAGAAAGTTGGTAGCAGACGATGAGCTGTGGGAGCAGTGGGAAGCTCATCGTGGGAAGCTCATCGTCTTCTTTCTCTTTCAGAGAAAGAGAAAGAAGAAGAAGAAGTGGAGCATGGAGAAGAAGTGGAGCATGGAGTTTGTTTACAAGACATTTGGCAACAAGGGACCGTATTGTATGACTGCTTAGAAAGATGAGACTGAAGACGACGAAGACTGAAATCACACAACACGATAATCCTTTTAAGTCCTTATTTTTATTTCTTCCTCTTCATCTTCTTATTTCTTCGAAGTCAAATGATTTAGGAAAAAAAACATCCGGTACCGTAACATTGTTTGGTTTGTTTGCGTGACGCACAAAGACTGACGTCGTGGTCAACGCTCTCTGAGGTGGATGCCTGCTCACATGGCCGGGCTGCTCTGAACCAAGTCTCTGTCTATCCAGGCTACGTTTCTTTTCTTTTCTCCCACAAAAGTCAGCAAAGTCTTCAGCGCAGTAATTATAATGAACAATGTATTTGCTTTCAGTGTGCAGAGTTAGAACTGTCAACAAAAATGGAAATGTGGAAAAATCACATGGGAATATGATGCAAAATTTCCCCAAGATGAAAAATGTGAGTGTGACCCTAACAGTGGGATAAGCCGTAACAGAAAGCGGACGTTGATCTTTTCAATAAATAAACAACAGAAGAATTTTAAACTAAGGGGGAAACAAAGCTCTTTCCCAACTTCTTCATTATGGGCGGTGCTTGTGAGGGGAGTTTGTGTTACAGTATCCAGAAGTCCTTGTTATTGTTATTTCTTTTCAAGAAAAATAAATCCGTTTATGGCAAAAATAAAAGAGCTGCGAATGAACATCAGAATGTCTGCTGTGTAACAAATGTCCACACTCTGATGACCCCGAGTCAACCCTCCATAACCTCCACACAGCTCTGTCTCCATCCAGTGGTTGGTCTACAAAACCACCGGACTAGCTCAAGCTTTTGGTAAAACATATTAGAAAAAAACTATTGGGCCTTTATTTGACTTTTTTTTGTGTTTCAACAAGTGATATAATGATTTTTTTAGATAGAAGTCCGTCCTCACACGCTTTAATGTGTAAAAAAAAAACAAATTGTACTTATTAAGTGAGACTTCTCAATAGTCATGGTTAATGAATCCTCCTCAGTGGCCCCTTTTCACCTGTTGTGGACCCCAGGGCTCCATCCTGGGCCCCTTACTCTTTCGCATATACATGCTGTTACTGGGTCATATTAAAAACAGGTTCAGTCCCACTTTTGAATATGAAGTAATGACTCAGAAGGGCTTAACCAACCAGCTGAGCAGGACATCAAAGGGTCAAAAAAAAAGAAAAAGTTGTCAAATTGAACACAAATAGATTGAGACGTGCAATTTTTTATGTTGCCCAAAAAAACAACAGCTAGAGCTCCCGTTTCAACATTTTAATGAAATGATAGCATATATATGCTATAATATTGAATTTGCAGGATATGTCTTCAATGATTTTATGTTAGACATGAAACTATTATGGGCTGCTGTTGGGCTGCTGACAGAAGAGAATAGAAACAGGACATAGGAGGACATAAAATGAGTTAGAACAGTGAACTTTGTAACGCGGGTCATTCCACAGATGTCCACTAGAGGGCACCGTCTTGTCATTTTAGATTCATCTGTGTGCTTCAAAGCTGGAAGATTGACAGCAAGCCTTACAGACAGACAACATTATTAGAAGTGCTACATAATATTTTGGACAGATTTTCATAGCCAAACTTTATTTGTGACCATGTGCATCGCACAAAAATGCATGGATAATATCTTTGCACAGGTATGAAAACATGTCTCCACAATAGCTTGAGATCCATGATGGAGTGAGAGGGAACTGAGCAGATGCAACCCTGTACAGATGAAGGCCTCCACCTATGAAACTCACATGTAATGGATTGGGTGTAGAAGTCCAGCACTTATCAGCCACCATCGGATCAAATGATCTCCTATCCCTGCAAATGTATTTAAAATAGTTCCTCTGTTACAAAGCAAAACACCAAAACCCTCAAACCTCTGAGCAGCTCTCTATCAAGAAGCTGGACTTTGGTATTTTTACCAAAAACAGGAACCGCATCAGCATCAAACACTTCCTCTAACTTCCTCCTCTGCATAACAGTCACTGCCATGTCTCCGGCCCTGAAGCCAAATTCTATAGGCGACATTTATCTTCATGCTGGCCAGTAGATTTTAAAGCACAAATAGCGTCCAAGTTAGTAGTTAGTATACAAAAATGCAAAATTGCAACAAAAAAAAAAATAGTGTACAACAACTCAAATAGTTGTCAGACCAAGTAGTTAATAAACTCCTAGTTCAGGTTTTGACTTATAAGCTTATGGTAGAAGTTTCCGGGTGCGTCCTTCATAACAGCTCACGCAAATTAGCAGAAAAGTTTTCCAAGTCTAGGAAACGGTCGGTCCACTTTGATGGAAGAGCACCAACGCGAGTTATAAGACTGACTTGAAAAGGCGTCCATGTCTTCTTCCTTAAATAATTCATGAATCGAAGACTCTGAAGTGCTGGGCCAAAAAGACAAAACAAAAAAAAAACGGCCTGGGAATTTGACCTTGGTCCGCCCACTGTTTGGTTCCAGTTTTTTGTGGGGGCGGGGTCTTAAGAGACCTTTTCTTCCTTCATTTTTTGTTGAATTTTTATTAAATTTGAGTTTGTTACAAGTACAGCACTTCACAGGATGATGCATTAGTGCACAATCTGATTTTGCAATCTTTCAATCGGAAAACCGTTTTAAAGTTAGTGGGCAAAACTTTAATATACGACTGAGACGTTGGTGAGAAAAAGTGACCAAAATCTCAGCCATCCTTTTTTAAAGACGAGTCATCCAGGTATCTCAAGCTCAACCTCACTCTCTCCACTGTGGCAGAAGACATGCAGCTAAACACCCGTCCAGACAGAGTGTGGTCTTGTCTTGTCCCCCTTCGAATGTTTAAAGGAGCACTTATCAAATCACAAGAAATGTTATTTACGTTCCAAGAGCAGGCTTAAACCGTACGTTTTTTTTTTCTACAGCGACCCACAAAACACACATGAGCACTGCCTTTAACAGGCAGAAATCTTGAGCAGAACCCAACTCAGGGAGGACGGCCTACTGCCTTGACCAGTGGGGTTGGGTGGAGTGTGGCTACCACCTAAATACCTTCAAAAATTCCCAAGCTGAAGTTAAACTTTAATTTATCGATCTACCTGTAAAACAATGCATGTGATCGGTGTAAATGACTGAAGCTGTACATTGTCTGAGTCAAGAGGCCAGGACCTTGGACAGGATCTTAGCAGTCAACAGGCCATGCAAAGAAGAGATCCTGCACCGTTATCCTGCAGCTCAGCAACGGTCACAACCTCAAACTAGTTTTCATCAGAACGATTTGTAAAAGTCAACCTGAAGACGATTTACCTCGGGGGGGCCTTCATCAGAGAGGTGTCAGGTTCATTAAAGCGGTCTTCATCTTTAAACGGCTGCAGGTTTAGGAGGTTCAGTGCAGAAGACGCTGGTTTACTGGTCTACCGTCAGTTCAAGGTTAAACAGAGTTCTTCAGGTGGGGTTCATCTTTAATCAAACAGACTGACATCATAGAAGCAAACTGCTCTTTTATTCTGAAATGAAAAGTAGCAAATGCTCATATCCAACATTTTATGACCTTTTCTTGTAGGTTTCAGAGAGACAGATAGAGAGGAAGAGAGAGAGATTGAGAGAGAGGGAGAGTTAGGTGTTGAGTGGGTGTAGAGCTCACCATCAGGCTGGAGGTAGAAAGCGTCTCACCATTTTCTCCCTCTCTCTTTATTTCCCTCCATCTCCAACTATCTCTTTTTCTCTTTCTCTCTCTCCCTCCAGATCCAGCCTTTCCCGTATAAGTAGCGGTTATGTTGACAGCGTAATGAGTCCGTTCTTTCATTTCATAGCACTTATACTCACCAGAGCGCTAAAGCAAGCTGCAACTCTAACTATTACATTATGTTGATCTGCATTCTTTGAAGTTGATAGTTGAAAAGCTCAAAAGGCTCTTCAAAAAATACCTGCATTATATATATATTTTTAAATCTGCTCCACTCAGTTGTTCTCATGAATCCATTGAAGTCCAACAGTCAGTGCCATGAGGCATCTGTACTAGATTCCATCCACATTCCTGGCCCTGTACTCATGTTGGTGAGCCTTTGAGCAACACAGTGAAGTGCAATTTTCCCTCGATGGGTGTTCCAATGGAATGTGACAGATTGTATGAATGGCAGTCGCTCATAATGAGCAGGTGGCTTCTTCATGGTAGCTCTGCCAGCACTGATGAATGTGTGGCTGGGCTCAGCCTTAGAGGTAAGGTGAGGAGCTCAGACATCGGGAGGGAGCTCAGAGTAGAACCGTTGCTAGGCGCCGGTGGAGGTGGGTCGGGCATCTGATCGGGAGGCCTCCCTTTGGAGGTTTTTCGGGCACGTACGAGGGGAGGGGACCGCGGGGTAGATCCAGATCTCAATGGAGGCACAACATCGCAAATCTCATCTGAAGGGGGAATGCTTCTTCCAGGATGAGCTGGAGAGTGTTGCTGGGGAGAGGGACATCTAGAATACTTTTCTTAGCCGGCTGCCAGAACGACCCGACACAGCAAACCTAGAAGAAAATGGATGACTTAGAGCGAGGAAGAACTGGGTTAATGTTGGGAAAGGTCTTTAGGATTTATCTTGTATACATTATATTTTACTCTGTAGTTTGTATACATATATTTTCTTTTTTACGACAAACACCTGGCGTTGGCCGAGTTGAACACAAGGGTCCTTGTCGGTGTCGCTGAACAGGTGATTCCTGCGGGGTATCTGTGAACCTTTCCCTTTTATTTCAACGTGATGAAGCTGTAAACAACAGGTGAAACAAAGCAGCTGGCCCACATCCATGTGCATCAGAAGAAGAATCGTTGTTTACACCATCCCCAGGCCAACAGTGGGCGTTAGCTGCAAACAGAACTGCAGTGTGGAAAGTTGGCCGGTCCGATGCGGGAGAAAAAGGGAAAAATACAATGAGGAAGGAGAAATGTCCTCCAGCAAATCACTGTCTTGGGAACTTTTAGACCTAGCAGGCTTACCAACACAGGTGGGCCAAAACATTACCTGGAACCAGGATTCTTCAGTTGTTATTGTACGTCTGCATGTTCACATAAAAAGATTATGATCGTTAATGTGTTTCTGCGTGACATGTTTTCGTATTCGCTTTATTTGTCTGAATGATATTTTACGTACAGTATTTGGAGAAATGCATCTATCTCAAGAATAAAAGGGCGATTCATTGAATAGTGAAGAGTTCTAGCAGGAGCAGCACCGCACTTTAGACACCGCAGGTTGTTTTCCGTCCGGTCTGTCGGCGAGTTCACATTGAACATCCAGAAATAGAGGCGATTAACTATATGTTAGTTGAAGCTTTGACCTCATTAATTATGGAGCCAGCATCCTTCGCCAGTGAAACTCTTGATGTTTGCTGTCCTGGACAGCTGAGGGGGCTTTGCATCATGGGTGAAACCAAACAGGAAGTCAACTGACGCCGCATATAGCTTCACCATACCTCGCCAGAACATTTAGCATGACAACAATGTTGCCGACGTGAGGCTGTACTGTAAACATCCAGTAGTCAACAACCAAGAAAGGCTTTCAATAACTGACAATGTTCTAAAGGTTCTGTCTCTCATTGAAGGAATTATAAGTAAAGTCAATGAAAACAGGCCCGGTTCTGCCCCCAAATGTAATCACAGCACCTCAGTTACCCAGGAACCAAATACACACATACACATTCACACACCCTCCTACACACTCAAGTCCACACCATATTATGACACAGGTGGGTCGGAGGAGCAATGCCCCTGTTGCTGCTATGGGTGGGGATGGGTTCTGAAAGAGCCGGGGGTCTGTGGTAGTCTTGAGGCGGAGGGCTCCTCTCAGGCTTGCGGGGTAGCGTTGTAAAAAACCCCCACTGAAATTCACACCCAGTGGCAATCACACACACACACACAACTATACACATCTAGCATATTCACTCACACACAGACGCACAAACACACACACACACTCAGTAAGGCTAGCCTGGGCATAATGTTAAGATAACAATGTTGTTATAATTGTACATTTATCACCCTTGTTATTATTTTTGTTGTTGTTGTTGGTTTTGTGCATTATAAATTAAATGTATTATTATTATTATTATTATTATTGTGATTTCCCGTTCACAAATTCTGAATTCTGATTATTGATTCTGTTATTATTTCACTTAAACATACCGCAGTAGTTTACAGAGTTTTCCTTCATGCATTTCATACATTCAATTGTACTGCGTACTCACACACACAAACATAAAAACACACACACACTTACACTCACTCACACATAAACACACACACACTCATGCACACACACACACGCACACACACACTCACACTTACAGTCACACAACACACACGAAGACACACATATAAAAAAACCAAACACAAACACACACAAACATAAAAACACACACACACTTACACTCACTCACACATAAACACACACACACTCATGCACACACACACACGCACACACACACTCACACTTACAGTCACACAACACACACGAACACACACATATAAAAACACAAACACAAACACACACAAACATAAACACACACACACACTTACACTCACTCACACATAAACACACACACACTCATGCACACACACACACGCACACACACACTCACACTTACAGTCACACAACACACACGAACACACACATATAAAAACACAAACACAAACACACACAAACATAAACACACACACACACTTACACTTACACTCACATAAACATACACACACTCATGCACACACAGACACACACACACGCACACTTACAGTCACACAACACACACGAACACACACATATACAAACACAAACACAAACACACAAACATAAACACACACACACACACTTACACTCACACACACATAAACATACACACACTCATGCACACACACACACAGACACACTTACACTTACACTTACACTCACACAACACACACGAACACACACATATACACACACACGCATACACACACACACACATAAAGACACACACACACTTACACTTACACTCACACACACACACATGCACACACACACACGCACACACACTTACACTTAAACTCACACAACACACACATATACAAACACACACGCGCACACACTCTCAGTGACACACTGTGGCAGTCAGATGGCGGTGGATGACCTAGTTAAGATTTAGCTGCAGGACAGATAAACCGTTAGCACCCTGGGAAGCTAGTTCATCCTCTCCACTCAAAACAAGGCGTGTTCGTTGGGCTGTTTGGTATTGACACACACTGACAGTTACAATTACATTAGATGGAGATTTGGATTTTTTTTTGTGAAAAGTGTTTGTTTCTTTAAATTTCCTCTTGAATAACATTTTATAATTGAATTCAAAAGCCAGAGCTCAAATTTTAAAAAGAAAGTCAAATTGGATTAAGAGAGAAAATATCTCAGCAGCTATCTGGTAGCACATTATCTTTGCTACCTCCTAGCACAATATCTTTGCTACCTCCTAGCACAATATCTTTGCTACCTCCTAGCACAATATCTTTGCTACCTCCTAGCACACTATCTTTGCTACCTCCTAGCACACTATCTTTGCTACCTCCTAGCACACTGTCTTTGCTAGCTGGTAGCACATTGTCTTGCACAAAGTTCCTCTCAGGTCTTCAGCTCTGCCTCCTGTCTTCTGTTCCGAGCCACCGCCTCTAAACCATCTAGCAGAGATGCTCTCCTCTCTGCTCTCCTCTCCGTCCTGGAAACCTTTTACTCTCAAGTATCTCCTTTGGGATCAATAAAGTTCTATCTCATCTCATCTTATCTTATCTTTCACTCTTGCTGCTACTCTTCTGTCACAGATAACTCCTCACTAAAATGCTCCATAAAAATCTCATTTGATCATATGAATGAATAACTTTAATTAATAATTATATGACTTATAAGATGTATTAACATTACTCATCTTGTCTTTACTCGATTATTCACAGTTGTAGTTCAACAATCTTGGATTTCCCCTCCGATATCTGTCTGCACGTCGGTGTTAGGTGATCGCTGGTCATTTCTTTACATGAGGTGGAAAAAGATGTGGTATGAAAAAAACATTTTCACATCATCTTTCAGTCTTCAGTCAAGCTGTCAAATACACTTTACAGCAAAAGCTTTGTGTGCGTATCTGTGCGTGTGTGCGTGTGTGTGTGTGTGTGTGTGTGTGTGTGTGTATGTGTGTGTGTACTGCTGGAGCCCGACACCACAGACATTTGACAGAGAGAATTAGAGACAGAGAATCATTTCCTGTGTTATAGACAAAGGAAAAGAGTAACTTGAATGTAGAATCAAGCTTACAGTCGTTGGTCCTACTCCTCACCTAAACTGCCATTTTGCCTGCATGCACTCTATTGTCATAATGATAATGCTATACATCTTCCCCCCACTTCAACAAACTTTGCTTTAATCCTTTAATGTCCTGCTCAAATTTCTTGGTTGAGCACATTTTCAGTCCCTATCCCTTATTGAAGAATGTGACTGAACCTGTTTATAATGTGACCCAGTGGCAGCATGTATATGCTAAAGAGTAAGGGGCCAAGGATGGACCCCTGACGGACACCACATGTCAAAGGGGACACCGAGGATGAGGCATTTACCATGACTACTGAGAAAGTCCTGTTTTACACTAAATTGGATATTTTTATTTATTTTTTGACATTTTAAAGCATGTGAGGACGTACTAAACAGAGTGATGTAACTAAAAACAACCTAAAAGAAAAGTCTAATAAGGCTTAAATAGTTTTCTAAAAACATGCTTTACCAAAATGCTGAAAAAAATCTAATCAAAACTTGACTTTTTTTCCGTGACACATGGATCATTCTCAAATTTCATACTCAAATAGACCTTAGTCCGAGGAAGAACTGGATTTTTTTGGAAAGGTTGGATGTATATTTCCAAACACCAGGGGGAGCTTTAATTCAAGTTTTCATGCCATTATGTCCATAATGTTGGTCTGATTTAGTTTACCTTATTATTTCATATTTCACTCACTAGGGGGTGCTTTGTTTCTCTTTTCTTTTCTTTTTTTTACAAAAAACTTATTTTCTGGACATAGATTCACATTTAATTTGACTTCCAATTAGGGAGATTGCTTGTATAACCCTAGTTTTCCTACTTAAAGTTAATTATTTCTTACTGTATTAACTCCATCTTCATCACTGTCCAATAATGATACATTCTTTGGGAGTTAGTTTCATAAACAAACCTGCTGTTTTGGTCTCGTTCTGTTTGGTCAATTCATATTCTTGCATTACATCCAGTCAGTTGGAAAACATGGAGAGAATCTAACCCGAGAAAAACCCGTTCCATTGTTTATACTGTATAATTTTTCTGATGATCACTTTAGGCAAATGTTTATATGCCTCCTTTGTAACTTTCAGTCGGTTCCGGCCTTTTTTATTTGTTTTGTTTTGTTTCTTGTTTGCTCTGAATGAGGGATCTTATGAATCTTTTTCAGTCAAGATGAGCTTTGGAGCTGTATTGAACTGTAAACCCAGCTACTGAGTTCTCTTCACTCTGGTCTCATAAACACAAGTTTACTCAGATCTCATTTTTAAAACTTCTCTTCTCCCCTTTCTTATGTCGCTTATTCATTCAAACATTGGAGGCACACACACCTGAGTTGTTGCATAACCCTCTGTCTCAACGACGGCAGGCTGGAACATGACAAGAACAGCTTCGTTTTCGAGGGTGACGGCTGTCAAGAGACGCTGGTAGTGACATAATCGAGCCTGTGAGGAACCGAATGGACCTCTGTGTATGTATAGACGGAGATTTTAAACCATAAGCCGCTGATCCTTTTCAATTTCATCAATAGTCCGGCTCTTATGTAACTCTTCCTCTGGGCTACAGAACTGGGGCGTCTAGTTTAATAGCACAGGCTAGGTGGGACGTCCAACAGGAAGTACATGACGGTTCATCTTCACAGAAAATGTCTTTTCCCTTCCTTTCTTTTAAAAACCTAACTTACTTTCCGAAAGTCCCTCACTCCTGTCATGTGAAGCTAAACGTCTACAGCCATGCTAGCAGCTCGATCACAATACCTGTAAAGATGAACTACCGTCTATCATTAATTATTTTATGGGATTGACATCGCCGCCAACGTATTCGCGTCTGACGCATTCCGCCAGACGACCATAGATACGTTTTTATTTTATATCCACATGGGCCTTAGTGCAAGGAAGAACTGGATTAATTGTAACTTTACAACACTAGGGGGAGCTTTATCTCCCAAAAACAATAATGTCTCAGCTGTTGCTCCGATTTAGTCCAAATTTGGTGCGTATGAATCGACCTCTCCCTTGTATATCATATTTTACTCTAATAGTTCTTTTTTTAATCACTAGGGGGAGTTTTTTTAAATTACAAACACGGTTTTTCTGTGTTCTTTTTTTTTGCTTGTATAAAGCAGGGGATTGGGGGCTTTTCGGGGATATACCCTTGCTGTCAGGGACGACAGTGTCGGATTAACTTACCTGATAAGTTGCAATAAAGCAGGCAGCAGTGAAGTTGATGCTACGCTGCAAGTTGTTGAAGTTGTCGTTGCTGAAGCTTACAGACGTTAACTTTAGCATCTTATGTTCCGTGTTTCCAAGAGTCAGAGCCTGGTAGGTACGACGAGCGTCTGATACCGGTAAATCTTTCATGCTTGGACGTCACTGTGTGTAAATCCAGTGTCCAAACCCGCCAAGAGACGGTGGGCGCTGATGTTGATGTCGGCTTCAGCGCCACCGCTACTACAGACGGCGTAGACGAACCCAAGACGTATGCAGTGACGCAGTGTTGTGGCCCTGTAGCCTGTAGAAAAACAACATTGATTCCCAATTCACTTTGGTGGAAAAAGGGTAACAGTGGCGATGGTAACTCGTTGATGTTCCGTCATACCCAAATGTTGTGATTTAGAAAGAAACCAAAAATACGACTAAGGCTTTGGAGAATGTCAGTTCTGGAAGGAATTGGTCGTAAAGTAAGTTCAAACACTGCCATCAGTCCTACCAGGGCTTTAAATCTACTGCAGCCTCACATTTACATTTTCTTGTTGCCACTTACACAGAATGCTTAAGATAATAATAGGCGCGCGATTCAAATCATTAATGCTTGAGGTTATAACTCTTCGCAGCATGAAACCATGTTTTTTTGACCTTCACCATTATTGCAGTGAGAAGTTCATCGTAGATAATATAAACGCAGGTGCACCAAATTAAATGTGGCTTACATTGTCGTTATTATTACTTCCTGGCTCTTCCTGTTTCATCTCGTTCCCGTTCTTCCTCTGTTTGTTGTTTGTTTACACTATTCAAATTGGACTGACCTTTTTTGTGAACGCTGTTTAGTATTAATTTGTAAGCGGTGCAGAAGAAGAGTAACTGAATAATGGCTCTTTGCTATTGTTCAGCCAGAAATGGGGGAGCAAACTCCTAACAGAAGTATATGTCCTGTGTTTGAAGAGTCAAAATGAAGAGTCAACATGAAAAGTCAAAATGAAGAGTCAAAATGTTTAAGCATTTAGTTTACAGCTGCCTCCTGGGTTTATTAAAAACGGTGTAAATACCTGAAGTTACATTTTTCTGGTTGAAAAAAGAAGATAGTTCCACTTCTTTAGTAAAACATTCACTAGTGTGTAGTATACTATTTGTCAGTGGACTTGAAATAGTGCGGCCGTTTATCCGTTTAGCCTTTTATCCCAGCTGACATGGACTGAGAGTCCAGGTACCCCCATGGACGGGTCACTAGTTCTAGAGTTTTCTTAAGCAAGTATAAAACACCGTGTTTTCTGTAGCTTTTGTGAATGCTGGGTAATTAATACGTTTATTTGCAGTTTTCACGATGTTGATTAACGTTTTATTCTAAGTCAGAATGACCGCAAGACCCGGGAGTTAAGCAACGCTAGCACTGCTAATCAAAACATCATGAAATTATTGTGTCTTATATCTGTTTTATTCGCTAAATGAAACATTAGAAAACGCCGGCATCCATTTTAGTTGACCTTTGCAAACGCTTCCGTTGTGTTGTGGCTTTTGCCTCGCACACGTGTTGTCAAACTGATGAAGATGTTTTCTTTATTCGCTTGCGTTTTATCTATTTTCAGGTTTTCTCTTAAGCTACACTGCCTTTGTCCCTGTTGGCTGCCCTAATAATAGCCAAATAGGCCTTAGTGCAAAGAAGAACTGGATTGATTTTGGAAAAGATTAGTTCTATATTTCAGACACTAGGTGGAGTCGTCGGGCCATAATACCTCAACCGCCGGTCTGATTTAGTCCAAATTTGGCGCATAGGAATGGAGTTAATTGCTTTATCTGAAAGAGGTTTTGAGTTATAATTTTGTTGGTCCAGTTTAGTACAAATCTGGTTCATATGAATCGACTTCAAGAGACTTGGGACATGACTTTTGAGGGGTTTTGTTTGAGCTGCAGAGGTGTAATGTAGATAGTCTTTATTTATTTATAATAATTTGTCACAATTCATTTCAAAACAAAAGAGAAAAAGCAAAGTTTCATAATAATTTTGATATGTGTTTTTTTCTATTTTTAGGGACACTCATTTAAATATGTTACATTAATTTTCTCTGAACCTAATCTGGAGCACTCCCATTAAAAATTCCCCGTAAGTCCCTGAAAGTCCCACTTCAGCCCCTGTTCCTCGGCCACAGGAGGTAAAGGGACAGCAGGTTCCACCACTGTAAACACAATATACATTTACCATAATGTTAATTTGAAGTTGGTATGGTCGATAAAGGCGAGAATATCTGTTCATTTTGTGACGAGCTGAATTGTGTTCGGATTTAAATCTTGCTCCTGCAAGGAATTATGAGATTCTATAGTCTCCTTTCCTTTCATGAAGGCTATGTCCGAAAATCAGTGTTTTTTGTAAAAACACTGAGTAAAATATGACGAGAGGGACTCTAGTCAATTCATATTAATCAAATTTAGACTAAATTGCACCAACAGTGGAGAAATTATGGCCCGAAAAAAAGATTTTTTAGATAAAGCTCTCCCTAGTGTTGGATATATGCAACTGACCTTTCCGAAAATCCATGAAGTTCTTCTTCACACTAAAGTCTCGCCCAATCGCCAAACCCCCTATCCTTCCTACATTTTAATATTTTGACATATCATACATGATGCGCACACACATCATGTGAGTGCATACCAACACTCACAGCTACATTAGATACGTTAATACACAGCGGTAAGTACTCTGATCTGAAACTACGGAGAGCTGATGTCCTTCTGCGCCTTTTTGTGCGCCTGTGCGTGTTTGTTGGTTGTGCATAACCGCCGTCATGTTTGAAGCTGTGTGACTGTCTTCAGCACAGGCGGCATAGGGGTGGATGTGTGTGTTCAGTAAACAAGGATGAGTGTTGTGGTGTTAAAGGCTGTATTTGACTATGCAGCAGCGCCATCAGAGCGTTTCTGTAGGGAAAGTAGTAATCGGATAACGAAATTAAAATGAGGGAAAAGGTCGCACATTGCCCCGTTAAGGCCGGGTCACATAAAACCAGACATTCATTCGTTGTCCTCGACAGTAAGGTTATATCCCGAAACAATCCTTCAATCCCCTGCGTTGTACAAGCAACCCTGCTGATTGAAAGAGAGGAAAATGGTGGCTCTATCTAAAAAACGACCCTTGCAATTAGATAGATCTCAATTTCACCAATAGGTTGGGTCTTTATTCCTACTTCTGCTATCGTTTGGCCAATCAAGCCTTCATCTGAGGAAGAGGAAGATGTGGTGGAGATCAAGCAATTTAGACCAGGCGCTATACAGTTGGCCTCTGATCTCACAATTTGAGGATAAACTTATGAAAGGATGTAAGTAACAGGTGAACAGGAAGTGCTATAGTGCTGAAGTGCTGGAGAAAAGACGGGGACAGAAAACAGGTAGTCCACTCTCTGCTCAAATCCCTGCAGATACCAACTCTCAGCTGGAGGGACCTCTACAGCTGCAGGAGCTTCACGCCGCTCTGCAAAGCATGCTGGGACGGAAGTCTCCGGGCATTGACGGCCTCACTGTGGAGTTTTATGAAGCCTTCTGGGACATTTTAGCAGCCGACCTCCTCGATGTGTTTAATGAAAATCTGGTTCTCGGTTCTCTGCCAACGTCCTGCCGCCGGGCCGTCATCACCCTCCTACCCAAGAAGGGTAACCCGCAGGACGTCAGGAACTGTGTCTCTCCTCTGCACGGACTTCAAGATTCTGTCCAAAGCCTTGGCCAACAGGCTGAGGGAAGCCATGGAGCCGGTCATCCATCGGCCTTCCTGGGGAACGAGAGAACGGTCCAGAAGAACTGGGAGAACGTCACCGCTACAATAGAAGGTAAATTAGAGAGATGGAAATAGTTGCTCCTTCAGACGTCCTACAGAGGTCCGGTGCTCGTGGTCAACAACCTGGTAGCCTCACTTCTCTGGAATCGACTGACATGTTTGGGCCCCCCCTCAGGCTTACTTGTACAGATCCAAACTAGACTGGTACATTTATTCTGGGAGGGTCTACACTGGGTTAGGGTTAGGCTAAAACAGTTGGTTGATGCAGCAGGTCCGGAGCTGACCGGTTCTGGTGCAGTGGGCTCTCTACTGTGCGTCCGTTCCGTCCGGGTGGCTCAGAGGGTTCTGGAGCTCTGGAGGGGAAAACTGACTGGCACAGAGAGAAGACTCATACTGAGGTTTGGTCGAGGAGCTACAGAACCCAACCACAGAGACCCTTTCCCTGACATCTACCTGGACCCCGTGTTTGGAGAGTTCTGTGGACCTGTTCTGACGGCAGGCAACCCTCAGACGCTGAGTCTGCACAACACAGACAGGAGAACGTTGTACATGAACTGTGTGAAGGTGCTGAACAGGACTGGACCTCAGAGCAGACTTCAGAGCATGTGGATGAGCAGACTGGGAGGAACCTCTGGGCCGGTCCCACAGTGGAGGGTTTTATACAAACCCCCCATAAAGAAATGGACAGCGGACCTCCAGTGGAGGATCCTACATGGTGCTTTCGCATCCCATACTTTTATTTCAGTCATTAACCCTGCTGTTACAAACAAATGTCCGTTCTGTGACCTTCATGAAATGGTGTTCCTTGTTTTCGCCGAGTGCGAGACTCTCAGAGTTCTTCTCGTTTTTTTTTAAATTTGGGTTTGAGTTAGATTTGATGTGATAAGGAAAATAAAGTGTTTTTAAAAATGAAAAAAAATCTCTCTCCCTCTCGCCCTCTCTCTCTCTCTCGCCCAGTTTCTCCTTTCTCTCTCTCTCTCCTTTCTCTCGCGCTGTCGCTCTCCGGCTCTCTCCCCCACTCCACTCTTTCTCTCTCTCTCTCTCTCTCTCTCTCTCGCTCTCTCTCTCTCTCTCTCTCTCTCTCTCTCTCTCACTCATCATTTCTCTGTGCGCTCAGCAGAAAAGGAGGAAGCGGTGAGAGCCGCGCGCGCTCGTCTCATCGAAGACAGACAAGATAACAAAAACCCGAACAAACTCCAGAAACGGTGACCGCCACCCCGAACTACCGACAGAACTCTTTACAACTGTTCGCCCGAGACGCCTCTGTCGCCTCCAGTTCACGTTTGCTCCGTGAAACGAAGCACGCAGACACAGAGAGTCGGAGAATGGCAGACTCGGCGGCGGCAAGCAGCGATGGAGAGGATGGACCCCGCGAGCCCATGCGGGGCTTCGCGCGCCAGGGAGCCCTCCGCCAGAAGAACGTGCACGAGGTGAAAGACCACAAATTCATCGCGCGCTTCTTCAAGCAGCCAACCTTCTGCAGCCACTGCACCGACTTCATCTGGTGAGATGTTCGGAACCACATGTGCAGGCGTGAAAGAGATATCGAGCTATAATGGCATTTAGACTCTGTATTATTTATCAGGCATTAATGGATGTTCCAAGAAATAGAATAAAAAAGACGTGTATGACAGTTTAGCAGTGACACACAGTAGTGAGGAGCAGGCAGAAAAGATTTAGACCAGAAATAAAAAAGGAAACTTTGCAGTTTTTCCTAAAATAAAACCGGATTTCAGCTTTTTGCATCTACTTTTTTGATGCTATGAACCAATCAGCCATAACGTAATGACCACAGACAGGTTACGTCAGAATGACAGTGATTATGTAGTTCAATCACACCTGTCAGACAGTGGGTGGGATATATCAGGCAGCAAGTCAACATTTTGTCCTCAAAGTTAATGAATTGGAATCAGGGCAAATGGTCAAGCATTAGGATTAGAGTTACTTTGACAAGAACCACATTTTTGTGATTAGATGATCTGGTCATGGCGTCTCCAAATCCAAAGGTGGTCTAAGGAAGGACGGGGTCATAACTGCTCAAGGCTCATTAAAGGCACTAGGCCGGCTGTTACGTTTACTTAAAAGCAACATGTATTTTTTATTAAAGGTCGGAACCCTGTCGGCTAACTATACCAGTGACAGCCGATACGAATGGGTTCATGTGTGCCAGATATAAGTGATCGAATCATAACGGGCATACATGAATCATAAAGATGATAAAGAACTTTCAGAGGATTCAGTCATGTTGTCATGAACTGATTAAATCAAGTTTCCTGTTTTGTTTGTTTCGTTTTCTGTCAACCCTTCACGCCAGCTGTATTCAAACCTACGTCTCTGTTACTGTTCATATTGTTTGCACTCATCGGGCGTTCTTCGGATGAATGTTATAAAATCATTTTATTAGATTCAATGGGTTTGTTTCAGCACTGAGAAATGATGTCGGGCCAACTTAACAAATTTGGGTTTGATCCTCTTTAGGATAATTATCATTACATGTAGATATTTGGAGAGTCGCAACTTCTCCGTCCGGACGGTGGAGAAGAACGTCTCCGTCGAATTAAACTCTGTAAAGCATCTTTGCGTTTTCGTGTTATATAAGTATAATGTATTATTATTATTATGATTAATAATGTCCTCACCAAGAAAAAGGCGATGGAGATGTATTTCTTCGAGCCATTTATTGATTGAAGATCTTAAACACTCTAAATTGATCGTGAAATCAAAAATTATTTGGTCAAGAAGGTTTTTTGAAACAGTATAAAAAAACTTTCATGATGAAATTTAAATGTAAATGTAAATAATCAATTTTG
>JBBDHG010000138.1:640000-757500 GCA_037951165.1 Lophius americanus
GTGTGTGTGTGTGTGTGTGTGTGTGTGTGAGAGACATGCAAAGTGGACGCACTTCTCGTTTTGTACAATGTTTAACCTGTTCTCTGTGTATCTTCTTTCCGCAGGGGTTTTGGGAAGCAGGGATTCCAGTGTCAAGGTACGTTGATTACACACACACACGCACACACAAACACACAAACACAGACACAGAGATTCTCACACACCAAGCAAACGTTTAGGTTGAACTCTACAACTGAATTGTAGATGTCATATATGTTATCTTTATTATTTTGACTTTCTTATGTTTTCTTTCCATATCTATTTTAGTGAAACCTTGTACCCCGACTGAATCGCTTCCTCTTCCTTTCCTCACTATCCATCTTTCCTCTTCTCCTTCTTCTACTCCTCCCAAGTGAACAGCTGGTTTCTGAGCTCTCTTTCCTGGTTCAAACATATCAATTACATCACCATACCTCTGCATGTTTCCACAGTGACTTAGATTAAAAGAAAGGGAAAATATTAGGAGTATAGCACAATCCTTCAATTGTGTTATGTTAAACTTGATTTAAAGAACGGATTTCCCAAACATCAAACCAGAATGGCACTCAGTACAGAGCATACCTTACCTTACCTTGTCTTAAAACAAACTCCTAGCCCTGCTACCACAACTAAACCCCATGGAAACCGGTTTAAAGCCCATAAATCTGGACTTCTAAGCAGATGTGCATCAAATTACCCAAACACCACCTGTGCGTATCCGGTTACCCTTGTTGGCCTGCAATGTCAGGAAATAGTCCGTCCACATCTCCTCAAGTAACGCCTGACAGAATGAAATGAACTTCTTCAGCAGGAGCCGTAAGGTTGTGTATTTTTATTTTAATGGTTGGTGCAAACTATAAAATGACTTAACAGCGGTCGGATTTAAGTGGATTTTATAGAAATACTATGAAATGTTTCATATTATTTCTTAAGGCATATCTTAAGGCATATCAATGCCTTAAGTCAGGACTAGATGCAGGGTGAGGTGGAAACAGCGAGTTTCCTCATGTGCAAAATGACTGTAACCAACAGAGTCTGAATCATAAAACATAATTGTCTTTGTTTACGTGAATGTTTAGTTACCTACAATAACTAGGTCTATGCTATCATCACCAACAGCAAGGGTATATCCCCAAAAAGTCCCCAAAGTCCCAACATAATGGCCGAGGTCACAATGATCATAACACGACCCCGGTTTGTCTGAAAGGTTTAAGATGACATGCAAATCAAACGTTAACTAGTCCAACCAATCTGAGTTATATGAGTAACGTTTGACGTTTGTTCCTCTTGTTTTTTCATTTTGCCACTTCATACATGCAAAAACGGAAGTTATATTTGCCTCTGTTGAAATATATTAGATATATTTTCAATTGTGTTTTGTTAAACCATTAAGGCGTGGAGCGTGTTCTCCAGTTTAAAGGCCAGCCCCCCTAAAAGCAGTTTTTGACAGACAGGTAGAATGAATGCTAGGAACAGTCTGCTGCAGTTTTTCAGACATCAGATTCATTCGTTTAGATATACTGTCTTATGGCGTGAAGCATATAAAGTATATTTCCTGTGTGAACCTTTAGCCTTGTTGGAACTCAGCCATATTTTAGTAATATATAATATCCTCAGTTAATACTGTATAACACTCTTTAAAGTAGGCAGTTCCAAAATGTTATTATTACATATTATTAGATACTAAAAAAGAAGATTTTATGATTATTCTTTGACAAACAATATCAGGTTTGTTTCTGTCGCGGTAACTTAACTGTCCTTCCACTTCATTCCTCTGTTTTCATACACCACCACAAACTGAGGAGTGGGTCATATTACTTTGTATTATGTATATATTGTGTTTTGTTTCCAGAAAAAAAGTCAAATGTCTTTTCATACATTTGTTTACACTCCACAAGGAGTACTGAACCTGTACCTTTTCCTATTTATCATCTGGAATTTTCTTGTTACCATGGTTACAATTTGAATATAGCCTCAGTGGGATCTGAGGGGTTCTTCTGAAACGTTGTGTTCGTGTCTGCATTACAGAGGAACCTCTTACTATTTTGTAGAACATGTTTATGGCCCCACCAAAGAGGACCTACAGGGTTATGACCATCTTGACAAATTACATAATTTTATAGGCAGATAAAGGGGAACCGTCTATCTTGGTCCTTCACGTAACGCTGCTTTTGACACCATTAATAATATAATGTTTTATAGCGATGTGTGAACAGTGGTTCAGCTCATAATTGTGGGACGGATGTTTTTTAGTACCTCTTAATAGCCATGTGTTCTTTCTTACTCTGTTGGTATATGTGGTTTTCCCAAGGTTCAGTTCTCAGTCTCCACCTCTTCTCCTTTAACGTGCCTCTGCTTGCCCAAATAATCGGGCAGGTTGGTTTAAAACTAACAGTTGTTTGCAGATGACACCCAGTTGTAAGTGTCCATAAAAGTAAATAATTAAAAAAGGTTAAACAGCCTATTATAGAGTGGCACTCTATTATTGCTACTAACTGCTTAGTAGCAATAATAGAGTGCCACTTAAATATTTACAAGTCATTTCTGACTAAACAAAGATTCTCAGATTCAGTTCCAGCCCAGAAAGCGTTTGAAAAACTATGTTGATCAAACGGTCCGATTTAGTCCGAAGTTGGTGCATACAAATATGTACTCAAGGAGATCTGTCTTAAATCATATTTTATTCTAATAGTTCATATTTTACTCAATAAGGGGAGCGTCAGACATATTTTCACATTTCATTTGAGGAGTTGCTGGTACGATGCAGGGAGTTGCTGTTTCTGACCTTGAATGCATTATTCACACCTTTGTTTTTTCCCGTCATGTCTTATTTAATTAACTTTTTGCCAGCCTAAATCGAACCACCTAGGCGCGACATCAGCCGGTCCAGAATGCAGCACCCAGACTGGGACTAACCTGAGTTCTGGTATTACTCCTGTTTTAGCCTCAATCCATTTGCCACCGGTTAAGTAAGGTATAGAGGTAAAGATTCTTTTAATCAGCTTTTAGGCTCTGCAAGGATCAGCTCCTGCATACATCACTGAGATACTGATCATCTAGACCAGGGGTCCAGTAAAGAGAGAATTTCCTCAGGCAACGACCCGGAACATCATTTTGACTCGTGTTGTAATTCAGTACCAAATATTTTGAAGTCGCCTAGTAATTCTTACAACGTCTGTATGTAAACAAATATAGTAGGGGAACTTAAATAATAAAATAATTATACATAGATAATGTTGTTTCACGTAAAATAGGGTATGCTTTAAGGGTAGGCTTTTGAAATAGGTATCTTAAAATAAAGTAGTTAATTGTAGAAAGAAGTGTGGTTTGAGTTTTCTTCTTCTTCTTCTGTTTGTTAACTACGTTTCAATCAGAGAAGACAGACAATGAAGAAGAAATTAATGTTTAGTCCAACAGATCATGTGTGATAATTAGTCTTTGGAGCTCAGACTCTGAAGGGAGATTGTGATCAAAGGGTCTCAGCATGAATGGAATATCCCCTCCTTTGAGTGTGAATAGTGGTGGTGGTGGTTGATGACTCTGCTGAGGGCGATGAACGATAAGGCTTATGGATCTTGGAGAAGTAGGTGGAGATGGGGAGGTGGAGGGTGCACCAACCAGCCACATGAATAACTAGATGAAAGGAGGGGAGAGAATCATATTTAAAGACAGCATCTCATGGTGAAGCGCTAAACATGTAGCATGTGTGACAGGGATTGGATGATGAGGCTACCTGAATGAGAGTAACTGATATTCATTGATTCCCCACACTGTAAAGCTGACACACGGATCATGTGTGAAAGGTGAGGATGGTAGAGCGGTATGAGCAGTAACTGTGGCCCGAGTGTTAAAGAGGATAGTCTTCCTGTACTTTCACTAGATCTCCATTTTACAACAGATCTTATCAGAACAAAACCCTTTTCTCCTCTTAAATCCCACCTGCCCTCGTTCTCCTGTTTAACGAGACATCTTGTCCTGCCAAGATTTTAAATCAGGCCTGGAAAGGTGAGATTGCTGTACACACATGTTTATCTGGCTTGGACGCATATTTTATTTTAATCATGTTATGTTTAATTTATATTCGTAGCTGAGAAAGCTGCTTCATAGTTGTATATGGAACCCAACATGGCCAGGATGTGGAGGGATACTTTCTTCAAAAGGTCTCTAAGCCTGCTTGGAGCCAGACTGGGTCAGTTCCTCCAAAACGCTGTTTCAGCACCACACCGGCTTTTAGATCGGTCTGTTGCATCATGAGAAGCCAATGTTTTCTTCAGCGGGATCTCCTTTGAGAACTCTGTGATATCACCTGAGAAATGGGTTCTGAACTGACAAGTTGAGCTGCTATCCAATACTGAGGCTGTCAAGACATTTGCTGAACCTTACTATTGTCTTGTTGACAAAATGAACAACAGCAGATAAATCTCTCACCCTGATCTTGTTCCCCCACTGATGCGAAGTGTGCCCCGTCTCAAGTTTCAAGCTTGAAGTTCCTTCTGGAAGGAGCAGACAGCTGTCATCAGGTCAAACGGTTTTTTATCCTTACCCTGTAGTTTCAGATTAAGTTAATTCAGGCGACAATTGATATCAGCCTGAAACCAAACATCCATCTTTTTCGTATCTTTTAAAGATTGAGAGAATTGTGTTTCCTTCTGCCTCTTCAGTTGTGCAGAGTAAGCTCTCTCTCTCTCTTTCTCTCTCTCTCTCTCTCTCTCTCTCTCTCTCTCTCTCTGTCTCTGTCTCTGTCTCTGTCTCTCTCTCTCTCTCTCTCTTCCTCTTTCTCTCTCTCTGTCTCTCTGTATCTCTTTATCTCTTTCTCTCTCTTTCTTTATCTCTCTCTCTCTCTCTTTCTCCCCCTCTACCCCTCTCTCTCTCTCTCTCTCTCTCTCTCTCTCTATCTCAAAGGCAGGAGCCTCATCATGGTTCATGGTCACTGAAACCCCTTGTTTGGATTTACACAAGCGCCAGAGGATCCTGATTCAATATTCAGGTCCTTGAAATGTCAAAGATATTATAGATTTATCACCACACACATCATTTACAACACTTCACATCTAATTTGATGAGTTAGATCCGGAGGATTGCTTGTACGATGCAGGGGATTTGGGGCTATTCAGGGATGCACCCCTGCTGTTGGGGATGACGAAGGCCTGGTCCTGATTTCTTTGTACTTGATTTCTGTTACATAATTCTCGTTTTTCTTTTCCTTCCGCTGAGCCTTGCAGGGCGCCGCGCTTCTCCCAATGCTTTTCTTAAGTTTGGAAAACTTAATATTCCTTATATATAAAATTGAACCGAGACACTTTGCTCACATTCATCCGCGATAGAGGGTTTAATCTATTCCAGTAGCTGACGACGAAGACAAAAGCAGCTGTTTCTGCGGTGGTCTTCACAGGATGAGTTTGACATAGTGTACAACTGAATACATGATCGCTGTTTAGAGCGGCTCACGGCCTCAGTGTCTTTGAACCTGTAAACAATAAACGGTGAGGCCCCAGTGGGACCCTGACGTTTAATTCTCCATGAAACTTAAGAGAGCAGGGAAACGACGGGTGGAAGCAGCTGGTATTATGTCATGATATTTTGTTAGGAAGTGTGTAAAACTGGTGAGAATATTTCATTTTCTGTGTGTACGAGCATGTGTGTGCGTGTGTGTATGTGTGTGTGTGTGTGTGTTTGTGTGTGGATGTGCTTCCATTTAATAAGTTAGTGAGCGCTTATTTCTTTAATGGGTGTTTGCGCGGAACTACTCGGTGTTCTGTTTCTGCGTGATTGCTTTTGTGTGTGTGTGTGTGTGTGTGTGTGTGTGTGTGATTTACACGCTTTCCTAATCCGTGTTAAAAATGAGTTGGGTTTCAATGTGTCAGAGGCTGTCAAGTGTCCTCAACTATTTCCACAAGGACTCAATGTCCATATTATCCCTTTCGAGAGCTTGTGTGGGATGGGGGCTGGGGGATGGGGGCTGGGGGATGGGGCGGGGGCAGGGTCCGGGGTGCCGGAACCATGTGTAGCAGGGAATACGGTAGAATGAGGAGAGAAGATAATACAGATAAAAAAAAAGCAGATGCTTGCTAAGATGAATAACAAGGATATGTGATGAGGAGGAGGGAGACGCAAGGGAAGAAAAACGAAAGAAAAACTGGGGGTGGAATTCATAGGGTGAGACAAAAGAGGGAGAAAGTGAGTGGGAAGGATGTGGGATGAAGACGATCACGTGTGATTTCCTTTGAAAGCTGCATTGAACGTAGCAAGTGCAGAAAAAGATATAGATTAAAGAGCCGGTAGAGTCCATCGTAAAGCTGAGGTCGTATCGAACGCAGCATTAAGAACGTGGTGCAGAATATCAGACAATATAGTGAAGGAAAAGTGGAAGTAGTGGAAAGTGAGATTGAGGACTTAAAAACAGGTGTGTGTGTCTAAAAAGAAAAACCTTTTTTAGGTTTTAACATTCTAAATGAAATGAAATGAACAAAAAGTACGGGTTATATGATAATAATATTAATATGCCAAAAAATGTTAACGCCCAAAAACAACTGTAGAAAATGTAGTTTCTACTGATTTTGGAAAAACTTGAAGGTTCTTGTGAGAACTTCAAGCCATTTCATTCTCCTGTAAATGAACCATTGTGGTGATGATGATGATGATATGGAACAGCGCTGGTAGCGATCGGGTCCGGTTGTGTCTGGAACTTGTTCAGCCAGGTTCTTAATGCAGTCTGCTAGTTCTCTGGATTTTTTTTCTTCTAAGTGTCCAAATACTGTCCCAGTTGCAATTTGATTATGAATTTCATTCAATTACTACAATTATCATTTTACATTGCGATTTTTAAAAAATCTTTTCTTATGTAAAATTAAGTTAGAAGATTTGACACCTTTTTTTTTATTTTATTTTATTAGAAACATACAAAGATTAAAGAAACCAGGAGGCGGCAAACACCGTTCCACAGCACTGTATTGACTTCACCATCTACTGCTCTCGATTTCCATCCTAATTATAATCCTTCTCTGATGTGCTGAGATCTTATTGTGCCTTCTCTGCAGAAAAGGCTTTCGCTGTGCTCCTGTCATCAAAATGTTTTTTTTAGACAACTGCACAAACCTCAGCATGGGTTTCCTCATGACATGGAATAATTACACATGTAAAAAAAAAACACTGCATAAATTGGCTAAAGCAAATGGTTGAATTTAACTGCAGTATGTGCTGGAATGACAGATTGAGAGGTGGTGGGTGAGAACATGCACATGAAAAAGAGGTAGAAACTAGGCAAGAGGAATAAAAAAAATGAAGGTGTAGGCATGAGGTGTAGAATGCACCTGCATGCCCATAAATGTGTTGTTTGCTGCAGCTATTTTCACTCTTTGAAAGGAGAAATGCATGTATTTATAGAAAGCAGCGTTCAAGATGCTGCATTGATTGATGCTGCCTTTTGTGTTTGGGCTTAATAAGGTGTCTCTTGCTTTTGCCAGCAACCGTCAAGCTGCTGTTGGGCAACATGGCCACACTTCCTCTGGAATCACATAACAGTCTTTCTGCCTTTTCATGAGCCGGTCCAGGTTCAAACGAGTCAGTGGACGCTTGAAATCATCCGTGTTTATTGGCGGTGTCGAACGCAGCTCAGGTGATTCTGCAATCCCGACCTGTGTGGGCAGGAGGTCTTTGGATCTGAAACAATCCTCCTACGCATGTGCACATAAACATTACCCCCACACACACACACACACACACACACACACACACACACACACACACACACACACACACACACACACACACACACACACACACACACAGATGACACAGGCATGCAGGAAGACAAAAGTACAACAATGAATAGAGAAAAATATTTTTGATTTGTCATCCGTTCTTCTGTTTTGACCTAATGCTCCTCCCCTTCTCCCTCACTCTCTTACCTCTTTGTTTTTTCTCTCTCTTGCTCGTCCTCCTCATTTCTCTCGTAGCCTTTTCTCCATCTGTGCCCATTATACGTTTCCCGTTCTCTCGCTCCCTCTGTGTTCATCTTCAATTCCCTGTCTCCTTCCTCAAGCTCCTCGCATCTCCCTCCGCTTCGCTCTCTAGCTCCCCCTCTTTCTGTGTAGTGGCTGTGTATTGGAAGCTTTGGGCTTTGATGCTTTTATAAATAGCCCGAGTGTTCCACTGAGAGTACCACCAAATGGGAAGGACGGATAGATGGATGGATGGATGGATGAAGGAGTGGCGAGGGTAGATGATGGAGGGCTTAGTGTGTAGGTGTGAAAGAAGAGCGTTGAAAAGTGCAAGAAAAAAGGGAAAGGATTAAAAAAAGCTGCTGAGGCAGACAGAGGTGTTTATGGAGATAAAAGAAAGCCAATAGAGAATGAAGATGTGAAACGGTTTGCCTCTCCGTCCGGTGGTGGCCAGAAAGGCCTGCAGGTTTATTATGAAAATTAATGTGTTGAATAGAATGAGAGGTCCACTGTTTAAACTATTTTATAAACTTTACAAGCGTGTTGTAACAACATTGAAATTCTGGATAGATGGAGAAATATTTTGTACTCCTTAATAATCTTGGCCTAAGCTGTTGTACCCAGAAGCAGGGGTATATCTCTGAAAAGGGCCTCATCCCCTGCATTGTACAACTATCCCCTGATTGAACTCCTCAAACCGAACGGGAAGTTATGCCGGAAAAACACGTGTTTTTTAAAAGAAAAGCTCCCCATAGCGAGTAAAATATGAACTACAAGAGTAAAGTATGATTTATACAAGATAGATCTCCTGGAGTCAACTCGTATGCACCAAATTTGGACTAAATCGGACCAATGGTTCTGGAATTATGGCTGAAAACTTTTGGAGATAAAGCTCCTAGTGTTGGAAATGTACATCCGACCTTTAACAAAATCAATCCAGTTCTTCCTCGCACTTAAATCTATGGGGGTATACATTGGAAATTGATCCATGGAATACTTTTTGAGTTTACCCACCAGATACATACTAATACTAATACTAACTAATACTAGTAATTTTCTTAATGAGTCATAAATGTACTATGATCCCTGTTCAAGGAAAATGTGGCTGTCATTTTTTCCTCAGTATAATTCTAGTTGGTTACAGCTTTGAATTTGATACAGCATTTTTAAATGAATTAATAACTTAGTTGTTAATTAAGTTTTAATTCGGTTTTATTATTTTTTGAGTGACAGACTTACATAAAACAGTGTAATAGACAAACTGCCTGTCCTGCCTGTCTGTGTTTTCAGATGAAAGATGAAGGGATGAATAAAGTACTTAAATATCACATTGCGGGGAACATTCTTCAAATGCCACTGTCACTTAAACCTGAATAATGGGAACATTGTTTTCCAATGTAAGATCACATTTGGCCGTTTCTACCAGCCTTGTTGCCTCTAAAGAAAGACATGGATACATCTCTGAGTTTGTAAAATACTGGACATGAATTCCATTTTGTATCACCATGAGGAACACATCAGTTGTTCTATCGAAGCACCCCCGGCTTAGCACACATTTCAAATGTAGTCATAACACCTGAATCCTGAACCCTGTAATCCCACTCCTTGCTTTTTAAATCATATTTTTGTCTTCAGGATGAGTTTGAGTTTTCGGCAATAATATGATTTTTTATTACGGTGGACTCATATATATTTATCTAGTTGTACAGTTTGATCATGATCCATATTTGTTTTCAGTTCCTTGCAGTGCTGTAACATCATTTCAATCAGAGAATACAGAATGATTTATTTCAACAACAGATGTGTCATAATGAGTCTTTTAGAAAGTTTTTGATCGCTCAGAGTCTTCAAGGAGATTGTGATTGAAGGGTCTCTGCCCTGAGCAGCAACAGGGAATATCCCAATTTAGACATCTGGATACTGGTGGTGGTGGCTGATGTCTCTGCTGAGGCATCAGCAGACAATGATTGGATGGATGAGGCTTCCTGAACAAGAGCAGCTGTTATCAGTGCTCCAGACCATGAACAGGTAACTGAGACTGAGCTTGTCTGAAAGGTGAGGATAATAGAATGGTATGAGCAGTAACTGTAGCCCGAGTGTGCGAGAGGATAGTCCTTCTTATTGAACTTTCGATAGATCTCCATAAGTCGTGGACATTTTTTAATTTGAACTGGCCAACTATTATTTTCAAAAAAAAAAATCACAAAAATAAGGTGTGATCCCACAATGTAAAAGAGTGAGTGGAAAAATTTAATATATGTTTTTATTGGGATCCACTTCTTCCTTCATCCAAAATCCACCACTGCAATAAACTGAATCAGCAACATGACAAGTTTTTGAGATTTAATCTGGAAATATAAACATAGAAAAATGGGTGATCATATAACATTCTTCATCTCTTTGAAGTGGATGGAACAAGATATTTGGATATTTTTGCGAATCAACCCTACAGCCGATATGCTGTCTAAAAACACCAGTCTCACTATCGACTTTCACCACCAGGTCATAAATGTGGCAGAAAACATCTTTTAAAATGTTGCGCCTTCATCGTGTGAGTCATCAGGTCGATCTGCATCTGTAGTCTGTGAAGCACCGACCTCATCAAAACAGTTTGTCAAGGACTTTATTCTCAGCTTTTCAAGAGTTCACATTATATAATGCCATTGTTCCGTTTCATGCCACTGTAGTTTGTCCGACAACTTTGATAGGGAACCTCAGTGAGATTATTGACGGGGTCACATTTACTGCAACATTATAGCCTATTGATTTTTCCTATATTCCCCTGATGCTTTTCAGACACAACATACTTGTAACCACTTGTGCTCACGACACCACGACATCAGGTGGGAAACGCTCACTCTGATTATTATCGGTGCGGTAGATAAAGCGGACGTGATAAATTAATTTTTGGGGGGATGTGACATAAACTTTTGACAAAAAACGTGTTTTATGTCACTTCCTGTGTTTTAATTTAGCTGATTTTCAGTTTTAACCACACATTCGTGCAAAGTGAGACGCGTTATTGTGACATGCATTGTATAGTTAGAGCTTTGTTTAAATAACCGTTGTGTTTCCTAACACCCTTATTCCTCTTCTCGCTTTAATTTGGAAGGTGTTAAAGAGCAGCTGTGTGAGTGTGAGTGTGTTTTGGTGTGGGACTAATGTGACAAACGGGCCATATGTGCCCATATGTGAATAAGATGGTTTGGTGAAATAATGCAGAAAAGTGTGTGAGGGAGTAAAGAGTTTACACTAAAACAGAAGTCCTCACTGCTTGTGTTAAACTGCCATCAGTGGTGGCAACCTGGTGCTGCTGTGTGTCTTTTATTTCACAGGTGTGTGTGTGTGTGTGTGTGTGTGTGTGTGTTTTTGTGTGAGTGTGACAGTCTTAATTTTATCAGAGGGCCGGTTCCATTCGCTACTTTCAGACACTGATCGCTGACAGTGTTTGTTTTTTTTCAGTCAAAGATTGACAGACTATCTCCTTCAGGGCTTGGCTGCCCTTGTTGCTGACATTTGCAGCAATTGTACACTGTTGCCACGGTAACACCTTGGAGACATATTGTGACGGATAAAGCAGCCAATGTGGGTCAAGCTAGTTTGACATCACATGGACAATAAAAGGGTGGAGGTGTGTTTTAGGGCTCCTAAAAAAAGGCTGTAGATGAGAAGTATACACCTATCAGCCATATCATTGTAACACCCACCTAATATTATCTAGGTCCTCCTCATATCTGACACAAAGTAGTAGATTATTTAGGTCTGGCAAGCTGTGAGATGGGGTCTCTGAACCGGATGAACTGGATTTTTCTCTTCTTCACTTGATGCTTCACTGGATTGGAATCTGGGGAACTTGGAGCTAAGTCAAAACCTTGATCTTGTTTCTCCGTTCCTCAAACCAGTCCTGAACCATTTATCCGTGCCTTGTCCTGCTGAATGAGGCCACTACTATTAGGGAAGACTAGTTCCATGAAGAGGCGTACTTGGTCTCTAATAGTGATGAGGCAAGTGGTACATGTCAGAGTAGCAGCCACTTGAATTCCGAGATTCAAGCTTTTCCAGAAGAACATTGCCCAAAGCGACACACTGCCTGCCCCCGCTTGCCTACTTACCCTAGTACATCTTGTTACCATGTCAAATCTCTAGGAAGCAACATACACACACCTGGCTGTTCACTTTATGTAAAAGAAAACATTCTTTTACTTCTTCTTCGCCCAGTATAATAATAACCTTGGGTCTATTTTGACAATAGCTGTAAATTGTATTTTTTTTGCTGACGACACTGTGCTTTATTCATCAGCTTCTACACTTAATAATACCTAAGGTTAGGAAGTTACTGTATGTTTTTCATAAACAGAGCTCCCCCTAGTGAGTAAAATATGAACTATTAGAGTAAAATAGCAAAATAGATATTGTCAAGTCGAGTCATATGCCCCAATTTGGATCAATGGTTGGACCCAAAGCTTTTGGAGATAAAGCTCTACATATGGTCAGTAATATACAAACCGTTCCACAAATCAAGCAAATTAATCCAGTTATAAAGTTGAAAATGATCTATGGAAAAATAACGCTCCCCCTTGGGAGTAAAATATGCACCCCTAGAGTAATATATGGTAGATGTAGATGTTAGATAGATGATTAGATGTCCTCAAATCGATCATCGAAATGATGTCCCAAAAGATGACGTCCCAAAAACCTTAGGAGCTGAAGCGCCCCCTAGTTGTGTAACTACACAACCCATCCAGCTCTTCCTCGCACTAAGGTCTATGTGGTATTCAATTTGAAAAAATGCCATGAAACGGTCTTTGAGTTATCAGGTTGACATGAAGGATCTGCGGTGGTGATGACAATCCCATAATATCCCCGACTTTTCTGAGACATAATTTTAATTTTAATTGATTTTAATAGTTTCTATTAAAATGGTTTATAAATTGAAAGAGTGTCCCGCTATCAGTACGTAGGGTCCTTATTGATGAAAAGCTCTCCTTTAAACCTCATGTTGATGAGCTAGCTAGCAGGTTAAGGATGAATCTTGCGTTCTTTTTTTTACAAACAGATCCTTTTTTTCAGTTGAAGCTAGAAAGCGTATTACAATCTACCTCCCTGCTAGTCCTTGACAATACTCAACACCGCTACCACCTTGGAACATCTTGATACTCTTATCATTCAGCACTATGTTTGGAGATCATTTCAGAACTCATCACTGAAATATCTTCCATGCAGTATATCACTTACAAAGCTATTATACATAAAACACCCAGCTACCTGACATCCCTCATCAGATGGCGGGCTAATCTTCTCGAGGCTAGATCTCAGGATCGCCTACACAAAATGGGGTGACGGTGGCTGAGTTGGTAGAGCAGTTGTCCACTTATCTGGAGGTCAAGTGGTTCAAACCCTCAGATTCTCAATGTTGGTATGTGAATGCTGGCCTGAATGGTTACCGCTCCTGATGAGCAGATGGCCACCTTGCATGGTGTCTTCAGTCATCACTGTATGAAAGTGCTTACGGATGGGTGAATTGCTGGCTCACATTTTAAAGGGATTCGAGTGGTCGAGCAGCCTAGAAAAGCTCTAAATAAGAACATTCCATTTAACATTTCAAGTTATAACTGAGAAAAACGTAGCTATTTTGTGCCTAGAACCTGGAATAGGTTCTTAGAAACCACTAAGTTAAATTCCTTTGTCTCCTTCGACGTATACAAAGAACAGTTACCTGAATTTGACGTTGAGGACTGCAAAAATGTTTTATATAGCTTTTATCTGTAATAATTTATGACCCATATTGCGGCATTGATGACTTTTTTCTCCTTTCATTAATTTTCATTTGCTTTGTGAGTTCTGGTGGTTGTATGTATGGAACCAGGACACCATTGAAAAAGAGCCTCCGGTCTCATTGGATTTGCCTGTCTAAATAAAGGTTAATAATAATAACGATAATGATAAATAGTTGTGATACAAAATGTCAGCTCGTTAAACCAATGTCCTGTTGGCTGTTGACATTTTTCATCCTTTGCAGCACAGGAATAGGTGCTAACTCATTGTGAGTCTGGGTGTGTTCCAGAGTGGACCATTGTCTATACTTAACCCTGTCAATAGCTGCTTCCATCCAGCACAGAGAGGAAATGGCTCATTCTGCCTGTGGCGGCTGTATTGGTGACCGCCACCAGCCGCTCTGACCGGAGAACAGGCATCACTAAATCCTCTATGAGCAGGATGTCAACGTTTCTGTGTGGTGATAGGATTAGTGATAAAAGCATGTGGTACTCATTTATTTCTTTGTATTGTTGTATAAATAATGCATTGAAACAAATCCCCGGCCTTTTATTAATCTAGCCAAGGTAGAAAGTACTTAAGGTGCCGCAGCCTTTGCCTGTGAGGTTCTCTCTAAAACATGAAGATGAAAATAGTTCCAAATTTTGGTCAGATTATTAAATGTTGTATCATTGCTTCCCAGCATTACTTCCGACTGAACAGTTTTGTGCCAAATTGAATAATACCACCTTCGACTTGAGAGTGAATAGGAGTTTTTTTTCTGGCATATTAAAGCACGTGAGGACTTACTTGACAGAATTATGTAACTTGATACAGCAACAAGAAAAAGTCTAATAAGGGTCAGACAGTTTTCTAAATGCATGCTTTAATAAATGGTCGATCTAATCTAATTAAAACTGACTATTTTCAATGACATGCAATATTTCATCATGAAAAAAATGCTATCTGACCTTCTTTTTAAGCATTTTTATCTTGGTGAGGACATTAAAGGGTTAACACCATCATTAGTCCACTCTGCCTGTCCGTCTCAGTACTCTGTATTGTTAATGTCTAAGATGTGAGTCACTGTTGGATGGATCACTAACTGCTGGAGGAGGGACGATGCTGGTGTGGGTTTAAAGATGTATCCTAGTATGATTATCGGCATAAAGGGTCATTCAGTTCGTTGGTGGGATTTCAGGAACTGAGACTGAGAGCCGGTTCTGAATCTAAAGGTTTCCACTAAACCCTCTTTACGTGGTTGCAGATGTGCTACTTCAGTCTTTACTCACACATCCGAGCTGAATCTGTTTTTCTTATATAACCTTATAGATTACATGTTTTGACTCTTCCATGTAAGTGTGAACAACACCAACCACAAGGAATCTCTTCTTTTTCAGTTCTGATTTGGGCCATATGTGGCCCAAATCAGACCCTGGTCGGATTTTTTATAATGCGACCTCAGACTGAACCGTCAGATTGGAATTCATGCCACTTGACGTCATCTTTCTTGACGACATTTTTTTCACACAGTCACGCTGGCAAAGTTCCCCGCATCGGACCCAAATATGGAGTTGACCACAATTGATGGGGTCTTATGACATAATCGGTAAACAGGGCTGTACTGTCTCGGACGTTAAAATCTAACTAAAAATCCTGACCTCGTGCGTTGTTGACCAACAGGATGCAGACAAACTTAACGGCGAGTAGAACTAGGGCCGTCCATAGAACCATCAGATTCACTTTGATGGATGGACCGAATCCTCTTTGTGACGTTCAGGAACGGGTCCGTAATCGTTTGTTTCCTCCTTCTTCTCTGAACAGAAAGCCGCCTCAAATAACGGAAGAGTAAAATATCGTAAAGTCTGAACCCTACATAAATCAGTCTTTATATACGGTGTTAAACATCTATCATCACCTTCCTCACTCTAGCAAACTGTTTTAACACAATGATGCCGTTTTAAAGTTCCCCTCAACCCTCAGAGGGTTAATTCTTTTAATGCATATCCAAAATTCTCTGTAGACAGAAAACCTTATCAGGTATTTGAAGATTTTTTTTAAAGGTTGACAAATGTTTTATTAACTTCCGCCTAGAGGTTCTGTCAAAGGTTGTGTAAAACCTCCCCGTTTGCTGCAGGTTTATGGTGATTTATTTTACCTAGGAGCGTCTTGAGTTTAGGGTGTGTTTAGTTTATAAACATTCCTGACACTAAAGACCATTTATCTCTGAACAAAGCATGTTTTTAGCACATGGACTCTCCACGTTTAGGCTTCCTGTCCGTGGCGAGTCTTCAAATCATCTCAGAGCAATGCAAGATCTAAATGGGGTAGATGCAATTTTCTGAGATGCTCCATTTTGGTGCGTTGTGTGGATGTGTGTGTGCATGTATGTGTGTGTTGTGTGATAGCGACCAGCTAACTATGTCACCGTTGCTCCTGAGATGATGTTAGCCCGTTCATCCAAGGACAGTAGCCTAGCAACAGGGACATGAGCTGACAGGAGAGCAGTAATCCCAGACCTCTTTCTTGTCTCTCCCTCCATCTGTATGTCTCTTTCTTTATTTGACTTCCTGCTTTTGTGTCACTCTGCCCTCACAACTCTTGCTTTTTCTCCCTCAGCTGTCATCCCTCCTTTCCTCCTCTTGAACTCCAGCATAGTGTCTGTACCGCTCATTAGTTCCCTTTTATTCTTTACAGTCCATCTCTTCCCCTCTTTATGGACACAATGTTCATCCGTTTAAGACTTAATGTACCAAAGTTAGAAGGAGAGTCGGTTGTTTAATTATCAAACCCCCCACTGTTTTGTCCATTTAACATTATAATCTTTTAACTAGGTCTGCGTTTAAAACGGCACCAATCCACTGCGTTATACAAGTAATCTTCCTGTTTGAAAGCGAAATATAATGTCAGAAAAACAGTGGATTTTGGTTTAAAAAAAAAAGAAGCTCCCCCTAGTGATTAAAACTTACACTATCAGAGTGAACCACGCTGTATACAGGTAGATGAAGTATACAGGATTGGTGCATTATAAATCCACTCAATTCATTGAATCAAAATTGGACTCAATCAGACCAACTTCAATGACACAAAAAGTACGACATAGTCATCAAATCGTCGTGGCCACTGCCGGAGATCCTTCATGTTTACGGCAACTATCTTTATCTTTATCTTTTTAAACCAGGTTCACAAGGAAATTTTCAACGAGTGAAAGGTCCATTTATCTTGGTCGGTCAAGCCATAACACCGATATATTCAAAGCAAAATATCCTTTTAATTCAAAACAACAACAAAAATACATACTTAAATAAAATAAAATGCCATTTCCATTTTGATATAAATTCATAGAAATACTCAAATAAAACAAAACCCTCCATAGAATGCTTTGGTAAACAAATATATCAAGTGCCGTTCTCGCAGCAACAGTGAACTCTCTGTGACCCAGTAACAGCCTATCAGCGCATCGTTGGCATGGAGATGACGGCCCATTTACAAGTCCTGACCAAACCAAAACACACACAGTGAGGGTGTCACACGTTCAGCTCAGGGTCCCCAGATAGGCGGCTCAATCAACCTTAGTGCGAGGAAGAACTGGATTGATCCCGGTAGAGCTCCGTTTCATATTACCGACACCATGGGGAGCTTCATCTCCGAAAGGTTTTTGGCCATAATTATGCAACCGTCGGTCTGATTTAGTCCAAATCGAGTGCGTATGAATCGACTCGAGGAGATTTCTCTTGTAAATATCATATTTTACTTCATATTTTACATATTAATTCCTATTTTATTCACCAAGGAGAATGTTTTTGCAAAAAAAACCCCCACTGTTTTCAGAGTTCAGTCAGGTGGATATCTTGTACAAAACGGGAGATTGGGGGATAGCAGTATAGTTAGTATAGTATAGCAATGTTTTCATGCCATTAAAGCCATAGCATGAGACAGAGGAACAGATAGAAGGACGGAAATAAACTAGACCACACTGTTTGTTGTTAAATACAGGAACCAGTCAAATGTTTGGACTCCCATTCAAGTAAATCCTGTATTTACTGCACATGTAAAAAGGACAACAGACTGCCAGGAAGCACTGGTCTGTTGCCAAGCATTGAGCAAGTAGTTATAGATTATTACACACGCACACAAACACACATACACACACACACTCAACCACACGGCAGACATTGTTAGTGTTACATGACACTAGCACTTTATTGTGTGTCCTGATTTCTACTTTCATTAGCCACTGTAGAATTAGATATTCATTATTTATACATGGTCACCGTGTTTTTTCTTTTCTACACGCCGCACATGTGAGAATCATAGCAAGAATAAACAAATGAAATGTGGAAATAGTATATAACTTCATCCATCTGATGAATTGTTCAGTGTTCTGGGTGTCGGTTTGCTGTCATGGTTGGGTGTGATTGTTGGTGCACTATAGAATGCAGTATGGAAAACTCCAAACGGATGTCAGTCAATAAATTCTGCATGATTTATTTCGACTTCATCTCCGTGAGTGCTTTGAAAGGACTACGTGTCGACAACTCCGCATCTAAACTCCGGTGACTAAATGAAGAGTTAGTTGGATTAGTCATCACAATGATATTGTCTTCAATCTGAGTATCTCTCCAAAATAATTTCACATCATCCAATTTGACTGTTGCAACACAATTTTCCATTATGCTGACTTCTTTTTGACTTGTGTTCATTACTCATAGTCCAAGCTGTCAGTCTGTGAGTCCTCTCTCTCCCACTCTCTCCTCCCCCCCTCATCCACTTTACACTCTACTTCTCCAGCCATCGTAAGATGTTTCCTTTTCTTTCAATGTTCTTTTGTTTTTCTGTATCCTGTACAAAACCACGAGTTAATGTAAGCGGGGGTGTTGAGAGAGAGAGAGAGAGAGAGAGAGAGACAGTTGCAGTGAGGGCTAGATGGAGTGATGGAGGAGGGCAAGAAAATATTATATGGTTATGTTTGTGTTTTAACTGGACGAGTAAACGATTCAGGTATTCAGGTTTGCACACACTCAAACAAACACACACAAATACGCACAAACACACACACACACAGACACCGACACACAAATACGCACACCCACACGTATGCACACACACACACACACACAAACAAACACACACTGACACACAAGTAGGGACACACAAATACGCACACCCACACATATACACACACACACAAACAAACACACACAGACACACAAATATGGACACACAAATACGCACACACACAAACATGCACTCACATGCACACACAGATACATACAGGCACACAAACATGCACAAAAACACCCAAACACACATACACACAGACATGGACACACAAATTTGCACACCCACACAAATGCACTCACAGACACATACACACAAACACACACTCACACACTTATTATTGCTGATTTTCCATCTCTGTTCTTCTTTCTCTTCAAACTCCTGCACCTCAGTTATATAGATCCAAATGTAGGTTTGGTATTCCATCCATTCATCGTTTTTTTTGAGCTTACACCGGGTCGAATCACGGTAGCAGGTGGCTAAAAAGGGCATTGAAGATGCACCTCTCCCAGCAACACTCTCCAGCTCATCCTGGTGAACCCCAAGGCGTTCCCCGGCCAGAAGAGATATATATTGTCCCTCCGATGAGTTCTGGGTCTGGACTGTGGTCTCATCCCAGTAGGGAGTGCCTGGAAAACCTCCAAAGGGAAGCGTCCTGAAGGCGTCCTGATCACATCCCTTTACCTCCTCAACTAGCTCCTTTCGACACGTTGTAGTTGTGGTTCCACTCTGAGCTCCTTCCAGATGTCTGTGCTCTGCAACTCATCTGAGCCCAGCTACCCTAAATATGAAGCTCATTTCAGCCGCTTGTATCCTTGACTTCATTCTTTCGGTCACTGCCCAGAGCTCATGACCAAAGATGAACTGGTAAACTGAGAGCTTTGTTGTTTCTGTTGTCTCTTGGACCCACTAAATAGTAAGGCTGTGTGTTCATCCTGGCTGTTAAAGATAAAGAGCCCATTTTCTGCGAGTTTGTCCGGGCGCTAACGTACTTAGCTAAACTAAGCTAAGCCAGCGTTAAATGGATGAGACGCCAGGGAGCTAACATCCCAAAGCACAGGCAGAAACAGGAGTCTCCCAAACTCCTTCTCAGGTCATTTATCTTATATTTTTCCTCTTTCTACTTGTTATTTTTCCAATGCTTCATGACAGCTACTCATCTCTCTATCTCGTAGCTTCATGAAGTACATGTAGTGGGAGTTTACCCTTTCGTGCCTACATACAAATCTATATGGGTTACACACGGAGAGTGATTGACACTTTGAAATTCTCATGTGGATTATAAAGTCAATATGATGTGAACTGAGAGGTGAAAGACTGAAAGAATGAATCGTGATCACAACCCGGAGAGAGTAAAAAACCATAATCGACCAGCCCAAGTTTAGCTCATCACAAGCTATCACAAGCTCAGTTACGCTCGCAGAAGCTCCTCTCCAGGGGAACCCCACTGTTTTGCTGTCCTGTTTTTCCAAGCTGATTTTGAAGCAGTGTGAGATCGGGGCATTGGGACACTTGGATCAGGTCGTGCTGCATGCATGTGTCTATCGGCAAAGTCCTGAACACCCACCCTACAGTGAAACAGCCTAGTTACAGATTATTCGCTGGTCCACCTCCAGGACAAGCGACTTTCGCCAGTATTAGTAGTAAAAGGCAATGTAGACAAAAGCAGGACTGAAATGAAAATAAGTGTGAGACTTACAACAGGCCGATAAAAACAGAGAAGAGACGGATATGATGAATGGAATAAACAGCCCCGCCCCTCCCTATAAGCAGACTACGCGCTTGCTTAGGGCATCATGGTCGAGGGGGACACCATCAGCCGGGGGCAATGCGTTGTGGTCAATAAACTTTGAACGGCAGGACTGCAGTTACACGACGAGCGGCACGCACACATGACAGGAAGCGAGCACGTAGTCTGCTCTGATAGAGAGAGAGAGAATGAGAGAGAGAGAGGTAGAGAGAGAGAGAGTGAGAGAGAGAGAGAGAGAGAGAGAGAGAGAGATGCAGAGCGTCATATGCAGGCATGTTAAAATAGCCTATAAATCTAATTTTTTACATACTTATCCTCAAGTTCATCACACCATTAGATAGAGAGAGGAGAGAGTATGTGCTACAACCTGTTTTGGAAATTCATTCATTCATTCATTTTATAACAGTTTTCTTTTATATGTTCAAAAAAATAAAAATAATAGATAGCTCTGGATGGCATAGTGGGTCTTTAGTGCTACCAGCCTACCCAGCTACATCTAGTGCCGGTCCTGAGCCCAGATAAATGGGAGTGTTGTGTGACGAAGGAAACCATAACAAAATTCCGCGTAGGGCACCAGTTTGGCCATGTGCAGACCTGGGAATAAGTGCTACAAAATAAAAAAGTCAAGAGGCAGTCGGATGGTCATGGTCCTGTGGACATATATCAGGACGAGATGAAGTGAATGAATGAGGGATGCAGTGAATGGGAGAATGAAGTATTGAATGAGAGAAAAGTGGAGGTGTGAACATCCACATAAAATGATCCTGTGCCAGATTTTTTTTTTCCCCGGCGCTGGCACTGAGCTGAAACCTCGAACTGAGCATGAATCCAACCACACTTTTGTGTTTCCTCTTCAACTATTGAAAGTGAGAACATTCCAACTGTAAGACGTGGCAAAGAAGAAACAGCCTGTGTAACAATATTATAAGGTGCTGTATTGTCGGATCAGACAATCCATTCAGGGACTGCTTTTACTAGATGGCAGAATGCATTAAGTTACATTTTTGTCTGTGAACTCCTCCAAGCTCCAAGGCTAATTAGTTGGTCAAAAACAACTACAGCAGTAGTTAGATGTCAGTTAGTTTAAAGCAGGTCAGTCTTAGTGGAAGTGCCTTGGCACAAAGTGGCAAAGAGCCAGTTAAGACTTAATCCACTGCCGATTCAGCACCATGGACAGTGAACGCAAACACTGGACTAACACCTTTAAGGATTAGGGCTGCACAATTAATTGAAAATAAAGGAGAAATAGACACATAGAACTTCTCAACATCAAAATCATGTTGATTAAAAGTGCGTTTGCTCATGAACTCACACATAGCAACAAACAGCCTCTTATATTGTCACCTACAGCATCCAACAGACACCAACTCATCTGAAATGCCTGTTTTTGGACTGTGGTTGGAAGCTGGAGTACCTGGAGAAATCTGTCTTTGTGTAGGAGATTGCTTTACCCACTACATCACTGTCCTGCTCCGTCCCTTTTGACAATCAAATCTGATTGTGTTCAGACCTTAAAGCCACATTAGGGTACATTTTGGTTCATTGAAGATGACACTTTTAAAAAAAAATGTTTTAGCACCATCTTTGTAGCAGAGAACAGGCCCTTTATCCTTAAAAGTCAGAATAAATAACTTCCCTTTCCTTTCGTCCTGAGTGTCTCACAAGCATATACTTCTAACAGGATGTTCTCCAGTATGCTTTCATGCGGCTGTGGGTTCACAAGTAACAACATAGTATAACTCCCATAATCTCCCATGTCACAGACGCACAATACCCATAAGGCCATCTTCTTAAAGGCCCAGGCCTGGCTCGTAACAGCGAGTCCAGTTTAGGAAAAGGAGTTTCACTGATTTACTCTTTTTAACTCATGTGACACTAAGGGAGCACAAGATGGCGTTTAAGGTGTGAAATGTAAACATTTGCCTTGTTATTAATGTTTTACAACATTAGTAAACATTAAAAAAAAAAGGAAAAAAGTTCCAGACCTCTGAATTTGAATGTTTTTTCCACAAATGCTTTAAAAGCTCAGTGTAGTTGGTTGTGGTTGGTGATGTCATCTCATTTCAACCTGCATCAGTGGAATTGTCTTGATTCTGTGTTTTTTATGTGCATTTTTTTTCTTTCTTTACGCCTGCATGCCACGATCTCACAAGTTCTGATACCAAAAGCAGATTGTACAGAATCAGGGAAAATACTGCCTGCGGGACACTGAAGACCCATATGAGTGAATTAAAAGGCAAAAAGCTAAATTCTATCGGTTTTTCCTTTTATTTTAGGGGGACACCATGGTGGATCATCTCATTCCACATCTTAATTTGGCATAGGTTTTTACATTGGATGCTATTCCTGACACAATCAAATGATCTGACTGTCCTGAAGCCTAGAGGAGGTTTTTCCTGTGGCAAGATAGTATGCTCTGCTCTATTATGGCCAAATAAAAAAGGAGAATGGCCGTCCTTGTGCCAGCCTGGACAAGTACACACTAGCATCTACCACACATTTATCAGCTGCAAATCTGCCCCCAGAGGAAGATGCCCTCCAGCAGTATGTGTTGAGAGCCTTGTACCAAACAGCAGTGTGGCGTCGCAGCCATCTGGCTAAGCCTCGTATTTGGAACACAGTTGGTAGAGGGTAGGGGCTCAGAGATCCCCCACCTGTACTGCAATGATACCAGCCAAAGCCAATGTCTTTCAGTTCTCTCTTTTTTCCTTTCCTCCTTTCATTCAATGATTTAGATAATTTCCTTAACACACCATTTATGTTCACAAAGACAAAATTAAGTGTAATTTGCCAGAGCCAGAAGGTAACACTGTGTTTTTTTCATTATTTACTAATGATTTGGTCGAAAAGAAAAATGTAAGTGGATAAAAATACTTAAAATAAAAATTAAGCAATTCTATTTCAACCTGATTCAGTCGGTTTCATTTTCTTTTGTTTGGGACACCGCATACATTTAGGGATGTTACATCCTAAATTGTGTGTGTGTGTGTGTGTGAGAGTGTGTGTGTGAGTGTGTGTGTGTGTGTGTGTGTGTGTGTGTGTGTGTGTGTGTGTGTGTGTGTGTGTGTGTGTGTGTGTGTGTTGCTGAATTCAGCACTACAATACCTTTCCAACAAGCCCTCATCTCTGTTTCTATGACAATCCATGGCAGAGCTACTACAAAGAAAAATAAAAACATTTGGCATAAATATTCATTTTCACATTTCTGCTTATTTGAGGTATGTGATCATAGGTCTATATTTCTTACATGCATCAAGATATTCACATCCGGGATTTTCCTTTTGGTCGAGCAACTGTTTGAATCCTAGCATGGTTTTGGAGCTTGTATTAATGGTTGACTTGAGTTTATTTCTCTCAACTCCCATACAACCAGAAATGTATAACAATATTTATGAATTTAACATTTTTTGCAGAAGAGCAGTTCTTAACAAGAATCCTTTCATACATGGGGGACATTAGAGATGAAGAAAACACCTTGTTGTTTTCTTTTCTATATCCAGTAGCGGTATCTCAAAATTTTGGGCGCATTGTAACTAGCATACTAGCCACTACTTTTTTAATTTGTCACTCTAACAAGTAAATCTCAGCAAAGCCTCTAAATAATCCTTTAATGTCCTGCTGAACTGTTTGGTTCAGTTCATTTTGAGTTTGTTATTGACGAATGTGTGTAACTTGACTGAACTTGTTTATAATATGACCCAGTGGCAGCATGTATATGCTAACAAGTACGGGGCCAAGGATAGAGCCCTGGGGGACACCGGAGGTCAAATGGGCCACCGAAAAGGTAGCATTAACCATGGCCCCTGAAAAAGTCCTATTTGATATGTGGGATTTCTTTTGCCATATTAAAGCATGTGAGGAGATACTTAACTTAATTATGTAACCTGAAACAACCAAAAATGTCAAATAGGGATCAAATAGTTTTCTAAAAACCTTTTCCAATAGGTTGAGCTGAAACAGAATTTTATTAAACTTTTTAAAAACATCCTTGACCGAACAATTTTTGTTTCATGGTCCATTTTGTTAAAAAAAGAGTTGGCTTTTAGGTTTATATTCCACAGCTGCGCTGAGTTTTTCCAAAATATTATTTTGGATAGTTATAGTCCATTTTATGGTAAATGTAAAGTGTCTAAGATATTAAATTAAAAGATTTAGCAGAGAAATAATATAACAAAGTAAACATTTTTTTTCTTTTTGAGAACATTAAGTCGTCCAGTCACAAAAATCACAAAAACCTACGTAAAAACCACATGAAAAATAATCTCGAATGGGGAAAAAGATTACGATTACAGTTTTTAACCCCAAGCAGCACAATAATCAAGTACGATGCTTCTATATGGATCATTTTGTAAAAGAATCAGTGATGTTTAGTTTACACTGGTTTTTAATAATCTCGCGCCAACAGGTTAGCGCTTGTGAAATCCTCCGTGTTTCTACCATGAACCACGTACAATTACGAACATGAATAGATGAGGAGCTTGAGAAGAGAGGAGGGAGGAGGGAAATAAAAAGGAGGAGTGATATGGTGTGCTGACTCAGTCTGACCCTTCTCCCTCCTTCACCAGGAGCATCATGGGTATTTATACACAGGCGTAGGTTGTTCAGCCCCCTTATGTTAACCCTTACATGTACACACACACTTAAGGGGAGCAGCCAAAGGTGAATGACAGTTTTAATTATTTCACCCCCCACTCACCCGGATCTTTAAGCGTTGTGTTAGGTCCGACCGGCCGTGGTTGGGGAGATGGTCTGATGGAGATGTTAAGTTGTCAAATCAAGGAACTCTGTCGATCAACTAATATATCAATGTTCTTCGTCTATGTCTTTCGGCTGTTTCCCCTTTCGGGGGTTGCCACAGCGGATCATTCCTACCGTAACGTTAGGGATAGAAACAGATGATCCGATAGCAACTACCCTACCCTGCTTTCCGGTATCCTGCAGATTCACTTTCCAGTTCTTCATGAAGATTATTATGGTTCCAGTCACTCCTGTATCTATAGATGGAATATTGAATCCTGCGGCTTTCTTGTAGCTCAGGTTGTTTTGCTTAGCCTTAAATGGACTGTACTTATATAGAGATTTTCTAGTATGCTTGACCAATCAAATCGCTTTTACAACACTGCAAACCTGAATTGCTGAACTTGTTCTTCCGCACATGTCTCTGAGTGTTAGCAGTATTAAATGACCTCATGTTTCATTCATATGATGAATTGCAGCATTATCATAACAATAATAATATACTAATAAAAACCACAAGCCCGTATCTGTGTCGTCTATTATGGTTTTGTAACTCTAAAGAGAAAAAAAAATCGGAATTGGCCGGTAACACTTTATGAAAATCCGCCAGGAACCGTGATCGGCCAAAAGAATTGCAGCCTCTACTTCACACAGGATAATTGTTTTTGGACGAAAGCCTTTAGGATGTTAAGTTTGCATTTAGGATGCACTTGGCATGGGTGTCGTGTGATGCCTCTTTGTTCCACAAAGCCGACCAGAATCGGTCCTGCTCAGCACTTGGTGGTTCTATTCTTGTGCTGTAATTCCCTTGTAGAGGAAAGTAGACCATGTGTGGGTCATGGATGAACATACCATTCATTGTCTTTGCCTCTGCTTCCCTGGAAGTCTCCAGAGTCTCACCTATGGACCTCTTGTTATACTTTTTTTTTTCATCCAGGGCCTGGAGGCAGCATCCTGGAAGACTGTGGTCTTCTAAAGCAGATGCATTTTGCAAAAGATCTACGTATATTGTCACGCTATATTGGAAAATTGCGTTTAATTTTATATGTTTTGCAGGTGTCTCAGTGTTCAGTCTGTAGTGGGAGGAGAACTTTCTTGGGCTCTTGTAATTCTAGCTGGATTCTCCCTGCAGTAGCCAATAAATACGACTAACTGCAGAGTTTTGTCACTGCATCAGTGAATACACTGAATCTGGCTACTTTATCTGACGGAATCTAAATTTGAGCCTTGGCTGTGCTGTTTCTCCGCATCTCACGTGCAAACGCACGCACACACACACACACACACACACTGGTAGCTCATTAGAGGGAATAGCTGCATACAACATCAGAGCGCTGCCGACACTTCAAAAACAGAATGTACTGGGACAGGGGGAAGAAGACATAGAGAAATAGAGATGTTGGAAAATAATAGAAAGAAAAGAAAAGATGAGTGATCGGGAAACAGACGGACAGGAAGTGAAAAGGATAGAATACAACTTAGCTTTGAGCTGAAGCTATGTTGGAGTTAGAATTTGGTTAACCACTGATGGGTCACAGGTCTGATTCACAGCATGAAAACAAAAGTTGCTTTGAGCAGCGACGTTAACTTCTGCCAAATGTGCTGGCTTGAAACTCTCTGCCAGTTTTGGTTTGGTGTCATTAAAAAAAAATAAAACCAGGGATAGGAAATCATACATTTGATCCAGAAATCATCACTTTACTTCTTCATAAAATAAAGGATTTTTTCATCATTTGAAGAAACAGAAAAAAAACAGACTGTGGGTGGCGGCGGTCAGGATGGTAAGGTGAACGGAAACGTGGAAATGTTGAGAGAGAATCAGTGGATAGACACACATGGACAGAATATCTGAATAATACTTTTCACAGTCTTATTTTGAGGTGAATTTTGTCAATTTAGCATTTATCTCTTTTTATACCATAAGGAAACCATTCATGTAAAGCTTCCAACATAGCTACATTACAATTCATGTTCATAAGATGTTTGGAAGTCTAGCTAAAAGGAAGAAAAGGGCCTCTAATGGAGCATTTCATGGGTTTTTTTATGATTGTATAATAAGAAAATAACGTGTTTTACCAATCTTAATTTTTTGTGATTTTGGGCTCAGGATGGAATACAGTACGATAGAGTGGAGAAGTAGTTATGAGGTTTTATAGGTGCCGCAAGGAAAGATACCAACATTAGTATGTTAAACATTATTTACTGTAGTGTATAGATACAATCTTAATTATTCATATAAAGCCTCCAGAGGGTTACTGCTGACTAAATCATTCTCTTTTGAATAGAGTCAATGCCAGACGTGGTGGAGAATATTGAATGCTACTGGGAAAAAAACATCAAGAGTTTTTTTTTTTTCAGCTCAAAAGTAGACGTAATATTTATTCTCATTTAATGGTGAGATAATCGAGAATTTGACCAAAACAGATTATAGTTAACTCATTAACATATGTGCTAGAAATGCAACAAATACAGTTGAGAGCTTAAAAACATTTTTGTGTAGAAATGATCAACCAACAAGGCCTACGCAGCCGTCCTCGACAGTAAGGGCTCATCCCCGAAAAGACCCCAATCCCCTGCGATGTACAAGCAATCAAATTCAATTAGTTATATCCAAAACTGTTTTTTAAAAAGAAGCTCTTACTAGTCGATTCATTTGCTTCAAATCCGGACCAACGGTGTAAAAGTTATCTCTAAAAAAAAGAAAAGCTCCCCCTAGTGACTACAATATGAACTGTTAGAGTGAAATGTGACATAAACAAGAAAGATCTCGAGTCGATTCATATTCACCTAAACTGGACTACATCTGACGAATGGTTGAGAGATTATAGCCAGAAAATGTTTGGAGATTAAGCCCCTCCTTAGTGTCAGAAATATACAACCATCCTTTCACATAATCAATCCATTTCTTCCTCGCACTAAGGTCTATGTGCTTATAAAATCAAATCAAAAGATCTGTGAAACAGTTTGTGAGTTATTGACTTTTGTAATTAATTGATATTATTATCAAAGTAGATTTAATTGATTTCTCTGTCGGTAGAGAAATTGTCACATCAAAAAGATTTCCTCATCCCTCTGAAACTGTCGAAGTGTTGCCTTGCCTCTGGTGATACGCATGAAATGTAAGGAGTGGACGGTGTGATGTAACGTGCAGTGACATGCTCTGCCCTGAGAAAATTGCCTGTGAAAATCACGACATCTGCAAAACAGGGGGAACAAGTCAAAACTCGCACAGCAGTAATGATGTTGACTATACGGATTCTGATTGACCAGCTCAGTCTAAAGAAGCTGTTACTTTAATAAAAGTCACTCCCCACTGAATTTCTGAGCTGCAGACTGGACTTAATGCCCGGCCAGTGTTATAAATACAGTTTATTGATCCACTACATTGCTTCTATCATCAGAAGTGCCCGTTCACTGCGGCGCTGAAGCAGTGAGCCCGATGAGAGGAAAGCCTGATAAGATCCAGAATAGAATGGGACTAGAGACAGAAGGAGTTTTCCATGGATATTTAATGTCCATGATGAATAATGAAGGCGTGTAGACAGGGTGCCAGCCACACCGGAGTCGGACTGGGACCGGCCCTCGGAGGGCACCGAGAGGCCAACACAGGAGGAAGAGGTGGAGGAGGATAATGTTTGCTATAACTGGAATGACTCCCACACTGCATTCAGAGCATGACTTCTGATTCTCCAGCTGTTGAAAGTGGACAAAAATAATTGGTCTTTTGCATCAAGGCCCACACCATTAACCATGATGCAAATTTAATTAGTTATAATGTGTCAGTGGCTGGCAGGCAGATGAGGTTCTGCTGTGGCTTCCAGGTTCAGCCGACCAACCGGCAAGAAAGGATAGTGACAACAGGAGGCTTATCTGAGCTGTTCCCGCTGCTGAGATTTATAAAATGATTGCATTATTGTTCAAACAACCATTTCCTCTGGTTTGATCCGACCAGCAATAGACCTCAGGCCGATTTGGGGCCTGTTTCACGCACACCAAGCACGTGCTACCATGGCTACGAACATCTCGCAAGTAAACTAGACAATATCAGAAAAACACAAAGCTAGTAAGGACATAATGAGTTGAGGAGGAACAACCCTGAAAACGTTCGGCACAACAAACCTAATCAGACACTTCAAATTTAATCCCCCCAAGAAGCTGACTTGAGCAGAGTGGCTAAAGCTAGCAATAGTGCAGGGCCAGCCTAGAGCCGGCTGAATGTGTGTTTGGATGCTGTCTTAAATGGTTTTTAAACGTGACAACATAATAGGCTGCGGCGGAACTACCCTGAAAGCGTTCGGCCCGTCACACTTAATCAGACATTTCAAAATGAATCACCCCGAGCAACATTTCAGGAAGCTAACGTTGGAGCGGCTAAAGCTAGCGACAGCACATAGCCAGTCACGAGCCCTGAAGTCCTTAAACAAAGCCAACATATAACATATAATGGACTAAACGAGGCTTACAAAGTTTTATTTTTACTTTGAAATATCATAAAATTGGTTTAAGAAACGCACGGCAGGGAGAACGGACTGATCGTTAATTTCAACAGCTCAGAATACATACACAATGCCAACGAGCTTTACATACACTGTAATCCTTCAATATAAGAGCAATTAAAACGCATTACTAGTTACGTTTTTAAAACTTTAAAAATATATCGCGATCAGCCAAAATCAGTAGCGGCCGGTTAGACTTTATAAAAATCGGTGATCGGCTAAGAAAATTGGGATCGGTTCGTCTCTACTTCCTTCCTCTCTTACCGACATTCAGGACACATTCATACTGAACACACACATAGTTCACACATAGAGCTCAGAGAAACTTAAGAAAGAACGCACACACCGACAGATCCAGAGAAAACATGATCAAATGTAAATTTAAACTAGGCTCACGCTGTCGTCCCCGATAGCAAGGGTATATCCCCGCAAAGCCCCGATCCCCTACTTCCTGTCTACAATAACAAAACCTCTGCCAGGTGAATTTATAAATCCTACTATGGTGACGCCATGGCCCAACCAACCAACGCCTCTGATCTGAAACTAGCTGGACAATTTTTTAAACTTAAAGATATGGCATTCTCACAACTTGGCTACTTTGGGGGACTTCTTCCCCCTTCTTCCCCCCGAAGAAGGGGCAAGAAGATAGAAAATTGTCCATGGTATATGTTTGCTACCATTTATCGTACATTTGCCAGCTGCTCGGGAAGAGGCTCGGAATGGCTAGCAGGAGCTACTAGGTCCTGATTAATTCCTGCAGCTAGTTAAATAATAATAATTTTGCTATAATCTTGTAAACGACAGCTATTCTTTCTCCTTAACCAAACATCCAGAATTTATAGATCTGTAATCTTCTTAAATTGAACTGTTGTTGATAAGAACACGAAGGGCTCCTCATCACCTCTGTCTCCTAGAAAACAACAGGATCGCTTTAAGGTTGTAATGAACTTAGTTTTGTTGGTAGTTTTGTTACGTCCACAGTAAGATGAATCATCTCTTCTGATGTTTTATCAAACTCTGGGGCTTATTGTCACAACGTTCTGTGAATATGTTAAGCAGAGGGTACACTGTACGATGGAAGCCGGTTTTCGGCCCCATCATGAGCCTCACGACCGTCACAACGGTCAGGGCTTGTCGGGCGTCTTTTGGCGTTCAGTGTATGGGGGGGTCGTGAGGGTCAGCAGCTCCCGGATCAAAAAAAGTGACGGATGTGCCAAATTACAGGCAATTATTAGCATTATATCGCATCATATTAGCACCATGCTTCTTGGAACGCGTCAAATGTGTTAAATTTGAGAGATATCCACAGTCAGCATGTGAGAACAGCCTTCCGGACTCAAACTCCGGCAAAAAACGTATCCACTATTCAGATACATCAAAAAAGAACACAAACAATTTGTTGGCCAGAGGGCAACTTTGAATAATTTCACCTGCGAACGTTTAAATTACAGTCAGAAGAGACTGATTTGAGCTTTTCGGCCCCACACTCAAATACCTGCCTCAGGTGTTCAGGCCGCACTCTCAACTCTGCCCTTTGATGTTTTCCCCCAGAACTCTGCAAGCTTGACGCGTTAGATAAGGTTATGTATCTGTGTCTGCTTAGATTATAGTGACAGCTGACAGAAGGTAATTATTGGTGTGGAAGTAGTTAGAGTGCAGGAGAAGGCTGGTAACTGAGTGCTCACTTCGTATGTGGCACCACCCATTTATGTATAATGGTGATACTTTGCTGCAGACCAAGGGTCATTTAGAGTGTTTGGCGTTCTATTTCAGTGTCATTTGTGTGTGTGTACTTGTGTGTGTGTGTGTTGATTAGGGATTTGGCAGTTGCTTCATTCCGAAGGAGCTTTTGCCTTGAAGCAATCTGTGCAAACAGTTCTCATCATTTTTTATGTGTCTCTATCCCTCCACCCTCACTTTGTGTATTCAATCTGCAATATCATTGGAATGAGTGGGTGGACTCTGTGTGTGTGTGTGCGTGCGTGTGTGTGTGTGTGTGTGTGTGGGTTACGATCTCAGTGCGTGAGTGGGTGGTGTGACCAAAAAGAGGATATGGCGTGGGAGTGAAGCACAATTGAGGTGCAAATGATTTCTGTGTTTGTATCTGTGTTGGAGCGCTGGAGTCTTTGTATTAATTATAAATCAGAGTATTGTGTTCAAATAAATATGAGACACTAAATACCTGGAAAAATGAGCACATCTGATCTGATCATGGATGCTAGCAGTGTTTGAGTGTTAGTCAAAACTGTTCCACTTCCCCCTCAGGTTCATGAGTGGTATTATAAAATAAATATTTACCCTTTAATGTCCTGGCCAAGAAAACAAACTGTGGAATAAGTATTCCTTTCCAGATTTTATTACTTTTGGTCATTTATCAATTTAATATCTGCTCTAAATGGTCCATGAAATGACAAATTGTTTGGTCCATCATGTTTTTAAACAGAAAAAAAATATATATATTTATTACATTCTTTTAATGTATTGTAAAATATTCTATTTTAATTAGATTAGCTCACAGTGTTCATTACACAGTGAAATCTCTTAACCCGTTTGGTAGAGAACCTTATAAGACTTTCTTTGTTTGTATCCAGTTACATAATTACGTGTTCATAGGCTTTAATATGCCAGAAAAAAATCCTGCTTATAAAATAGGACTTTTTCTACAGGCTTGGTCGCCACTTTGACCGGTGCCGGGCTCCAGACAACAACAACAACAACAACAGATCCAGGAGCCAGCGGCTCCTTAACCCAAAGTACTTAGAAGCCAAATTAAATTTTCAGGAGCCAGAATATGTCAACATCCGAGTACAATGTTAAATGTCTGCCTTAACCTTCACACACCAAGAAGGGTAATATTTTACAGCATTAACAGTTTTACAATTTCTTTGCATTTGATAGAGCCATGAAAACTTCTAGAAATTGCTCATTCAAAAAACTTTTATCCAAGTTTCTCGCCAAAAATCTAAAAATCTTGTTTACAAGATCACATTGAACATTACATCTTGATGATGTTCAAATTCTGCTTTTTCCAAAACAGAAAGTTACTGAACAGACAGTGAACGCATCATTCAGTTATCTAACATGCTGCTGACAGCTACGTTATCGAGCTCTCCTGCCGATGCCAGCTGTAAACATTTGTTCGATTTGAATCGTTTTTTTGTATCTTTGCATCATCAGTGTTGGAAGACGCTTTTTAGGAATGAAATAAATAAGAAATTAGTTGGAAACTCTGAATGTTTTGGATATTGGTGCATGGATCTTTGCAACTGGCAGAGGAAAACAGGTCATAAAATTAAAAAGTAAGTTGCATTTGCGACCATGGAGCCCTGCTTAGGTGTCCCCCAGGGCTGCATCCTTTCGCCCCTTACTATTTACTTTGTACGCAATGCCTCTGAGACATAACTTAAACAGTTTCAGTCTCATTTTTTATAAGAAAAAGAGACTCAAAATTTGCTCAACCAGACCATGAGCAGGACATTAAAGGGATAATAAGTGATCACCCGGAAAACCGTGCCATCTGTAGGAATATGTTGCATAGGTTCCATTTATTGTCAATATTGTACAATCTAAGTTTCAACCGCCACATAATATGGAAATAACGGATAACATGTTTATCCCTTGTTTCTTCCATCTTCTTCCATTTTTCAAATATTGTGTGGCATTAATAACGAAAGCAATATTCCACAAGTTCTTTGATCCCCGTTCAGATGTTTGACCCAAAAATGTGGCCCAACATCGGACGTAGCATTCTTTTGAACTGCTGGCCTTGTTATTTAAGTAATAAATTGACAAGACTGAGATTAAGCTGGTTAGAGTTTCTAAATTATTTGATTATCTCTGGATTGATAGAGGAGTTTGTCATTTCATAGACGGGCTGCATCAATTATCTCTTCAAATTCCCCATATATTCATGTTCCAGAAATAAAAAAATGAAATGAAAATGACGGGGTAGATACTTTTTGTTTGGACTGTATCTCATTAACTATCCACTCTTTCATTGCCAACTTTTACAAATACATTAATAATGAGTCGTTATACCTTATAGTATTTTGATGAAGGTATATATTTTATTTTTGAGCTCTGAACAGCTCTTAACCCCGTAGCTACTTCATCTCCACACATCTTGTTTGCCATCGCAGTTTGAGGAAAAAGATTCTCCTACTGGACTGTGTCAGCAGTGATCAAACAAATTTGTGGTGTTACCTCTTGGGTGGTGAGATTGTTTTTCCTCTCAGTGTTTTTACGTCTGGCTTATTTTTGTCATGTGTTTTGGCGTCATCTTCACTGTCCAATCCTGTTAGACAGCTGAGAGTTTCCTGTCATCCATGACTCTCTGCACGCATGATGACCGACCAACATTGACAGCACTCACACCCAGCAAAGTTTTAATCAAACTGATTGGCATGAATGAGATATTTTAGATTTGAGGTTGTAAATGTCTGTTTTTGATTATTTTTAAATAGTCGCCCAGCTCTGTTGTGAAGATTGGTTATCTTATTGCATATATCATAAACATTCTAGTTGTCTCTAAGCACTCCAAAGGAAAGGAGGATATGTCAGATACTGATAAATATGTTGATCGGTGGTTACATCACATCTTAAGATGATTCTTGTTTAAAATGGCAATAAATAGAAGTTAAAAAACACGCCACGATTTCATTTTGTTAATATTGTGCAACTGCATGACTGAACTACTGATTTGGTCCGGTGCTTTTCACATTTCCTCTCATATATATATCTATATATATAGAAAGAGAGAGAGAGAGAGAGAGAGAGAGAGAGAGAGAGAGAGAGAGAGAGATTCACTCTGCTGATTTTTTCCCCCAATTACTTAATGTTGTGCTCAACTGTTTGGTTGAGCCACTTTTTCCTATTTGAAAATGTGTGCCACTTGACTGACCCGTTTATAACATGACCACATGGCAGTATTTAATGCTAAGGAGTAAGGGGCCAAGGATGAAGCCCTGGGGGACACCAAAGGTCAAAGGGGTCCCCAAGGAGGAGGCTTTAAACATGGCTTTTTAGAAAGTCTTATTCGATTGGTAGGTTATTACAACTGAAAAAATCTAATAAGGGTCAAATAGATATAAGTATCATGTATTACTTAGTTAAACTAATTTTGTTTAAATTGACTATTTTCCATTGAATGAAAAATTACATCATGCAATAATATTTTAAGTCTGATTTTTTTCCTTTTTATTGTTTAAAAACATGAATGAGCAACCGTTTTTATGTTAAACGAAGAGTATCAAATATACTAAATTAATAAGAGACCCAACAAAATTAAATAGTTAAAAACAGAATTGTTTTTTCTTGATGAGGTCACTAAAGGTTTATTTAACAATGCATTATGAAACGACCAGAAAAGATCCATAAATTCAATTTAACATGTCCTAAATTCCAAAAGGAATCCTTTCTGCAGCTGTGTTGAGCTCACTATCAAATCTGAAAACACAAAAAGTAAATCACCGCATTTTCATCAAACAGAAGCTGGAACCAGATTTACCAATAAATACTCCAATAATTAAAGAAAACGTTTCTATTTTCGGTGGCTCTTAAACCTGCTCTGGCCACTGTAATACAGCAAACACGTGTACCGCTCACTCAGGCGTACGCTCCGTGTTAATACTCTCTGGGGCACAATCACAGTGACATAGGGAGTATATTTTTAGTCTCCCTATTCGTCTTGCCTGTCAGTGGAGTCGACATTGATCGGGGTGGAGTTGACAGACTCGCCGTGCATCGAAGCTTCCACACGTTTGTGCATTGCTGATTGTTTCCAAGCTGAAAAGTGGAAGTGGGAGCTAATAAACCCTCGTATTTGTTGTGAAAGCAGATTGGCTCTGATGACAGCAAACAGTTGATAAGACGATGTAGATATGAGGTTATATTGAGAGATACGCAGCATCCTTCTCGACGTTCATCACTGCTGAAGATTTTCATCAGTACATTGAAGCTGAAGATTTTCATCAGTACATTTAGCGCTGCCTCCCTCTTCAAGCCTCCTGTTCAAATTTCTAATTCTGCTTGACCTTATACAACGAGGGAACACTCAGTCCCTCCGGCGAGAAAGCTCAGGTTCAGGACATACTGCATTTATACACTGTAAAAAAGGGAATTGTGTGATTGACTCAAAAAAATCGCTTCAATTAAGTATTTATAACTAAAATGAATACGTTTTTTTAAACTTAAATTGTATAAGTAGCCAAAACATTCAGGGGGAATTTGTCATTTTATAAATAAATGAACAGAACTCTGAGTGCTGCACATTTTTGTAAACAAATATGTAATGCCCACCTCTTTTGGCGGAGGTAATGAATGAATGCCTTGAAAAACTGATTACACATGCTTAATTGACAAAGGTAAAGAAAGAAATAGAGATTTTCTTAGTTCGTCAGTTCACCAAATGACATATATTGTCCACAGAGTGATTTCTACTCAGCTCAACGTCGGTTAATTCTCCTTTTTCTCTCTCCACAGTGTGTTGTTTTGTGGTTCACAAGCGGTGCCATGAGTTTGTCACTTTCTCCTGTCCAGGTGCCGATAAGGGACCAGCATCAGATGTGAGTATAAACAAATGAATGTACTGAAATCAAACGACTGTGTGCGTAGAGTATGAAGTCCATTATGAGTACTGAAAGACAGATGGAAGATGAGACACGCACAAGCCCTTATCTCAGGTCAACATCAGTGTTACGCTTCAGCTGTCTCCATATTTTCTCTCTTCTCCTTTCTTTTTCCTGTCTTGACAGTTCTGCTATACAGTTACAGTTTCTCACACAAACTTTTCTACGGTGGTCATATTTGATTGGCTCAAAACTGCAGATGTAAAAATAGACATATAGCACTCTTAGCTGGCCAGTCCAGATTCCAGTGTTGGCCACTTGAACAACACTGGGATGATGCTAAATGGCAGCTCAGACCGATGTTTCGGTTTTGTGTGATCAGCATAAACAGATGTTTCTATGTGTGAGACGATTTTAGAGAGGGGTATTTATTTACTTAAAAGAGAGGTAAAAAGGCTCTCTTGCTGTGAGTGAGAGTGGATATGATAAATATATTTTTGGTAGAGTGTTATCTAACACCAATGATTTTCAGACATACACTCCACTGCCATGGACTCCTCAAATTAAATGTGAAGTAATGTCCGAAATACATATTTTCTGTATTTTCTGTTTTGAGTAAAATGTGATCTATTAGAGTCCAATACTTAATATACATGATAGATCTCCTTGAGTTTATTTAGATGCACTAAATACGGACAAAATTGGACCAACGGTTGAGAAGTTCTGTGTATGTGTACAAAATTTGAAATCAATTCATGAGATAGTTTTTGGGTTATAAGGATAATATCTGTGAGTTTTCGGGAATATAAAAACAGTAAGCTAATAAAACCAAATATATAAACCGGTGACATCGGCTTGAAGCCATATTCTTACCAAGGTATCAACCTAATGCTTTAATGTTATCCTTAAAAATTCTTCAGTTCGTCTCAACTCCAAAGAGAATAATTAGACAGTTTTGTCTCCCTCTAATCAGGAATTAAGAACTTGCTAGAGAACATGGTGCAACATTTAGCACCTAGAGAGATAAAAGAAGATGAAGGTTATTGGACTTACATGTATCATATCAACAGATTCCGACTCCAATTGAAGAAAAATATTATATAATATTACTTGCATGCATTAATAAACAATTGTTTGCTATAAATTTTACTTTGAACTTGGTTTAAATAACTAGCAATTAATTTCCCTGCAGTTGTGAATTCAGGTGATTCAAAACTTGTATTTTGTGTCCACTCATCGGCTGTGGGAACGTCATGGAGGAGTTGAATCGAGTGATGGGGGGTAGTGAAGAATGGTTGGTGGATTCGGTAACGACGGAAAAAGTGATAAAGGAAAGAGATAGGACGGTACTTGGTGTGTCATCTGGACAGACAAAAGAAGATAGAGAGACTAGTTTGGGGGAATGAGGAGTTTTAGGAGATTATACACAGGAAAAGTTTAGCAAAGGAAGAGTGGGATGACAAGAGTGATGAAGAACGTCGGCAGGAATATAAAGGCACACAGTGAAAGCAGAAGTCTGAGGTAGCAAAAGCTAAACAAAAGGCCCATGACGAGTTGTATGAGAGGTTGGACACTAAGGAAGCTGAAAAGGACTCTGCCTCACTGATTGGTGAGGCACAGGGATGGAATTGGGAAGGATGTGCAGCAGTTTAGGGTGATTAAGGATAGAGACGGAAATGTACTGACAAGTGAGGAAAGTGTGAGAAAGATGGAAAGAGTACTTTGAAGAACTGATGAATGAAGAAAATGAGAGGGAGAGGAGGGTAGGGAATGTAAGAATTTTAAATGAGCAAGTTCAAAGGATTAGTAGCTTTGAAAGGGATGAAGAATGGAAAGGCAGTTGGTCCTGATGATATAACGGTGGAGGTATGGGGGTGTCTGGGAGAGATCATGTTGGAGAGAGAGGGGAAAAGTGTTCAGGGGCTAGTTCTCTGGAACGATGTTGAGATGATGTTCAGAGCAGCAGCAGCTACAGAAGTATAAAACTGATGAGTCACACAATGAAGATCTGGGAAAGATTAGAGGTAGTTAGGTTAAGAAAGAAGGTGACAATTTGTGAGAAGTAGTTTGGTTTCATGCCAAGAAAGAAGAGCCCTTCAGATGAGATGTTTGCTCTGAGAGTGCTGACGAAGACGTACAGAGAAGGCCAGAAGGAGTTTATGTGTTTTTGTGGATTTAGAGAACAGAGCAGTGAGGAAGTTGAGGTATTAAATGAGGAAGTCTGGAGGGACAGGGAAGTATGTTCCAGTTGTACAGGATATGTATGGGAGTAGCATGACAGCAGTGAGGTGTGCAGTAGGAGTCACGGATGGGTTCAAGGTGGAGATGGGGCCGCATCAAAGATCAGCAAATGGGAGTCTCCATAGACTATTATGTTTGCAGATGACATTGTGATGTGCAGTGAGAGCAGGAAGAAAACCTGGAGGGGTGGAGGTATGCGCTGGAGAGAAGAAGAATGAAGCTGAGGGGCAGTGTGACAGAATCTATGTATGTGAATGAAAGGGAACCAGGTACAACGGTGAGGATTCAAGAGGAAGAGGTGGAAAAGGTACTCGGGGTCGAGCTTTCCAAGTAACGGAGAATGTGTAAGAAGCGAGTGCGGGCAGGGTGGAGTGGGTGGAGAAGAATGTCAGGAGATACCTGGGACAGACGAGTTGCAGCGGGAGTGGAGGGAATTGTTCCAAGATGGTAGTGAGAGAATCTCTGCTGGATGGTTTAGAAACGACGGCACTGACCAGAAGAAAGGAGGCAAAGCTGGAGGTGGCAGGAGGCAGTTGAAGGTTTTCAGATGTTCTTCGGGAGTGACGAGGATTTTGGACACAAAGTCAGAGAGTCCAGATTGAGATGTTTTGGACACGTTGAAAGTGGATCTATTGGTAGAGGGATGCCGGAGATGGAGCTAGAGGAAGACAAAAAGGGGGAGACCAAAGATGGAAATAAATGAACTGCTGTGGCGACCCTGAAAGGGAACAGCCCTAAGAAGAAGAAGATTTGACGCAGTTCATTATGAGGTTGACTACCCTCCTCTTCAAAGATCGCTAGTTAAATTATTAACCCACTGAAAACCCCAGAGGTCTTAAGCTTCCTCAGCCAGGTCCTTACCTCCCTATGGAGTACACTTTGAGTCTGACAAGTACACTCAGTGATCCACCTCCAGAGGAAACTCCGGTCGGCTTCCTGGGCTCTGTTCTATTTAAATGCTAAATCTCCACACTCTTTCCACTCATCTTTTTCCATGTATAACAACCACCTCCCTTCTTTTTTGGCCTCTCTCACCTGCTTCTTCCTCTCTTCATTGGTGCTGCTTTAGTAGTAGCACTTAAAATAGATAGCTCAGTGCAACAGATTTTACGCTTTCCCCCACATTCAACAAAAAAGTGCTACTTAATGACTAACGTCATCTCAAATCATTCACCCTCCCTGAATAACGTAAGAGCACACAAGACTTACTCTATAGTTCAGTCCGAATGTTTTTGTTTCTTTTTCTTCGGGCCTAAATAACATCCGGGTTCCAAGCCTGAATTCCAAGGAATATAACACGTCTAACCCCGAAAAGACAAACTAAAGTTACCTCCAGTAGCTGAAAACCAACAGGATGAGAAGTTTCAGGGCGCTGTTCTGTGGGGGGGGATGAAACAGACGTACCACTATGAATCAGCAGAAGAATAAAGCATAATAAGGCAGATATTCCTACCTCTTATACTTTATTCATAAAGCATAAAGCATGTAAGTAAGATATATTTAACTTAAATACTTTATTCTTAAGGGCAGTTGTCCCCAAACTAAGGCCCGCGGGCCGGATACAGCCCGCCCCCACATTTGGCCCGGCCCCCTGAACAATACCAGAGACGCATTTTGATTTTTTTTTTTTTTTTTTTTTTTTTTAATGTTAATGTTCCATGGACTTTTTTTCTGTGAAGAACCCAGAGAGGGTTATTTGGTTATGTGTGGCTTTGTGGAAAACAATACATTTATACGTTTAGGCACCCCTGCGATCGTCACACTTTTTCTGTTACAAACTGAACCCGGCCCCCCATCAGAGAAGGGAAAACGTATGTGGCCCTTACAGGAAAAAGTTTGGGGACCCCTGCTTAAGGGGATGCTTTATGGCATTTGAAAAAATACCTCACTTTTTCATTTAAACATTAATTTACTTCCTTTAAAACATCTACTAAACACTTTTCTTTTGTAACCAGAAGTAAACCTTCTACTACTTAGATCACCTCAATATGTCATATATCCGCTTTATATTTACTTTTAGAACCCCTAGCCTCTTTTACCGACAGTGTATCTATATTTGGCACACCCTCTCCCCCCCTGAATCCATCTCCCACTGTCTTTGCCTCCCCGGTCCCTCCCTCTTTATCCCACTCTGTACTGTAGATCCTCTATTTAAATGCCACTCTACCCAGGGGACCCCCTGCTCTTAATTACGGGGCCTCACCACCCCCGACATGTCATTTCCTTAATGAGCTCACGGTCTCGTGACCTCGGCTGCAGCACAGTGGGAATACAGGGTTCCTCCGCTCCAAACGAGATGCACGCTCAAATAAAGGAGAATGGAGGAGAAGGTGCTGATTATGGAGTGAACACCTGGATTCTCCACTGGTAGGTCCTTGAATTTCTTGAATAGAATATATGTTTGATATATACACCGAGTCAGGACATGAGAAATAATGATTTGATTAATTATCTGGTGATGACGGGGGACATCACAAAGATGGGGTTCATTGCCAACGATATTATTTGATCGTATAAAGTTTGACATGGAGCGTTATGGAACATCTGGGTGGAGGTTTTACAACAATGCAATAAGGTAGAGCAAAATCCCTCCACAGTGCCCTCTAGATGTTTTCAAAGCCATTTCACCTAGAGCTAAGGAACTTTGGTACATATGTATCTCATCAAAATCTGAAAAAAACAGTACATCATGTGAGGACTTTTTTTTCTTCTTGGTGAGGACAATAAAGTTAAAGTCAACAGGAAGTCGACCATTTAATGAGGATGAACCTCGATGACTTCAGACTTGGATATTAGAACCTGAGATTTCTTTGCATAACTGAAAACGTGACCATGACCATGGTGGCATGGCACATTTTCATGTTTTCGCTATTGAAGAGGAAGCTCCTCAGTTCACACGCTCCAATCTGCACAAACCTTCACTTGTTGGATGAATGTCCCATCTTGAAGACATTCAGATCCCAAATTTCTCCCATCCCCACCTGCTGGAAACCAAAACGATCATGTTTTATGTACTCCTAAAAGCCTCTTAACTGCATTGAGGTCAAATTTGGTCCGAACAGAGATTTTTTATTGTGAACATGGTGAGCTGCTGCTGAACAATAAAACCGCGGTGATGCAGCAAAGTTTGGCAACCAGCCATGGAACAGGAAGTTGTTCTTGAGCAGCCGAGAGGGGCCCGGAACTTTCTGAAAGTTTGTAAACTCATCAGAAGTCAAAGAATGTCCTGAAAGATGAAATGTTGCCAATAAAGGTTTTTGCATAATTTGAAGGGTGTGGCCATATTGGGGAAGCCAGTTTCAAGCTGCCGCCATAAAACAGGAAGTTGTTGTAACATCAGTCTCTTGTCCAAACTTACATGTTGGATAAGCGTCCTATCCCCAATCCAGTCACAGAGATAGCGCCACCTACTGCAAGAAAGGGGGCCGTCCTCTTTCTCTCGCTGACATCCTGTAGGCGGGATCTCTGTAGAAAAAAGTGTTCAGTCTGGACCCGTTCCTTTTGTAAACTGCCTTGAAATTATGTTTTTTTTGGAGTTTTTGCGTTACAACTTAGACTGACTTGACTGAATTATGTTCCCGAAAAGTCCGCGTCCACAGCCGTCGTTGCAGAAACTTCATGCTTTAATTCGTAAACTATTGCATGTATGATTTTCAAGTTTTATCCTCACATAGACCTCAGTGAAAGGAAGAACTGGATTAATTTGGGCAAATATTTCCACCACTAGTAGGAGCTTTATCAGCAAAAAAATTAGGTTCATAATTTCTCAAACGTTAATTTGTTTTATTCCTAATTTGGTGCATATGAATCTTTTCACAAAAGATCTATTTTGTGTATCTCATGTTTTACTCCGATGGCTCATATTTTAGTCACTAGGGGGAGCGTTTTTTTCAGAATAACTTCACATTTAATGTGAGGAGTTGAATCAGGGGGATTGCTTGCGCAACGCTGGGGGTTTGAGCCTTTGCGGGACAGTGTAGGCCTAGTTTTCACAATTTTGCTTCACATAATACTGAACTGGAAGAGGAAGTCAATTTATGTGGTGATCATACGTACATAAGGCAGCAATGTCAGCAGCAGGTGAGCCGTAACGAGGTGGCAGGGGTCCCACAAACAGTGGACATTCAACTTTGAGGGTCTATGTCAGTGATATCTCAATAAAACCACACCTCAGACATGAACCAGTCCAGAATCCTGTTTCCTCTTCCTCAAATCTCATTTAATTATTTGTTTATGTAAATGAAGCAGCAGTACATCTGCATAATGTTTTCAAAGGACACAGATGTTGCTGAATGGACAGAATGTCATTTTCTGAGCAATCAGCAATATTGCCTCATTATCCGAGACATTCTTCCAACCGCCGCTGCATCACCTCATCCCAGTCCCTCCGCTTCATCTCGCTGTCAGCCATGTATTTTTAAAAGAAGACGTCAATTATAGATGTGGGCTAATAGAGAGGGCTCCCTGTGGGCGAGGTCGAGGGATGGGATCCTCTAATGAAACCTACATTTGATGCCCACAGCTCACAGTCACAGAGTGGGTGTGTATATCTGTGTGTGTACCATCTGTTCATGTTTGTTTGTGTGTGTGTGAAGGGGGGGAATGAATTAAGACACGTACACAAGGACAGCACTGATACAAACCAGCATAACAATTATTCTTACACTGTAAAAAACGGAGAAGAAAAGGATTGTTGGCAAACTCAAATGACTTCAACTGGTCAACATACTCAATTAAATTAAGTGTGTAAAATGTAAAACAAAAAAAAGTTAAAAGTTGATCCTAACTTGTAAATTTTGTTTGTTAAGAGTTAAAACATTTTTCAAGTTGAACAACAACTCTGTTTTTGCAGTGCAGAAACTCTAAAAGTTTATAAATGATATTTGATGATCTTAAAAAAATACTTAAACACCTAATTACAGTTATTTGAGTCTAGAATTGAATTTAAAATAACTTGATTTGAGTCTTACCAGGTGAATAAATATATATTTGAGTCCATCAACAATTCTATTTTTACAGTGCAGCAGACAGTTCAACGGTTTTCTGGGGTCTGTGATGAGGGACATCACACTGGTCTTGATATTCATGCAATGTCAGAGAGTTTTGAAGCATTTGTAGACAGAAATGGCCAATCCAACAGAGTCCGTTCTATTAAATTCTAACTACAGGCATGGAATTAATTATTTTTTTAAGAAGGTAAAAATTACTAAACATTAACCACTAGTTTTTAGTTCTTCTGTATGGGAATTTTACACGATGGTGGTTGGAGCAGCTCTGCCGAATGGTTTAGAGACGGTGGCTCTGACCAGAAGACAGGAGGCAGAGCTGAAGATGTTCAGATGTTTAAAAGCCCCGGTCAGACGTCTTGGAGACAAAGTCAGAGAGGACAGACTGAGATGGTTCGGACCCGTGAAGAGGAGGGATAGTGGATCTACTGGTAGAAGGATGCTGGAGATGAAGCTGCCAGAAAGGAGAAGAAGGGGAAGACCAAAGAGGCGATTTCTGGCTGTGGTGAAAGTGGACATGCAGTTGGTTGGTGTGGGAGAGGAAGATGCAGAGGACAGTGCAAGATGGGAACAGATGATCCGCTGTGGCGACCACTTAAGGGAACATTTGAAAGAAGAAGAAGTTAAACTGCGCTAAAGAAATGTGATGGACCGACGGGACGGATGGAACCTCCTCAGTCCGTTCACGGCAGAGGATAATTAAATCACAGAATGATCTCCTCACAGGTTTCTGTCTGAAGCCAGAATGAAAAGAGTCTGGGAATGGAGGAAGAGCTAGTCTGGCACACATCTAGCATCTCCTTTTTTTACCAATCATTTTTCCCGCTGGAGTCATGTAGGAGAAATAACATATTTGTGTGGTGAGCTTTGGACGTGCTGCCTGATTGTATCACCTTTAGTGTGAGTGAGTGGGTGAGTGGGTTTCACTGCTGCCGCACTACTAGAAGATTCTGGGTTCAGATCCAATCCTGGAGCGTTTCTGTGATGGGATTGCGTGTTCTGCCCCATGTCTGCTTTGGATCCCTCGCTGTACCAAAGCTTCCTCTCACAGTCCACAAACACGCCGTACAGGTGAACTGGTCACTCTAAAATTGCCCGTTGGTGAGAGTAGGTGTTAGAATGTTTACGTGTTTAAAAACACAACAACATATCTGCAGACATTGATTTTTTTTTGCGCTGAAGCAGGATGGTAATGATGGTATATAATAGATAATGATGAATGATCTATGCACTGATGTGACCCCCCAGTACCTTCTTTCATAATCTAATGGATTATTATTTTTTTTTTTAAAACAACAAAGATGTGACCCTAGTTAAGATACTTACTCTCAGACTATATTTTAAGTTTAATTCAGTTTTTTTTGCCCCCACTAAAGGGGGATTGTGGCGTTAAAAACGGTACAAGCCCCCCCCCCCCCCCCTCAGCATTTTATGAGGGTAATCGACTCAGAAACTGCTGTAGAAAGTCCCGTGACATTGCTAAAGAGTAAGGGGCCGAGGATGGAGCCCTGGGGGACACCACGGGTCAAAAGCGGCCACAGAGGAAGAGGCATTAACCATGGCGATCGAGAAAGCCCTGGCTATCGAGTGAGATTATTTTGGGATATTAAAGCATGTGAGGACTTACTAAACAGATTTCTGGAACTTGAGGCAAAAAGTTTAGCCAATCTAATTATAATACGGTATTTAATCATGAAATAATGTTAGGAGTCTGATTTATTTATTTTTCTTTTCTGTTTAAAAACATTGTTGACCAAATTATTTTTCATTTCATGGCAAATATAGGAAGTCTCATATTATAAAATAATAAAATACCCCAAACCAATAAAATATGCAAAGGAATCGTTTTTTTTAACTTGTTTAGGACATTAAAGGGTTAATGTTAATGTTTTAATATTGAAACCGCAAGTTAACCTTTTACTGCCAAAGTGATGGAGAGATTTCTTTTCCAGAGGGAAGACAGAGGAGAGGAATTCTATTCACAGTGTGAAGATGACACCTCAGCAGTCTCTTCATTCGCTGCATCTTTATTCAGATTTCTTATCATTTCGTCTCAGCTCTATATTTTTCCTCCCCACCTGTGATGCCAGTGTTGCTCTTTTTTTTCCTAGAAGTTATTGCCTTCGATGAATTCCCTGGTTGACCATAAATCCTGGAAATAATCTCTTATGAAGAGACTCTGAAACGTTAGAGGAGGATCAGGAGCCCGAGGGGGATGAACACACTGATAGCTCATTTGTTTTATTTCAGATGTGTTTTATTTCAATGGATACTCATCATTTTTAAAATATATATAATTGCATTAATAGCGATACTGTTTTCTTTTCTTCACGGTTGCACATCGTTGTTCAATCAATAAATAAAACAAAGGTTTACTCCCACTACATTGAATTTACTTCTTTCATATAGCTTCATGTTTATATTGTAAACAACAAAGAGGAACACATTTATTTTTGTGTTTATGTCTGAAAGTATAGAAGCCGTCAGAAAAAGCGCCCGCTGCACCGAACTGGCGCGTTTAGATTCTTCACTTAGATTTTTTCTAGATTTGTCTATAATCCAGGAATGGTTATGAGAAATGAAAAATATACATAAACAAATATCTGAACTAGACATAAACTGTCATCCCCAAAATCAAGGGGTATTAAACTATTCACTATTAAAATAGGAGCCATTAGAGTAAAATATGATACATATAAGATAGATGTCCTGAAGTGGATTCATGTGAACCACATTTGGAATAAACCGAACCAAAAGTTGCAAAATGATGGCCTGAATGCTTTCGGTGCTAAAGCTCCCCCTAGTGTTGGAAATATACAACTGACCTCTCCCAAAATGAATCCAGTTCTTTCTGTAATCTGTACATTTTGAAAATGTTCCATGAAATACTATAAATTGATTGGTATCCTCTTGCTCTGAGGAAGGCGTTAGCCGAAACGTTAGCAGGTGTTGGAAACATAGTCCAAATAAATTGGTGAAACTGAGAGTAGTCCACGTATTGAATTTCGTTCGTGCCACTTTTTTATCTTCGGATGCTCATGGGTTGAGCTTTACAAACTTACACACGAGTTAAAATGCTTGAAATGACACTTATAGGATCTTACTTCATCCATGAAATAACTTTTGAGTTATCGCGCGGATCTGCGAACGATCCATCGGAGTGGTTGCGGCGATGACGACTCCATTATATCACGGATTTTTCAGGGAGATTCTAATTAAGTAAAAAGTATACAGAACCTGTAAAAAGTCTTCTTATAGTAGTCAATTGTACACATTTTTATAAGACTTGTTTATTCTCCAAAGGAACAATATTTAAAATCTCTGCATAACAATGTATAAACCGACTGAGCATTAGTTATACATGTTGCTGGGTTGTGGACCAACATTTGATTGCCGCCTCTCACCGTTCCTCTCAGAGAAGAGCCCCTCAGCTCTGATTTTTTATTTTTTGCCGTAATGTGACATAATGTCAGGGCTGCTCTATTTGTGCTTCAAATCAGACTCCAATCGATTTCTGGTCCTTGATCAGAAACATTCTGATTTGTGGCATGTGACATGAATGAAAAAAGATCAAATGGGAATTAATGCGTCTTTGCTGGAGAAAAAAAGAAAACACAAGCGGAGAACTGAGAAGATTACGACGTGTGAACACAGCCTGAGTGTGATGTGAATAAAACTTTAAAGGAAACAAAACATTCCCTCGTCTTTGGACATTTCTACCTGAATGGTATCGGTTCACTGGACATCAGAGACACAGAGAAATCCTTCGTTCGTCCTCAGAAGATTCCTCCATCTCTTTTAAGAACGTCCATAAATGTTTACGTGGGACATCCTTGTGGTCCTTGTTGTCTCCTGCAGCACCTGCGTGATGTCTTCTGCCCCCATGTAGCTCCCTGATGGCGACATGCGTGTCCTGTTTGATGTTCAGACCGACGCACAGCATTCTCGTGTAGCACCCGTCTAAGATCTCCTCCGGGACGGGCTTCAGGGTCCAGCTTCCACGTCTGTATATGAGAACGGACTCTAGCGTCCCAGTGAAGAAGCTGAGCCTTGTATGAGAAGGCTGGTCTTCCACACAACGTTCAAAGACATCCGACACTAGAGCTCTCTTCATTTGATGAGGAGCAAGGGGACGAAGGTCTCCCCTTGCAACACCCCCACCTGTATATGTGATAGATGTGTTGCCACTCTAGAAAAGTCATCGCGAGCTGACTTGATGAAAGTGATTGACAGGATCCGTGTTTGGGTCTTGTCTTTGTTTTTGATGGTGGAGATGAAGGATATGAGCGTTTAACCGAAAACAAAAGATTCAGAGAGAGACGGAATGAAGGACGACAACAACTTTCCTAACTCTCTCTTCTCTCCCCTTCAAAAATAAGTGGTTTTAGTTTATAATAAGTTCAAAAGAAAATATCTGTCAATGAATGACTTTGAAATAAGATGACAAATCTCATTCATAGTTGTATTTTACTGGTATTCATTGATGTGTCTCCGAGTAAACCAAGAGGACTCGAAAAGTTGGAGAGGAAGGAGGCAAGCATGAAAACCCGACTGGTGAAACCTTTGGAGCCAAACTGGTGAAGTCCATGGAGTTCACCCAGGAAATTAAACCTGGCAGTTCTGGTGCGGGTGTGATGACCGTCACAGTTCACATCAGCGTTTTAGGCACATTTCTGCAAATGTTTTCCAATAGCTGGGCTATCTGTGTCCTTGGACACATATTTTCTTGTTTGAAGTTCAGATTCTTGTTGATATTATCTACCTAAACTTTTTCAAATGATAATGTAGGACAAGAAAAAAACATTTTCACAGTAAATTCAAATCCTTTTGCGCAAGAAGGTCAAATTGTATGATATGAGAAACAAGCCAATGAGATTGATCTGTTTGTAGAAATGCATCACTCCTTACCACCACAGGCCTGATTCTAGGATTATCAATTTTATGTTGTACACCAACATTGAACAGCTGACATCACACCATACTCATATGTCCTCCATTTTTTACAGTTTAATCTCTGAATTTTAAAGTTTGGTGTCTTAAATCCTTTAATGTTTGTAGAGAAGGAGGCCCCCTCTCCCTCATTAGCTATCTTATCGCTCCTCTGCTGCTCATCTCTGAAGCTTCAGCTTCCCTTGTTTTCCACTACGAACACAGACAGGAAAGAGTCGGTTTGTCCTTGAGAAAGATGCATGTCCAAAGAATCTCTCCCCCCACCACACACACACACACACATACACACACACTGTTGAGGATACCCTGGGGATTATGGGTATATTTCAGGCAGCGGCAGCCTAAATTAAACATTATTTTCCAGGACAGGTAAGGAGGAGAGGAAGAACTCAATCAGCTCCTTTTACTGACTCATGAGGGGGAAAGACGTGGCTACGTGAGGAATACTCAGGACCTTCAGGAATATCGGTCCCAAAAAATAAAACAACATTTTCTCTATTCACAAATAGACTTTGTGTGAGACCAACACAGTCGTTGTACCAGACGGTCAAACACAAACCCAGAACTCATTCGGTAAGTAGATCACTGATGTTTATAGCCATGAAAATGTGGAATAAGTTACCAAATGTCATCATTTAAGCAGGTAATAATGCAAGTTAAAAGACCCTTAAAACCCTTTAATGTCCCACTCAGCTGTTTGGTTGAGCTCATTTGGAGTCATATTTCTTATTGAAAAATGTGACTGAACGTGTTTTCTAATATGAACCAGTACCAGCATGTAGATAATAAAGAGTAAGGGGCCAACGATGGAGCCCTGGGGGACACCACGTCTCAAAGGGACCACTGAGGAGGAGTCATTAACCATGACTATTGAGAAAGTCCTATTAATTAAGATTTTATTTGTCATCTTAAAGCCAACCTGTGAGGATTCCTGAACAGAGTTATGTCACTTTATATAACCAATAAAAGCCTGATAAGGTTCAAATCGTTTTTTCTATAAATATGCATTACGGAAAGATTGGGCTAATCCAACTAAAATCAACTATTTTTCATGAAACACAACATTTCATCATGAAATAATTGTATAATTTTTACTGCTTAAATCATTCTTAACCAAACAATTAGCCTTTTTTTATGGTAAATTTGAGTGTCTTAAGATGTCAAATTTATAAATGCCGCAAAGAAATAAAATGTTTAAAGATATAATTTTCACAAATTTGTTTTTGCTGTCTTCGTTTTATTGTGAAGTTTGTTGCGATGTTTACGTATTTTATTTTATTTTATGAAGATGTTAATGTTGGACCTTATTGAACATGTCAGACATTGGTTTATATGTTTTGTGTAAGGACCCCAGGAAGAGGAGCTGTTAGCTTAGTGGCAGCTAATGGGAATCCAAATAAATGAACAAACAAATAAACATACATATCAAATAATATCTGAATAATAATTAAAAAAAATCCTAAATACCATAAGAACTTTCAGAATAATTTGTTCAAGCATAAGTTCAAGTATCAAAAGGTCTTTTAATGAAAATATAGCGTGTTGAACTTAATACATTTTACTATGTCACCCAGAAATATAGTTAAAAAATTGAAGCTATTGGCGACATGGCCACCTTCCTGGGGGCTTCAGGCGCCCATCCAAAATAATCTGAATGATGTTATCACTTTCTTTATCGCTCATTCTGCACCTCATGTCAATTATAATGTCAACTTGTGGGTTAGCGAAGGTTGCCGGTGTGATTGCCATAATTATAGTTTGTGAGCAGGCAGAGAGGTATCCTACAGTCCGAGGTGGGAGATGGGGAGGGGGGCGCAGCAGGTTGGCTGACGGACCTCAGGTCTCCGTTGAAGAGACATTAACCTTAAGAACCTGACAATCAGACTGTGTGAGGATGGATGTACACATGATACGACGACCGGAGTGACCTATTCTGATACGTCCAGTGTCTCCAGTGGAGACCTGAGGTCCTACCACCTACCTGAGTTCTTACCTGGGTTGCTATGTTGTGACCCAAAGTGCTAACATCATTGATTTGGTAGTAGGAGACTCCATAATGGTTTATCTTTCTATCTTAATTGTATTGACAAGGTCCTGAGCTCAGTGCAGGGGCAGTCCTAGGAGTTGTTCATTGGGGTGGCCGGGGCCCGGGAGGTGGCAAAGAGATAAGTAGAGGTGATCGCAAAACGCGGTTAATATTTGTATACAGCCTGCCGAATTTCTTGCTTCATTGCAAATATATGCCGTTTAAGGTTTGGTCTTTTGTTTTTTCAGAACCTTTATAGTAAAGTCAGGTAATATTAACGTTAACAAATAAATAACTTATTGCTATTACATAGTCAGATATTATAAGCGAACCACGAAACATAAGTAAATTAAGTACGTATTAATGTATTACAATCTAAATGTATTTTATAAACCCTGGGTTTTGTATTCCTAATAATTTTCAAACAATTTATTTGAGTTATTTAGTTTTCACATTTAATACCTGAATAAAGCATTGTGTTTTACTTTAGTGGTTCAAATTTTACTGACTGGATTTAGTTTCATACAAAACACAATTTTTAGAACATAACTTCCTAAACCTTGATTTGATTCAGTCCCAATTCAGTGCATATGAATTGATCCAATTAGATCTATCTTGTATAGTTCAGATGTTCCTCTTTTTGTTCATATTTCACTCAGTAGGGGGAGCTTTTAAATGAAAAAACACTGTTTTCTGTGCATAACTCAAAAAAATATTTTGTAGATCATTTTCAAATTTTATGCCCACATAGACCTTAGAATGAGGAAGAACTGGATCGATTTTGGGAGAGATTGGTTGTATGCGTCTAACATTAGGGGGGGGCGTTATCGCTAAAAGATTTTGGTCCATAAATTATCAAGCTTTGATACCATTTTATCCAAATTTGGTGCATATTAATGGACTGGGGGACATCTGTCTCATATATGTAATATTTTACTCTAAAAGTTCATATTTTACTCACTAGGGGGAGATTTTTACAAAAAAACACTGTTTTACAGACTTTCATGGATCATTTTCAAACTGTATACCCACACAGACCTTAGCAAGAGGAAGAACTGTATTGATTTATGGAAAGGTCATGTATATATCATATTTACCCATAATTTAATCTAATAGTTCAAAATTTACTCAATTTAGGCAATTTATTTTTTTACTTAAATGCTGTGGTAATAACCGTTGTAGTTGGTGTGTGTTAGCGGCTGAAACCACAGGTGCAGGTGTGTCGGCCCACCGAGCCGTGGTAGCAGGTGTCTCACACACACACTCCCACACACACACACACACACACACACACACACACACACCAGACAGAAATAGGCTGTTTTAGCTGCCCCAGTTACGCCTCCATTATGAAGAACTGACAGCTCTCTGCTCTCTTTCAGCATGAATATGTCAACTCGACAAAAGATGAAAATCTGATTCCTTGTTTTAGCGGATGATCATGATGATATTCTTGAGGATTATGTGAATGACGAGGAGCTTCTTGACAGCTTTTTTGGACCTTCTAGAGTCTAACAGTTGACACCACAGAGTTCCCTCCTGTCTGTATGTCTGGTCCAACCAGGCTTTACTGATCTTCTCAGAGTTTTGACTCCATGAGAGTTCTGTTTTGCGTTCATGAAGACACAAACAGATAAACCTACAGAAACAAACAGACGTCCACTGCTTCTGTGCTCTTTATGTGAACATAGACATTAACGTGAAAGTTATTTTAGTTAGATTACACCTCATGTAAATAAAGGATGCATCGCCTGTGCAAGCCGGCCATCCATCCATCCACCCACTCATTCATCCACCCATCTACCCATCCAACCACCCATCCATCCAACCATCCATCCATCTATCCATATAATATTTCACTCACTACGGGGAGCTTATGGGCCTAGTTGTTTATTTGAATACTTTTCACGGCTGCAGGGGACTAGAACTTATTCCGACTGTCATTCTTCCTCACAGTCACACTTATAGCTCATTTACAGTCACTAAGACACATGTGGTTCTGCTGTGATGCATCACAGCTTACCGCTGAAGCACCATGTCACCATGAAAGTAGACCAGAACTCATTTTTATGTTATGTTTTTATATCAAACTTCAATTTACTATTCCTAGTAACAGATGGGATGATGAATTTCTCGGTTCACCTAATGCTTTGAGGAGAAAAAGGACAACAAATGTGATTGGATTTTTAGTTGATTGATTAATTCTTCTTTCCTTCCAGGACCCGAGGGCAAAGCACAAGTTCAAGATCCACACCTACTCCAGCCCGACGTTCTGCGACCACTGTGGCTCTCTGCTCTACGGCCTTCTCCACCAGGGCATGAGATGTGACCGTATGTACATGTTTCCACTCCGTCTGGTACCTTTTAGTCAGTTCAGCAAGTGTTTGACAGAACAGCTGATGCACATGCACTGAGCAGCCATAACATTATAACCACTGACAGCTGGTGTCAGAACTACGATGATTATCTTATTACTGTGTCGTGTTTGTCCTCAAAGTCGATGTGTTGGATGCACGGAAAATGGGCAGGTGTGAGGATCTGAGCTACTTTGACATGGGCCAGGCGGTGACGGCTGGACAACTGGGTCACAGCTTCTCAAGAATTGTAGTTCCTGTTGCGTTTTCCCTGTAAGCAGTGGTTAGGGCTCCACTCTGCAGTGGCTGTAGACAGGATCGCAGATGCTCGAATCTCATTGATGCTGCTTGTGTGTGTGTGTGTCTTCTAGACTGTATGATGAACATCCACAAGCGCTGTGTGGCCAACGTGCCGAGTCTGTGTGGCACAGATCACACTGAGAGGAGAGGTCGCCTCCAGATCACCGCCGAGGTCAAGACGAATGTCCTCACTGTTACTAGTGAGTATATCCCAGAACCACACACACTAACTTACACACACGCACAAACACTCAACCAGACATCTGTCAGGTTTGTGTCGCCCTCTGCTGGCAGACCTCCAGAGGTACAGAATGGATCCAACAGAAGATGATCAGATCAGAAACCATTACCTCTGGAAGTGTCTATTTTCACCGCCATTTGTTTTTTGGTTCATTTTACCAAACTATCACCATCAAATTTTCTAATTCGTCGACTTTGCATATGCACAAAAGGACTTTGTGGGTCATTGAGACGGTCATTGGGGTCTGCTGGACTATGCAGAATTTCTTTAAGATGAACAGAGCTGATATGCTTAACGGATATTTGATGATCAGTGACACTGAAATGCGTTCAGGTTGCTTATATGATGACTCCAGAACCATTTCCTTTTAACACAAACTTATTCTGAATGAATAACATATTAAGAACACAAAAGAATGTTCTCAAGTGGATGCATTACATTTTGTTGAGAAGAAGGGGAAGTGTGGTAACCACTGTGAGATTTTTTTTTCCCAGCATTTTTATCAAATATGGATAAACTGCTTGATTGAGATTCATGAAGTTTGTGGAGAAGTTTGTTGGAAATAACCAGAGAATATCAGATTACGACTGGAGGAAGAGGTGGAGCCAAGATTTTCTGTTGCATCGTCTTAAAGAAAACCAGAACGCCCGAGTTCAATCAGTTTTCCTCTCGTTTAATTTGGATCAGGAGTCGATTTAATTATGAAAGAGACAGTTTGGCATCGGTATGCATATCTACTGGATCACTCTGTACTCTTTATATTTATGACTGACTGACTGACTGAACAGTGTGATCTCCATACGGATACCTGAGTGTTGTGAGAGATACCACCCTGTCATGGACCCCTCATGTGGAATTTATTAGTAAGGAGATACAGCAACATATTCACTTCCTAGCGTAGCGCTAGTAAATGTGTGTGTGTGTGCTTGTTTGTGTGTGTGTGTATGCGTGTGTGTGTGTGTGTGTGGTACTTTCAACTTATTCTTGGCTCTGAAGGGATGACTCACAGAATCAGTTGAGAAAATTTGATTGAATACTTAAAATACTTAAAATAGAGTGATAAGAAGAAATGTAGAGATTTTAAGCCATCTGCAACATCTTCATCATCGCCCATTAATACATGACATCCTCATCAGATGGTCACTGTTAAAAACTTCTACTCAAAATCCTGAAGATTTCCCCAAAATCTGCAGGAAAAAAAACAACCCTGGCAGTAAAGTTCTGGTTTAAACCTAAGAGTAGCAGAAACTTATGGAATAGAAAACAAGACTATGTTTATGTTTATGTTTATGTTTATGTTTATGCTTCTTTGTCTATGATTGGAAACATGGTATTTTTTTATTCATGAATGAGCTGTCTTTCACAAAGAACATTGTTTTTTGGACCAGCTAAAATCTTTATTGAGATAACAACCTCTTTTCCAAGAGTGACCTGTCCAAGACGAAGAGTAAAGTAGTTTATATTATCTTGTATATCACTGCCGTCTGCTGTGGGACAGAATCTTTATTTTATATAAGGCATGAATTTACTTCATGCCTTAGAGACTTTTCTTTTTTCATCATCCGATCAGAACATTGTTTGTTTTCTCCCAGTAACAAAGATCCTTCCTTGTTTTCCTGATCAGGTCTTGTGGGATTGGTCAAATGTGGGTTCACCTGACTTAAATCATGTTTTATTTGAGTTACTTGCTAGGCCTCGTCTGGCCTGCAGGGGGCATCAGAGGCATTGAAGTAACTTCTCCTTGTGCCTCCACCTGATGTCTCTCTTGCTATGAATTGTGGGCCGACATCAGCCCTCAGTTATACCCCATGTTGGTTGAAGTAGAAGCAGATGGGGTCTTTGGCGCTCGCTGAATTAACAAAAAACATCTCGGCCTCTGCAGTGTAACTCACGGCATTGAAGGACAAAGTGAGAAATGTAGATGAAAGCATGACCACATGTCACCAAGAGTCGAGGACGCCGTCACAGCTGCATGTCCTCTCTCACCACATTTAGTCTCCCACCCCTCTCCATCCTCCTTTCTTGAAAACAACAGTAGGCACCTTTCTGATTAATAATGCTAGTGGCGCTCGTTGTTAACCCCCCGGCCCCGACCGAGCCGGAAATTGTAATTCAGTTTCATGATATGCATTTTAATTTGGTGTAGGTTTTATGTTGGATGCCCTTCCTGACACGACCTTATCAAATTATCCAGGCTGGAGACCGTCACAAGTAGCAGCCTACATTGGCTTGTGACCCTTTTGTGACTGGGTTCATCCCCCTGATAGAAACTTCCCCAAATGAAATGTGAAGTTAGGTCCAAAGAAGCAATATTTGTCACGAAATAGCTCTCCCTAATGAAAAAAGCATGAGCTAGTAGAGTCAAATGTGATGAATACATTATAGACCTCCTTGAATTGATTCATATGAACTTAATTTGAACTAAAACAGAGCAACCAATTCAACTAAAATGGCTTAAATATCCGTGAAAGTAACAACATATATATATTCATACACATATTTTATATAATAGATGCGCCGATTTCTTTATGTAAAGGAAAATATCGTTTTTTTTCTGGCTTTCAATCCTCTCCCTCTGCCTCGCTCCGGCTCGTTCTCTTCCAGGTTCCCACGCTTGTAGACAGATCATTAGCTGGGATTTACTGTGAGAAATGATAAGCGGGCAGACTTATCAAACCAATACTGCTACAACAGCAATAAATCCCAAATCTCATAAGAGCCACATAATAGAGCAGAATAAAATAAAAATAGAGCTGAATGCTTAAAAACTAGAAACTTGCCAGATTTTGTTACTATTTTTTTTAAATTGTTTTCCTTCTGTGGTGGAGTTTAAAGTACTTTCACACAATTTTTATTGGATAAATATTATTATTAATGGACCTAGATAGTGACAGGAAATTGACCAACACAAAGAATGTTAAATATTACGTCATGGAGACGTCAGAATAGCGTGGGCAACATTTGATCATTTCCCATGGTGATAAAAAAATAGAATCCAAGTATATATATATATATTTTTTTGTCAGAACCCACAGGTACACACCTGTAAACATGATTTTATCTTAACCTAGTCTGCCAGCTATTTAATGTTTTTCTGGAGGTGTGTGCCCTCTGGGTGCTTTTAAAGTTCCTTTAGATACAGATCTTAATACTTTCTTCACATTTTAGTCTTAAAGTGCTTTAATATTACTGTCGGGCCTGATTTTTATTTTGTGTAGAGATAACACCCTGCTCACACTTCACCCTCCTCACACTTCACACTCCTCACACTTCACAACCTTGAGAAAGGAGCAGGTGCAGTGTCAGTTTTTGTCCATAGGTGTCAGTGTAGAGCCGCCAGCAGCTTTGGTCCTCAATGCAGTCAGATGGAGAAAAAAAACAACAACACACCCCCACATCTGTGCTGGGGACTAGTTCTGGATTAAATCCAAGGAGTTGACTTGGGAGTAAAGTTAGACTGTTGTAGTCACCTTTAAAACACTTCCCTGCTCAATCACTGCCAGATCAGAGCCGAGGGTCCGCAGCAGAACAGCGCCGATGGAGATGAATGATTAGCATCCAGCTTAAAGCTGCTCCAGCAGGGAAAGGGGAATAGAATGTTTGAAGGTGCCACCGTCCATTAGGTCCTGCTGATGCTGCCTACTGGCCTAAATATCTTACCCTATAATGTGTCATCTGACAACATCAGAGATCAATGGGTGTTCGTGAATGCAGCCTGGATAGGCGGTGCTCAAAGGTGCGATGAATATTTAAATATGTAGATAACTGTGTTCATCATCAGGCAGACTCTAACCTCAAACCAGATCCCACATGGCATTTCTCTATTCTCAATTTCATGGATTTCTGTCAGATTATTGTCATCCGAATAAAAGATTCACTGCAATATCATGATAACAGAGTTGACAAATAATGAATCTACTGTAGCTGGATCCTCATCACTTTGTACCGAAAATGAGAGAAGAGGCATGATGTCGCTGCTTGTCAGATTTTCCTGCCGGAGGAAGTGACATCACTGGGAGCAGGTCACATGATTCATGCTGGTTCTGTTACACAACTAACAGAGTTGACCACAACATGGGGACGGACTGAATACATTTATAAATTACTCTTACATGTTCAATACAGGATTAATTATCTGTGGAATTGGTTTTGTAACTGGTAATAAGAGTAATAACACAAAAAAAGCTGTTCATGAGACTTAATCGTTAATTCAAGTCGAATGTAGGAATCTATATATATATCCCCGAAAAGCCCCCAGTCTCCTGCGTTGTACAAGCAATCCCCCTGATTTATGTCTTCAAATCAAATGTGATGTTATGTTTGAAAAACAGAGTTTTTCATTAAACAAAAATGCCCTAGTGAATAAAATATGTAAAGTGTGATGTACACAAGATAGATATATTTGAGTCCATTCATATGCAGCCAATTTGGACTCATGTTTTGGAAGGTTTTTTTTTTTCATTTAAAGAAAGCTCTTACTGAGTAAAATGTGAAATACTAGAGTACTATGTGGTATATACAAGATAGATCTTCTTGAATGGACTCATACTCACCACAATTGGATTAAATTGGACGAAGGGCGAGGAAGTAATGTCAGAAAAACGGTGTTTCATTAGGAAAGCTCCCCCTAGTGAGTAAAATATGTACTATTAGTCGATCTCCTGGTGTCACTGAATGCATTGAGGTCCATCTTAAAATAACTGTATTTATAGACATCTGGCTGTAGGGGTTTTGACTGAAATGATGTCTTTGACAAAAACGGATGTTTCTATATCCATTTATAAGATTTTTGATTTAATTTCATCCCTATCTAAAATGTTTTCTGTATGTGTTGTGTATGTTTGTTGCTCTGTGTGTTTCTCCCTTTTCTTGGCCAGAAAGCTCTGGAAAAATAAACGTTTTCCTCAATTAGACTTTCCTGGTTAGATAAAGGTAAAAAATGTTTTTATATATATATATAGAATCATACTCAGACCAATGGTTGAAAAACTATGGCCTGAAAACTTTTGGAGGGGAAGCTCCCCCTAGTGTCGAAAATATTAATCCTACCTTCACCGAAATCAATCCAGTTCTTCCTCCCAGTAAGGCCCATAGGGGAAATGAGTTTGAAAAAGATCCATGAAAAAGTACAAAAAATAATGATTATGAGATGTTTTTAGTCTTTAATAAGTAGATAGAACAATTGAAAATTAGCTTGGCAAGATTTCTTAAAATAAGATGTGAGATTTGGATAAATCACATCAAAAAATCAAATTTTTAACTGTATTTTACTAATAATAGGAGGTAATCAGCTAATAGTGCTTAGAATTTTGTTTTTTCCCTTTTCTTTTTGCAAGATCACACCACATCACTTTTCTTTGTTGCGTTTTCATTGTACTATTAATAATATTATTATTAATATTATTAATATTATTAATATTATTATATAATATTAATAACTTTTGCTTATTTTTTTGTATTTTCTTTTAAAAATCATATCTCCTTAGCCACCTCATAAATTTCTCATGTGGAGATTTATAAAGTCTTTATCTATTTAGTAGTGACACTGTTCCAGATTTAAGATCATTACGACTTTGAAATAAGATTTTTTTTTTTTATGATAATGACATTTCTTTCTATGTTATCTGGAAATACTAAATTTGAGATTTTGAGATATTTTCAAAATTCTTTGACCTACCAACCTAAAAACAAGTCCCTACTATATATCTTGTTGAAAAGTTAATAAGTTAGTGACAAATACTCTGGGTAAGATTTGTAGTTTTTGCAGTGCAGGACTCTGATGAGGTTGGTTCACATGGGAGAAGTTGCTCTGCCAACACCCACGCTGCTGAGCACATACACTATTCTGCTGTTACTGCACTCCGCACCTCCACTCAGCCTCCCTGTAGACCCAAATACTCACGTTATCTCTCGCACATCTGAACACACACCTATGACTATAACCCTACTGCATGCAGAGTATCACTCCCTCACCTACAAACTCCATCCTCTATTTACTGTAAGTGTCCTAGGAGACTGTTTGGCCTGCTCCCCTAAAACCAGCATTAGATGGTCACTTTAACAGGCTTCATCTAATATTCATTGACCTGCTCCATTGGGGGTTTAATGTCGGCCGTGGCTCTGTGCTGTGGTTAACCTCTCTCTGCGTAGCGTTGCGCCTTAACAGCATGAAAAATCTAATTTCTCTGACTTCTCGGGTTTTGTCACGCTGCGAGCTCACATGGGAAGCTTTCCTTTCAGTCATGGTTTGAAAGGATGCTGTCGTTCCCCCACAGCTCCGGGAGCCTCGCATCTCAGGTTTGTTAATTAGAAAAAAGCTTTTTGACCTTTATTGTAAAAGGCCATCTCAGCGTGAAGAACAGCTATTTGAACTTATTCACAGCGTCGGGCTCAGCAGTCCCAGTTTCGGGTGAACTCAGGGGTAATTTTGGTGACAATACACGGAGGTCCTGCTTCAGTATGAAGTGACATTTAGCATTTGGATAATTTGTCTTCTCACCATGGCAGCCGCACCTCCCACCGTATTGCTGCTCCTCTATGTCGAGTAGCCTCTCTTGGACTTGACAGAGACTCTTCAAATTATTAATTTGCTCTTAGCTCATCAGTCTATCAAAGTAAGACATTTCAGTGCAGTAAAATGCTGCTAGGGGAAAACAATATTGCAGGATTTTAGCACATGGGTCAAGAAAGTCCACCACTGTGTCCCCTGGGGACTCCTGTGGGGGTTGCTGCAGGAGTAAGGTCTACCGGGGCCATTACTACGAGCCATCCGGTCCCTTTAGAACCAAAGTGAGAGTTGGGTCTGTATCCTCGGCAGAAAGTCAGACACGGTTTCAGTGAGTGTTGGACTCCACCGAGGTTGTCCCTTGCAGCTGATTCTGTTCTTGATGTTCATGGAGAGAGTCTCCAGGCACAGTCGAGGTCAGGAAACTGTCCGCTTTGGGCAGCTTAAAATCAAATCTCTGCTGTTTGCAGATGATGTGGACCTGTTGGCTTCATCAATCCGTGACCTCCAGCAGCACTGAGGGCATAGTTCTCTACTGGAACCCAGTGGACTGGTACCTTCACTTGTGTTGAGTTGCTGCCCCAAATGAAGGAGTTTCAATATCTGGTGTCTTCTTCTGGAGTAATGGGAAAGTGGACCATGAAATGGACTGGCAGTTCGGTGCAGCATCAGCAGTAATGACGGTCTTGTATAGATCCGTTGTGGTGGCTCTCAATTTAGAGGTCCATCTACTTTTTCCCACTCTCATCTATGGTCATGAGCTCTGGGTAATGACCCAGAGAATGAGGTTAAAGATACAAGCAGCTGAAATTAGTTTCCCCTGTAGGGTGGCTGGCTCAGCTTCAGAAATAAGGTGAGGAGCTCTTACATCCGGAGGGAACCAGTTGAGATGGTTCGGGGGCATCTGACCAAGAGGCCTACAGGATGCTTCCCTTTGGAGGTTTTTTCTGGCACGACCAAATGGGAGGAGACCCCTGCATAGACCCAGAACTTGCATGATGGACTGTTTATTTCATCTTGTCTGGGGGGGCCTCGGGATCCTCCAAAAGTAGCTGGAGAGTGTTGCTGGGGAGAGGGATGTCTGGAAATCTTAGCGACACTTCAACCCGACCCCAGATAACCACCCTTGTCCGTTTTGTGTAGGGACTGTATTTCAGACATAACTTTGGTGATATCGGTCTAGTTAACGTAACACTTCCTGTTGTGTCCTTTAGGTCAGTGTGTTGTAATAATACACGTAAAACATATAAGACGTCCGACTTTTGCTCTTCATGGTTGTGTGTGTGTGCGTGTATATGTGTGCGTGTGTGTGTGTTTGAATGGGGGATGGCAGAGGTTCTTATTTGTATGTTTATATGTGAGTCTGAACTCTGGTAATTGGATGTGACCTCACATCTTGAGCAGAACCAATAATTGTGCACACACACGTTCACACACACTCCAATCACGGGGGGATTTGATGCCACTGGAATACAATGACAGCCCAATAACAGACCGCCACAAAAGACGGATTAGTGTTGTGTGGCAACCTTCGTCTGTCTACATGGTCATTACAGACGGATCTGGGAACCTCAAGGCTTGAACCCCCGATAAATTAACAGTCCTGTTTCACTGCTAACACGATATTTAATTAAGTACCACTGACTTTGAAATATAAGTGGAATATACTTAATTGACTGTCACTTTTAGAATCACCAACAATCCTCTTTTTACAGTGTGTCTTAATATGCTGTAGGAATAAAATAACCTCAGAGTCCTGCATCATTAATAAACAAACATTTAGTAACTTCTTCGTATTTAAGGTTTTTTGATGGTAAAACCATGAATGAAATTTTTTTTGGAAAGATATTTGAAGAATTTCCAAAAATGGAATTGAATTTTTCTATGTTTTTTTAAGTCTAATCCCAAAATGTATTAAGAAAATTGTTGATGAACTTAAATTACTTAAACTAGTAACAGTAACTTTATTTTAATTAACTAATGAAATTACTACCGTCTACCACTTATGTTCTTCTGTATTCTTAAATGTGTTTATATGCTTGTGTGTCTGTTAAAATGCTAGTGTGTCTGTTTATATGCTTGTGTGTCTGTTTATATGCTTATGTGTCTGTTTATATGCCTGTGTGTCTGTTTATATGCTTGTTTCTGTTTATATGCTTGCATGTCTGTTTATATGCTTGTGTGTCTGTTTATATGCTTGCTTGTGTGTCTGTTTATATGCTTGTGTGTCTGTTTATATGCTTGTGTGTCTGTTTATATGCTTGTGTGTCTGTTTATGTGCTTGTGTGACTGTTTATATGCTTGTGTGTCTGTTTATATGCTTGTGTCTGTTTATATGCTTGTGTGTCTGTTTATATGCTTGTGTCTGTTTATATGCTTGCATGTCTGTTTATATGCTTGTGTGTCTGTTTATATGCTTGCTTGTGTGTCTGTTCATATGCCTGTGTGTCTGTTTATATGCTTGTGTGTCTGTTTATATGCTTGTGTCTGTTTATATGCTTGTGTCTGTTTATATGCTTGTGTGTCTGTTTATATGCTTGTGTCTGTTTATATGCTTGTGTGTCTGTTTATATGCTTGTGTGTCTGTTTATATGCTTGCGTGTCTGTTTATATGCTTGTGTGTCGGTTCATATGCTTGTGTGTCTGTTTATATGCATGTCTGTCTGTGTGGCTGTCTGTCTGTGTGGCTGTCTGTCTGTGTGCATGTGGCAGTCAAATTTTGGAGTGATTCCGGATCAAGGGAGTCAGGAAACCCAGAGAGTAGATTTCCATAAACCTGGGTGGTATGTTGGACATTATCCTAAAGAAAGAACTTACATATGAAACAATACCGTGATTTAAATCTCACAAACGTGATTTTGTCCTTTCTTTCTTCTTTCTCCTTCTCCTCCCCTCATTCTGTCCTGTTTTCTCCTCCCAGTCAAAGAGGGCAAGAATCTGGTTCCTATGGACCCCAATGGGCTGTCGGACCCGTACGTGAAGCTCAAACTGATCCCAGACCCCCGCAATGAGAGTAAACAGAAGACTAAGACCATAAAGTGCAGCCTCAACCCTACCTGGAACGAAACCTTTAAATTGTAAGTTTTTTTTTTTTACTCCTTGATTGTTGGTCTCTCATTTTTAATTTTTATTTCTGTCTCTCTTTTCCGTCTCTCTCTCTCTCTCTCTCTCTCTCTCTCTCTCTCTCTCTCTCTCTCTCTCTCTCTCTCTCTCTCTCTCTCTCTCGCTCATCACATTATGCCTGGCTTTCAGAGCATGTGTATCCGCTGGCGCTCAGATTAAAACATCTGGCTCCTTCTATTCATAAGATCTTGCTTTTGGGGTTGTTTCCTGCAGTTGGATCCAATTACATTCTTAATCAGCTGCATCACAGTTTTCATGGAAGAAGACTCCGATTTGCATTTTCAGGCCTTCTGGTCCAGATGTTCCCTTTGAAAGATTTTCCCTTTTTTTTTTTGCACCTACGCAACAAAGTAAGAAAAGGGATGAGAAGCTTATCCTGTGCAGGATCACAACGACCTGGACATGGACACTAACAACCATTCAATAATCTATCCATTCCTCTCCTGCTGCTTTTTGGTGTCGGGTTTTGGTGGCAGCAGGCAAAGAATTTGCATTCGGGATGTCCCTCTCCCCAGCAACACTCTCCCTAGCTTATCATGGGGGACTGCAAGGCATTCCCAGTCCATATGAGATTTAAAATCCCTCCATCGAGTTCTCAGACTACTCCTGGGGGTCTCCCTCATGGTTGGACGTGCCTGGAAAACCTCTAAAAGGGGGCATCCTGGACCACCTCAACTGGCTCCTTTAGACTTGAAAGAGCAGCACTTCCACTCTGAGCTCCCTCTTGATGTCTGATCTCCAGCCACCCTTCGAAGGAATCATATTTTAGTGTCCTGTATTCTTGTGGTCATTCTTTGGGTCCCTACCCAGAGTTCTTCAAAAGACGTGATGGTTGGAACCTAGATGGACTGGAAGATTGAGGATTTCCTCACGACCCAACTCTTTACTCACCACAGCGGACCAATATAACCCAACCTGATGCTGCACCGAACCCACCGCTTGTCCATCTCAAAGTCCATTCTCCCCATCACTCCAGAACAAGGCACCAAGATACTTAAACTCCTTTGCTTGTGGCAGAAACCCAACCCCAACATGAAAGGGACAGTCCACCGCATTTACATTAACCGAAGGCAACCTTAGTAAATACAAAATACAAGTTTGAAGATGATAGTTTTATTGAACTAGGCTAAATAGATAACACTAACAGTGGGCTAGAATTTCGACCCACTTCTCCTCGCAGAGCTGCTTCTTTGGAGCCACACTGGAGAGTGAGCAGGAGCGAATCAGGGGGATCGGGTCCGCTCTTTTTCCAGGCCACTCCAAACCCTGTATTCCTTTTAAGCCAATCAGAAGCGGACGTCCGGGGTTGTTTTCTTGGGGGTCAGCACGGAGCTGTTTGCAGTTTACAACCTGATGGCCGTGTTGAGGATGTTGATTATTCGTGGCTGCCCTACGAGGAAGGCGAGTACGGTATATTTTGGGATGAAGATGCTGCACCCAAGCGAAAATGTGCAACACATGCAAGTTTTACACCCTTTTTGTGTGGCGTCAGTGCTAGCTACCACGCCGCAGTGTTTTCCCTCCATGAATTATTCAATTATTTTATCACAGGAACGGAAATAATTATTATTCCAAAGCCAATTAATCAGAATCCAGCCCCTTCAGGTATCGCTGTCAGCCACGTTGTTGTCCACCTGTTTATCGTCCTCTTTTTCTCTCACAGCCACCTGAAGGAGTACGATAAGGACCGCCGTCTGTCGGTAGAGATGTGGGACTGGGATCTGACCAGCCGCAACGACTTCATGGGATCACTGTCCTTCGGCATCTCGGAGCTCCAGAAGCAAGGCGTCGACGGATGGTGAGATGAGAGAAGGAGGGATACACGGGTGAATGATGTGATGCAGGAAAACAGCACAGGTGGAGGTGGAGGTGGAGGAGGAGGAGGAGGAGTGAAGGTGGATTTACTCAACACTGCACTGCTGGAGAAATACATTAGTCGTACTTTCTCTTTTTCACTCTGGTGACACTCAGTGCCAAAATATCTCCTTATCTCTTCTTCGTTCTCTGTCCTCTTCCCTCCCTCTAGTTCAGCCTCTATCTTTCTATCTTCCTCCCTTTCTGCTGACGCTCCTCAGTCAGGGTTTTTAATGAGATGCCAGCGTTTGAGGTGGAGCGGTGGAGGTGTGTGAGAGATGTCATTAAAAAGCTGATGTTCAGAGCGGAGGGAGCTGGTGCCGCTGTGTTCTCCGTGTGCATCTCTAAAGCTCGACAGCTGCTGGCAGCAGCAGCCAGAGCGAGCAAGAGTGAGAGTGGCATGAACATAACGGCTGAGGTTTAAAGCTGAAATCCTCTCTGTGTCGATATGCTAATGCTCTCCAACAGAACTATTCACAATCTTGTCCCGATATGATGAGCTGGTGACTTTATTTTACCGATTTCGTTGACTTAAAACTCACTTTCATGTGGGTTCATTGTTATGCAATGAGTGAGGATCTGAACATCTGTGACGAGGGCCTTAATGGGATGGCAACACATCTAGGTAAGAGCATCTCCAGAAATAAAAGTCACGTGGGGTTTTTCCGGACTTACTTATGATCTGAATCAATTAGATCACATTATTTAAGAAATTTTGCAGATTCCTTATTTAATGCATGAATTATTGTCAGCCTCTAAATCTAGCAAAAACTCCACAAACTCTCTCAGTGTCCCTCAAATAGTCTTGAACTGCTCATCTCCCCTCATTCTCTTGCTCCTTTCACTTCTATGTCTCTGCTCAGCACAGCCCCAACCTCCATCCCCATTACCCCGACCACCTTTTTCCATTTCTTCATATGATAAAATATAACAAACTTATAATAATCCCAGCGGTCATTGTTTTGCACAGTTGCAAAGAGGACGTTTGTATCAAGGTTATAATGTTATAACTCCAAATTTAACTCATCTGTAGACACCAAACTGAGACGGACAAGGTTTCAGGACAGCACCTTGACCAAAAGGTCAAATCAAGGTCAAGTCAATGTTTTATTTCTGTATAATCAACAGTCCGTATTAACTTAAAACAGCAATAAATATGAGCTAAGAAAAACTGTGCACATAGCTGTGGAAGCAAAGCCTACGTTTTAAAGCACTGAGGTGTTGCATTGGGAAAACCCAATGACGCGCCATCAATTGATGTGAATAACGTTATGAATCACGGTCAGAGACGTACCTCATGCTGAACATTCCGTCCTTTTATTGGCATTTAAATGTTCTTCAACACAAGGCGAGAGTGGTCAAATACCTACAACAATGGCTCCTACAGTCATTGCTGTAAGAGTTATTGCTCTGGGAATCATTGCTGTAGTAGTAATTGCTGTAAGAGTCATTTCCATAGTAGTCATTGCTGTAAGAGTTATTTCCATAGTAGTCATTGCTGTAGGAGTCGTTGCTCTAGGAGCCATTGGTGTATGAGCCATGTATTTTTGGCTCCTGCAGTAGCAATGGGTTCACGGTGTTGAACTGGCCTCGAAGTTCCCCAGCATCTGTGGTACATGCTGGAGAAACAAGTGGGATCCATGGATCTTAGAGGGTCTGATGCTAACATCACGCCGCCAGTTCTACAGCACATCTTCGGGGCTCTTATGGAATCCATGCCTCCATGAGTCAGAGCTGGTATGGTAGAAAAAGGGTGGTTGTAAAGCAACGGCTGATCAGTTGTTAAAAGCTTGAACTTCAACCTGATTGAAGTGTTTGATTGTCTTACATTAGCAATGGATCACATGACAACTTCCTGTTTTGGGCTTCACACGTGAGCTACTCTATTCATTCTGGTCTCTCAAACATGCTCCCATAACGTCTGACAATGTGAACTCTCTCAAAGAGGCTGGAAGAGGAATGGCCAATTTCATTGTCTAACAAAAATGATTAATTGCAAATAATCCTCTCAGATTTGTACGGAGCACAATAGAGGTCATTCCTTCAGGTTTCCTGATGGTCAGCCCTGATGGTGGAGATAGAACCCCAGCTGCGTAAAAGTGAAGTCTTAAAGCACAAACAACCATCTCATTGTTGTTTATTCTAAATGATCTGGTAATGCTGAGGTTGCGTTTTCTAAATGAAGCCAATATGAAATATTACAGTCTATTGATTTTGTTAAATGATAAGCTTCTCAGCTGTGCTTTTGGGCCGGTCCCGCTCAGGCTTTTCTACATCACCATGAAGGAGACTGAAACAATATATAATCAGACAATTACTCTCTGCGACTTTAAATCTGAGCAGCTGAATGCTTAAGTTGTGTAAAATAATTGGGGATTGATCTGACTGGAAATATTCTCTCTCCTCAGGTTCAAGCTGCTCTCCCAGGAAGAGGGCGAGTACTTCAACGTTCCCGTTGCTCCAGAGGGGGAGGAAGGCAACGAGGAGCTACGGCAGAAATTTGAGGTGTGTGTTTGTGCATTAGTAGCTTTTGTTTGTTTGTGTGTGTCTGTGTGTGTGTGTGTCTGTTGAGAGCCTCTCTGGGAGAGCTGTTAGTAGTTGGCAGGCGAACTTACCATCCGTTGTGACACACTGCAGGTCCTCTGTGTGTGTGTGTGTGTGTGTGTGTGTGTGTGTGTGTGTGTGTGTGTGTGTGTGTGTGTGTGTGTGTGTGTGTGTTTGGCAGTGGAGAGGATAACCCTCCTCACGTCTCCATCTGTCTTTCAGACTTTAAACAACCAGCATCAGAGTCAGTGTGAAATGTGTTGATCAGAGTTAAGCCGAGCTCTTCATAGCAATTCTGCTTTCGCTCTCTGACTTGGCAGCAGACACTTACAGCTGTGGAAGAGTGTTTGCCCCCGTTGATGGTTTCTTCTGCTTTTGTTTGTGTCAAACCTTCCAGCAAAATCTAGCGTCAAACAAACGCGACTTGAATAAACACAAAACACACGTTTGGAATGATAATGAAGGATGTCTAATTCGACCTGGAGCGGTTTGAAAAAGTATTCGCCATTGTTGAAACCAAAGTTTATCTGGAATAAGTACCAAACCGCCCTTAACATGCCCATAACTGACATTAACCCTCTAATGTCATTACCTTGAGAAAAAAAACTTTGCCCAACTAATTTCTTTCAGATTTTCCTTCTTTAGGGCATTTATTAATTTAAATATCTTAGACACTCAAATCATGACAAATCATTTGGTTTTGCTCAACTATTTGACCCGAATCGGAATATTAATGGTTGTATCAAGTTACATAATTCTGTTTAGTAAGTCCTCACAGTCTTTTACGATCCATTAAATCCTACTTATCGAATAGGACTTTCTCCATAGCCGTGGTTAATGCCTCCTCATCAGTGGCCCCTCTGACTTGTGGTTTCCCCCAGGGCTCCATCCGTGGCCCCCTTACCTTTTCACATATACATGCTGCCACTGGGTCGTATTATAAAGGGGTTCAGTAGTTGAAGTGAATGTGTAAAATTAATGTGGCATAATGTACGAGAAAAAGAGATGTACTCAAAATCTACAAGTACAGAAAAAAAAATCCATATATAATTACACCAAAATACGCAGATCTATAAATATATAATCAGTCTTTCTACTTTCTTTGACGTATGGGTTCACTTATAATCTAGTCAAACAAAAGTTTATCACTTACATTTGCAAATGAATATTCCCTCTAAACTTCTTATTTCAACATAAATAAATAAAGATAAATAAATAACTATGTACCTATCGAAATAAACTTCTATCTGTGCATGAATAAACTCATTAGTCAAAAAACGCTTATTTCTTATTTCAAAATAAAAAAAACTGTTAATAAATAGCTATTTAGATTTTGAAATAAATTTAAATTTTCAAATATGTTAAGTAAGAAGACACTGTTGAGCTTCATATGTTCACACTCTGTACCTGATAAGGGGTGTGTGAATGTAGAAAATATTGTATTTTAGGCGCACCAGTTAATGTTAGAATCAAACTGTTAGACTGCAAAATATCTGAAGCAGTGGATTCATCCCTTCACTACACAGTCCCTGATGTCACTTGAGAAAAAAATATATATCTTGTATCAGCAGATAATTATCAGCTGATACAAGATAAATTCAGCTTTGCAAAGGCAGTCCTGTTCTTTGAAACCCACTCGTGTAGCTGCTGCCTGTTGTCCTTCAGAATGCACAGCAAATGATTCCCGCTGATGACGATATTAGAATTTGACTCTGTAACTTCTTTTTCCGTTTATGGTAGAAGCACATACTTGTGTTTCCTGTTGTAATTTAAGTGTTGTTATTTTGAAGGATCAAAGCGGGAGTAAGGTCGGCATCAGTGTGCATCTCCCCAGCACCGGCTTATATGGGTGGGTCTAAATTAACCTTGATGGGCTGAAGAAATAGAGCCTAAGTATGGGAAACACTGATAATAAGAATTGAGAAGGCTATATCGCTGGAAAGACCCTAATCTACTGCGTTGTTCAAGCTATTCCCCTGATTGAACTCCTCAAACATAATCTGACATTATGTCAATTATGTAAAATAGCTCCCCCTAGTGTTAAAATATGAACTGCTAAAGTAAAATATGATATATGCTTGGACTAAATGGAACTGACGATGGAGAAATGATGGCCCAAGAATGTTTGGAGATAAAGCTCCCCCTAGTGTTGGAAATTAAGAACCGACCTTTCCGAAAATCAAACCACTTCTTCCTAATACTAAGGTTGGCATAGAAATGAGATTTTAAAATGATGCATGAAACAGTTTACGAGTTATCGCGAGTATAATTCCATAATATCTCTGAGTTTTCGGCGATATAATAGCAGGACATAAGTTCAAGCAGTCCCGTCCATCAATTTATAATAATCATTTAATAGTTAATAGTGTGTTTGGTTACAAGTCTGGATTGTTTTAGAATCCTTCTGGTCTTTCTCTCTCCTCCTATTCCTCTTCCTCATGTTGCTTCCCTTCCTCTTCTTCAGTTATCTCTTTTGTCCTCTGTGACCTCCAGTGCCCCGCTGTGTGTTTTCTTTCTCTTTATCTGGTTTTCCTTCCTTCCATCTCCTCAAGGTCATGGTCCTCAGACTTTCACTGAGACACATTCTCATGGGGCCTGCTATCACACACCCACACACACACACACACACACAAACACACATGTGCATGTAGACAGCTGCTGGGATGAAGCTCTCAGAGACGTGACAGAGAGACAGGGAGTAAAAGAGAGACAGGCAGATTTCACTTTGGTAACTTGACCCGCAAGCCTCAACTGAATCCATCCAGAATCACACACAGCAGACGAGTCCGATAAATAATGCATATATGTCACACACACACACACACACACACACACACACACACACACACACACACACACACACACACACACACACACATAAACACTCAAACATAGTCAAACTGTTCCAGACAAAGTTAAGGAGCATCCACTTCTTCTCCACTTCATCTGCTGTTTCCTCTTCCTCTCTTACTCTTGTCCGTCCCTCCGTTCATCTCTGCATGGATCAGCTGATGTTGGCTCACAGACGGATCTAAAGCGAGGACGTTTCGACACAACAAGTTTCAATCTACTGTACTGATCATGAGATTTGTGATTAAATACATCCTCGAGCTTGTTTGTTTGCATGATACCTTTTAAAGTCGTGAGGAGGTTATGCTGAACGTTTGTGTGGAGGGGATGTTATCTCGAGGTAGAATCAGGTTCCGATGCGGAATATGGATGATTTTTGATTTTCTCCAACATTGTGAGAAACAGGTTTTTTTTTAAACATTCCGTAAATATGATGAAATATAGCAATTGGCTAATCGCTATAAAAACAATGCCTAGGTTGTCGTCCCGTCCACAGCAAGGGTTAATCCCCCCAAGAAAACAATCCCCTGCGTTGTGCAAGAATCTCCATGACTGAACTCCTCAAATTTAATGCAAAGTTATGTCCGAAAAACTTTGTCTTTTCCAGAAAAAAAAACTTCTCCATTAGTGGATAAATTAAGTAGAATCAGAGTAAAGTTTGATGTACACAAGATAGATCTCCTTAGGGCCTATTAATATTTGGACTAAATCGAACCAACAGTTGAAAAATAATGTCCCGATAACTTTTGGAAATAAAACTCCTCCTAGTTACGGAAAAATACAAACAGGTTTTAAGATGATTTATCATGTTGACATGAAGAATCTGTGGCAGCGATGACAATTCTATAGTATCCCTGACTTTTCTGGGATAAAAAAATACCCAGGTATGTCATGATGTTACACATCTATGTGCGATCAGATCCAAACATGGATCATAGTCAGGGTCTATAGACATTAAGAAGAATAAAATGTATTGGGTCACTGGTTACAGTGAGGGCAAGAGACGCAGCACTGCCGCCAGTTCAGATTCCTATATCCATCCATTTTCTGAAACCACCTATCCTATGAAGGGCTTTAAGGGAGGGGCTGGAGCCTATCAAAACTGACACTGGGCGAGATGTGGGGCACATCCTAGACATGCCACCAATTTATACCAGGGCCAACACATAGAGACAAGCAACCATTCATGAACGCCCACAATTCAACAAGCACTCAGATTCATCTACCGTGTATTCCATGTTTTTGGACTGAGTGAGGAAGATGAGCTCCCTGAGGGAACCACACAGAACCGTCTGGCTGTTAGGTATCAGTGCGAAACGACCTAGAGCAGATTCCGAGTCATACAAACAGATTTCATGCGTCTGTTCAAATGACAGCTTTTCAACTAAATGAAATATAGAAAAAGGGAGAATCTGTTTTTCACCAAACTCTCCGAAAATTAAGTGAGAAATAATGAACTCTACAAATACGTCCAAGAAGAACCCGTCAGGAGGCGTTACTGACCGTCGCTGTGAACAAATTTAAAAAGCGCTGGAAAAAGCTTTGAACAAACCAATTTAATAATCGGCAATTTATGCTTATGCATAACCCCTGCAACAAGGAAAGAGGATCAGACCCTCTGACTCCACTTTTTATGCACCAATGAATGAAGTAATTGAAGAGGAGGTAGACCTCTGTGAAGGTGTCCGACCGTCAGTGGATCTGGGTTGTCAGCATGAATAGCTTGAGGAGTTTCTACTTTAACTGAAGATGTTACCACACAATGGCCCCCCCTCTAATAACTTCATGTTTGCTGTAACGTCGTAAAGATGTAGCGTCAATCAGAGTAAAACCACCGAACCACATGATTTCATTCTTAGAATAGAAAAGTTTCCATATAAACCCAGTTAGTGAATACAGCTAATCGTCGTCTCGGTGACATCACCATATGAGGCCCAGTTGGAATGATATACAAAAATTAATTCAGTGTAAAAAGCAATTTCATAATAGTTAGACCTTTATTAATCACAATCAGTCATTCACAGTGTAACATAGTGAAATTATTACTCAGTAATTTGACCCATCATCCTTTTTGAAGGGCCCGGGATCATAATCGGGTTAGGGTCTTGCTCAAGGACCCGGGGACATTTAGACATGCTGGGGCTCGAACCGGCTACCCACTGGGCTACAGCTGCCCCCATGGACCATTTTCAAATTTTATATCCACATAGACTTTGGTGCCGGAAGGACAGGATCGATTATGGAAAACGTCGATTTTATTGTTCCGACACTTGGGGGAGCTTTATCTCCAAACGTTTTTGGGCGAAAATGTCTCAACTGTTCAATTTGGTCCAAATTTCCAATAATAATAATAATTAATTATAATTATTTTATTTTCTAGAGCTTTTATCATAAATACTCCCAAAAAAAAAAACTATTATCAAAACATAAACAGCTCTTGAGTTGTCTTGAGTTGTGGTTTGAACATGGGGGGGTCGATGAAGTCTCTCATGTGTCTGGTTAGGGAGTTTCAGGGGGGGGGGGGGGGGGGGGGGGGGGGGGGGGGGGGGGGGGGGGTGCAGCAATTGAGAAGGTTCATTCGCCCCAAGTCCGGTCCTTGGTCCTGAGTGGTGAGGAGAGGAGGTTGGCATCAGAGGAGCGGGGGAACCGGGATGAGTGGCATATAAATCCACTCAAAGAGATTTATCTTGTATGTCCTATTTTACTCAAATAGTTCATATTCTACTCTCTATGGGGAACTTTTTTTTTTAAGACACAACTCTCTTCCTGCTCTAAAGTTGGTGTTTATGAATCAACTCAAATAAGATTGATCAATTTTACTTGAATAGCTTGTATTTTACTGATTAGGGGTACGAGTGTTTTTATGAAAAACAAAACAAAAAATACTGAGATAACTTTACATTTAATTTGAGTTCAATCAGGGGTATTGCTTGCACAATGCAGGGGATTAGGGATTTCGGGGTAATAATACAGTTGCTGTTGAAGATGACGGCATACACCCAGTTGTGGTCGTACTCAAACCAAAGGGAGGAGGTGATTATACGGTTACTGCATAATCAGAAGGAGGCTAGCCAGAAGAAAATTATTTCAGCATGAATATTTTTATTATTCACAGAGACAAAGAAACACACACACACCTGAAGTCGTTGTGGAGGCGTCCTCTGACTTTTCCACTACCGACCATTCCTCTTTTATTGTTTCTGCCCGGACACATGGCTGTAGACGGAGAGTGCAGCATTAATCTCTGAAGGCTTCAAGAGTGTTGCCTTCAGCAAGCTCTGCTGCTTTCAGCTACCTCCACTGCTGCTCCTTGTGTGTGTGCGCGCTCGTGTGTGTGTGTGTGTGTGTGTGTCAGAGCATATGGAGACAGATTGAGTCTTTTATCCATTGATGAGCTGAGAATCGTATGGGTTGCACCATTTGCTCACACAAGCTACAAACGCTCACACACACAGCAAACAGCCGAGCACTTGAATGCTTCACTCTGACAATTTCCGAGGCAGGCGTTGGAGAAATTACTGCACAGGACCCGAGTGCAGGGAGCATCGATGTGGATCAGCAATTTGAGATAAGATAGGAGAAGACTTACTCCTCCTGCGCCTCTGTCTTTGAGAATGCGGACATTTTCTTAATGTCCTAAGACCATTTTTAAATTGAAGCGTGATTCGACAAAATGTAGAAGGGGGGATTAAAATTAGATTAGATTGTAAGATTAAAATAGTTTCTTTCGAAGGAGACAGGGCGCGAGGTCGAGACAAGGTCGGAGGAGAAGCCAATGGACTGGGAGCCTTAGAAATAAGGCGGATAGAAATGAGAAACGGACGGGGAAGTAGGGAAAGGGACAAGTTTATTAAGATGAAATAAAAAGGAATTTTGGCTGGAAGAGTGAGAGGGAGAGAGAGTTTGAAGGAAAGAAACAATGAAAGTGGTGACAGTCATGATTGAGGAGAGTGGCGGAGACACAGGGTTATAAATGGGTTGTAGAAATAGTGAAGTAGAACATAAAGTGGGTAAATGTCTTTCAATCTTTCCTTTTGAACACAGTCCACATATTGCAATTTGCCAAAGACACAAACACCCTCCCTCAACAGACACTTTTGACATGAAAATAAAGTGACAGTTAACTCATAATTCCCTTTGAATGTAATTTACCACCCTTAATGTCCTCAACCAAAATAAGACAAACGGAAAAATGACACTTCTGCTTATCAAACTCAGTCACTAGCCTTGGGTGATATCTCCTCCTCAGTGGCCCCTTTGACCCGTGGTGTCAGCTTTGACCCCTGGTGTCCCCCGGGGCCTCATCCTCGGCCCCTTCCTCTTTAGCATATACATGCTGCCACTGGGTCATATTATAAACAACTTCAGTTACATTTTTCGTTCAAGAATCAGTGACCCAAAATGAACTCAACCAAACGGCTGAGGAGGACATTAAAGGGTTAAAAGTCCTGCCCTATCGGGCCAACTCAACCCTCTGTGGATCCACTTACAGCCAGTGTTAGACCTTGTGTCTAATGTTGTCCTCTACGGGTTTGTTTTTCTTCATCTAGCGGGCGAGAATCGGACCAAGCAAGAACACAGATGGCAAGTCGGCCAACGCTGCATCCCGGTTTGACTCCAGCCGAGATCGTATGAAGCTGTCGGACTTCAACTTCCTGATGGTGCTGGGTAAAGGCAGCTTCGGCAAGGTGAGGTCATCGTCCTCTTATGCCTCCACATGTTCTGGTATATCCCTCTTTTGCACTGGCTGGAGAGGCACTAAAGCCTCATCTTAACCTTGCAGAGGTGCTCGATCTATGTGATTATGTTCTCATCTCCTTTAAACACCAGCTCTGTCCTCAAAACTGCATCTGTGTCGTTTTGTACTTCAGTAGAGAAGAGACAGACTGCGTGGTCATAACATCCATTGCTGTACTTCTGCAGATATCGCATTCAACTCTAACACCTACGTTATCGGTGTTTTCCACTAATGACCGTGACGATTGTTTGACTATTGTAAACCCTGATGTAATTGGTTTTTGTTTCTAGTCTATAGAGGTTTTGGTTTTATTCTGGCATTAGTTATCCTGACTAAAAGCCTTTTTCTTTGGTTTTTGAAATGTAAATAACCAGTTCCAGATATGATGCTTAATCCAGATTAGCACTGTTACCCTCTTTAGTGGAAAGAGGGTAACATGTTTATGTCTTTCAAGAGCATAGCTTTACTTTCAGATAGTATTGAATCCTGATTAATTTCCCTAACTTTCCTTAATTATAGCTCCCAAAAGTCAGGATATTATGGAATCTTCATCTCTGCATCCGCATCTAACCGCCATTGCTTTAGTTTCCCAACCGTTGGTCCCATATAGTCCAAATTAGGTGCATAGGAATCGATTTAAAGAGTTTTATCTTCTCTCTCTCCCCCTCTTTCTCTCTCTCTCTCTCTCTCTCTCCCTTTTCCAATCATATTTTCCTTTTTGTTATTCTTAGCTTTTTTAATGAAAGACCCTTTTTTCCGACACAACGTCCTAGCCATTCATCGGATTTAGAACAAATTTGGTGGACATGAACCGATTCGTAGTATCTTTAATATATATGATGTACACTCTAATGATTCATATTTGATTCACTAGGGGGAGCTTTTTGAAGAAAACCCCCTTTTTCTGACATAAAAACACCTTTAATTTTAGGAGTTCCATCAAGGGGATTGCATGTACAACGCAGTGGATTGGGGTCTTTTCAGGGGATATACTCTTTCTGTAGGGGGTTAATAGCATTGGCTTGATTGTAGATATGATATGTGTTTTTCAATGATTCACACACCAAATGCCCCCAAGGAACGTTTTTATTTTGGGCTTTCAGAAGTCTGAGACATTTAGGACGAGCACATAAACGCTCTATTTGTGTGTTTTGATGATTAAGTTGATGAAGATGTGTGTTTGACTGAGATTTCTGCTCTGTATCCCCCCATGGAGCTTTGAGGGGGAAAAACATAGGCATAAAGACAAAAGAGAGAGAGAACGAATTAGAAGAGATAAAGAACAGGGAGACAGAGATGGATGGAGGGAGAGAGAGACAAAGAGGACAATGTGACAGGTGGAGAGAGTGATGAAAGGAGAGGAAGAGATGGAGGTGTGATAGCATGGCGTCAAGGCTGACATGACGGAATTAAGAGAGAGGCAAAAATGTCAGACTGAATGACAAGACGGAGAGTTACAGAGGTGGGGCGAACCTTGGAGAGGGACAACTGACATGGATGAATGAAACCCAAGGAAGGGACGAGGAGAGAATGGGTAGGGAGCAGAAAGAGGGGAGTGAAAGTGAAAATTCGGTAAACGATGGGTAGAGCAGCAGGGGTGGAGAGCAAAAGAGTGAGAGAGTCTATTGTCTGTGTATCAGACCTGTGTGCCGGAAGCCTGTTTCCATGGAAACAGGCATTTAAAGCAACACCAATGCGTCAATATGGAGAGTCGAGGGCCGACCACTACCAGAATACCCAATGCACAAATACACACACACACACACGCACACACACACACAAACACACACCTGAAGTGTGTACGGATGTGCACTTGAGTGTATCACATGCAAACACTCATGCATGTTTGCACATTTCTAATTTGGACATATTATAAGTGCATGCATTTGGCATCCATGTGATATATGTGTGTGTATGTGTGTGTGTGTGTGTGTGTGTGTGTGTGTGTGTGTGTGTGTGTGTGTGTGTGCGTGTGTGTGTGTGTGTGTGTGTGTGTGTGTGTGTGTGTCTGTGCGTGCGTGTGTGTGTGTGTGGTTTTCATGGTTTGTGTGTGGGTGTGTAATGCTGATCTCTCTGCCTTAGTGTCTGAGAACATCTGCATCACAAGACTGCTGTTAACTTTCTCTTCGGTCACACACATTTGTATGTCATGGGCAGACAAAGGCCAGAGCATACACAACAAGTACTGTAGCGCCATGCAGACACACACACATGCACAAACACCCACACACTCACACATGCACAAACACAGGCACACACACACTCACACAAACACAAGTTAACAAACACACGCACACACAGGCACACACACACACAGGCACACACATGCACAAACACAGGCACTCACACAAACACAAGTTAACAAACACACGCACACACAGGCACACAGACACACACACAGGCACACACATGCACACACATGCACATACACGTCACAACTTACTAATGAAAGTGTGGTTGCCGTTCTTTGGCTGGTGTAAATTCATGTGATTTCATTCTAAATCATGTGAGTTTCTATTCTTAGTTGTTTGACTTACAGCCAAGATTCTTTGACTTTTCTTTGGCAGTCATACCTTTGAAAAAGATTTTCAACTTCCTGACTTTAAGATATGTGCAGGTGAACATTTGCCGCTTGTGCCTGAATGTTAGCAACATCCTGTCCAGTTTGACATTTAAGCATAAAACATGAAGGATTGCCGGAGCTAGAAATAAAACGTGTCCCGGTCAGTCCTTTCACACCGGTCAGAGATCCGTTCTCCTGCAGAGTCTGGTTTCAGATCATTGGGAGTCTGCTTCTTTAATACATCTATTAGCGCTGCGCGATTATGAGCAATATATATATATTTTTTAATCAATATTAAAAATTGAACGGATTTCTTTGATTTAATGAAGTTTTAAGCTCATGCTCCTTTTCTGTTGTTCTTCTTCAACATCATTCAGTGGTTATACCAAAATCCTTGAATCCTTGAGTGTTAACCATTTTCCTGAGGTCATCATTGCTCACAGGATTCATCGGAAAACTATTTCTTGTTAAATGGAATATAATATTGTTGCTAATCACCTAGCCCTGAATCTGAATCACTTCCAAACAACAGATAGTGATCTGCTTCAACAGACGGAACTCTTTGCAATCTGCTCCTCCAGACATTTTTGTTTCGACTGTTAATCATCTGTTGGGCTAGCAATCATCATTTCCTGTTAACTTTACTGGTTTGGACTGCATCCAGGAGGTTTGTGCACAGACAATGCAGTGCAGGGAAGATCTTAAGCCGTGTGTACGCAGTACGATTTTAGCCCATCTTTAGCCCGATCTTTTGCCTCACAACGGTCAGGCCAACTGTTGGGCTTGTCGGGCGCCTCTGAGTCACCATGGCGACACGACGCGTCATGGAGATAATAAATAACAAGTAATCATGAAGAAGAGAGTTCAGTTTGTGGCTGGTTGCAATTGAAACAACAATTAAATAAAATAAAAGGTTCTCAGCTGTCAGAGTGATGCTAGCCGTTTAGTTAACTCTCTATACAGTCAAACGTAGCTAACTTACCCATAATTCTCTCTGCTGAATAGACCAGCCATGCTGTCCACGTCATCCTAGCCACCTACGAGTCCAGATATGCTAGCACCTCTTTTTAAAAGGGTTTTGGCACACAGGATGGCAAATAATAATCGAGGCAGCGCTTCTGTATTGTTAGCATGTTGCTAGCAAGCAAACTTCCTCATGCCTCGGAGCTCTCAAACAAATCTTTATTGAAATGTGTCAATAGTGACAACGGGCTGTAGAAATACTCGAGCCATACAGTGGGAACACTCAAGTCCTGCGTCCGTCGTTAGCTTATGCAAACAATTCATTCGTACGGTGGGAGTTTGAATCAAATAACAACTCATCTTCAATCGTACAGTTTATGCCCAGCTTTAGTGACTGCTTGATGTGTATTTTTTTGGGCAGAGCCTGCATTATAATTACTATCAATCGATAATGTTACAATGTAATGTGATGTAATTCTGGGAAGCCAACATTGTGAGTAATCCTGCTACCAGACAGAAAGAAAAAAAATGGAAAAATGTCACTGACAAACCATAACCTCCTTGGGCAAAAGGTAATAGTCAAAAAAACTAGAATTAGGAGAAAATGGGCACAGCATCACTGTGTTCGATCCATTAAGCTCTTCTCTTCTTTCTATTCATGATCCGGGGTAGATTGAAAACCTGGGGAACTAGGGTTTCAGGGTCTTGCTCAAGGAGCCTACAACAAAAAGAACCGGCTACCTTCTGATCTTCTGATTTGGAGATGGCCGCTCTACCCACCGAGCTACAGCCTCCTATTACATGGCAACTTCAAAACAGTCCCGGTCTACATCGGAGAGTCATTTACTCTTTGCAACTTTGAAAGAGTTGAATATATTTGTACGGTTAGAATGACCTGGAGTTTAAAAACCACAGATGCGATAGTGTGAATTCGGACATGGAATTCTAAATACATCCTTCAACTGCCTTAAAGGCCATAGAAAAAGATATAAAGGTGCTATAAAGAATTAGTATCCTCTTGGACGTGCAATGATGTCAGGAAGCTCGGGTTTTGTTCTCTGTGCCCTTTGAGAGCAGAGGCGTTTGATTTTTGGATAAAACCCTTTGGTTTGATGTCTTAAATTCTCTGGTGCTTGTCTTGTCCTTGTTCTTGCCTTTGCATGAAATGAGCCAGATGTTGTCCTTCAACTCTGTTTCAACTCTGTAGAGTTTTTGGATTCTTTTTTCATAAAGTCACACTGCCACAGTATATCATGAATCCCTGCGCACATAAACACAGTCTTGTCACAGGTCTCTCAAAGGATGCCACCAGCTTGGACTAAATATTAGAATCAAATTACCAGGCCTACGCTGTCGTCCCGACTGCAAGGCTATATCCCCGAAAAGCCTCCAATCACCTGCGGTGTACAAGCCATCCCCCGGATTTATCTCTTCAACTTAGATGTGAAGTTGTGTCACAAAAACTGTGTGTGTCTTTACTCACTAGGGGGACAAACGTCCCCCTAGTGAGTAAAGTATGAACTATTAGAGTAGAACATGATTTTTACAAAATAGATCTCTTTCTGGCAATTCATGCGAACCAAATGTCGACTGATCCGTACAAACATGTTTGGAGATAAAGCTCCCAGTTGTGAAATATTCAAACGTCTTTCCTCAAAATCAGGCCAGTTTTTCCTCGCACTAAGATCAATGTTGATGTGAAATTTGAATATGATCCATTAAAGCGTTTTTGAGTTATCGCCAAGGAACCGTAAAAAAAAGTTGCTCCCTATAGTGAAATTTAAGTAAAATATGATGTGTGCAAGATAGATCTCATAATGTCGATTCATATTCACCCAATTTGGACAAAATCGGACAAACAGTTGCGAAATTATGGCCGGGATATTATCTGAGCTAAAGCGCCTCCTAGTGTTGGAAATATACACCTGACCATTTCCCAAATCAATCCAGTTCTTCCTCACTAAGCTCTATGTTGGAATACAATTTGTGGTGACCATTCCATAACGTGCATTACTTTTTTGGGATGTAACAAATATTAGAATTAACCTTTGAACTTTGATTAGCCTTATAGACAAATTTAGAGTCATACACACACACATGCAGGACATGGATGTCTTTGTCCGTCTGCGATGCACTCCCTGTAGAATCCCAAACCCGGTTCTCCCTCTAAAGCATCAGGCCTGTATATTCAGAAGGCCCAAACAGCGGAGCTGCTTGGTTTCCGATCTCTTCAGGGGGAAACTATGAATTGGACATAAGGTCACTTTAGCGCTCTATTCTTAGCAGTTCGGAATGAATTATCAGTGTGATACATCCATTTACATCATTGAGCTGGCACTCATCTACAGCAATGTATAATAGGTGAGCAGGCGGCGGTTCTGCTCGCTCAGCACTTCTTCATGTGAAGACGCTGAATATGTGAGCTCATTGTGGAGTTGGAGCCCGTGGCATTCGATTCAAACAAAGGACTTTCTAAGATCCAGTCTATCTTCATTCCCCAGAGACAGTTGCAAAAAATTTTAAGTCATGAGGTCCAATCGGGAGTGTTTTATGCAAATTGACAAAGCTTTTAATGTGAAATGTGGTTGCATTAAAGATCCTTTCTTGGGGTCCCAAAACTCAATTAGCCTTTTGGGAACTACAAATATGCCATGCTAGTCGTGTAATGTGAAGCCGAGCCACTTTAAATCCACATTCCTTCTGCCTCTCCACTACCTTGTTTTAAGATAAAGCATTGAAACACTTTTCATGCATAAAGGGACCGTCCGTCTGTCCGTCCATTCTGTCAGTCCCCTGTAAGTACATTACGGCAAATAGTCTTTTCAGAAAACGCTAAAGAGAATAAAATATAATTCACGTCTCATTTTTGGGGCCTACAAGGCTTGTATCTCATAACTGGTTTCTTAATAATGTCCTCACCAAGAAAACAAAATAAAATATGTAAAAGTTATTTATTTGAATATTTTATTTCTTATTGGTCTTTATTAATTCAAATTCATATCTTAGATACTTTAGATTTAAGATAAAATGGCAAATCCTTTAGCATGTTTTTAAACTTAAAGACTCGAATTTTGTATTTTACCTGGAAAATAGTCGATTTTAATTAGAATAGTTCAATCATTTTTAGAAAACCTAAATTTGAACCTTATTAGATTTTTTTTCGGTTGTATCAAGTTACAAAAATCTGTTTATTACTATCTGTCCTCCAAGTTTTAATATGCCCAAAAGAATCTTACTTATCAAATAGGACTTTCTCAATTACAAGGTTAATGCCTCTTCTACGGTGGCCCCTTTGAACTTTGGTGTCCCCCAGGGCTCAATCTTTGGCCCCTTACTCTTAAGCATATACATGCTACCACTGAGTCATATTATAAAAAGGTTCAATATAGTGGCACACATTAACCAAACGGTTGAGCTAGTTGTTTCAGCCCTCTCTTATGGTCATGATCTCTGGGTAGTTACAGAAAGAATGAGGTCAAGTATATAAGCAGCTGAAATGATCGTCCTTGCTAGGGTAGCTGGGCGCAGCTTTAGAGATAAGGTACGGAGCTTAGATGTCCGGAGAGAGCTCGGAGTGGAGCTGCTGCTCTTTCACGTCAAAAGTTGCCAGTCTAGGGTGTGTCTGCCATCGTCCCTTTGGAGGTTTTTCAGTAACGTCTGACTGGGCAGAGACAGGGAAGAACCAGAACTTGCTGGAGGGACGATTTTTCTTATCTGGCCTGGGAACGCCTCTGGCGCGCCCAGGATGAGCCGGCAAAAGTTGCTGCAGAGAGGTATATTTGAAAATCTCTTCTTAGCCTGCTGCCACCGCGACCCGGCCTCAGATAAGCGGAAGAAAGTTTTTATATATGCTTTTTTATGCTAACCGACGCAAAAGGTATCCTGGTTAGCATCAGGGTTTAACAGACAGGAATGAATCGATGTTATTAACTGACTTTTTTGCATGAAAGTGATTAAACATATTCCCTGAAATGAGAAACTTTTGCTTCAAAATATCCTTGTAAAGTTTTGCTATCCGCACATCCTTCAATATTGAGACCTGCAAATACACTTCTGCATATAAATGTCATTCTAGAGGGCTGAACTTTGGTGACATGCTCACCAGCCTGCTCGGACTTTCATGAGATGACCCGTGAGCTGAAAGTCCACCGACAGTTGCAGTGGTATCGACTGTATTCTTCAGGAGGAAAGACATGAGGAGAGAGGGGAGGAGAAAGGGAGGAACGAGACAGAACAAATGTTTATTGAAAACAAGAGGAGAACAGGATAGCAGAGAGAGGAAGATGAGACAGAAACATTTACTCTTCTGTTTGAGAGACTGTACGCAGGATGAGGATGACCTTGGCTACAAGGTAGTGAAACTGCTGAGCACACAAGGATACACTCTCACAGAAACACAAACTACACACGACGGAATGCAGAGACGTTGTGCATGAAACAAAAAGGACGTGTTTCCATTCCAAAATTACAACAAATTAGATTTTTGTACGCCATGTTTTTGGACTGTGCAGGCAGCTGGGATAGGCTCCAGCCCCTTCGATCCAGAACAGCAAGTGTTTACGGGAAATGAATGAAAGAGATTTTTGTAAGGCTTGTCTGCAGATTCAGACAGACCAATGTCCTTCCAATCCTCCTGTCCTTCCCTCTCTCTCTCTCTCTCTCGGTCTATCCTCCTACGTCTCTCCTCGTCCTTTCACATTCCTTTATCTCCATCCGCCGCCACAATCTGCGCTCAAAAGAAAAAGAAGAGTGAAATAATCCCTTCCCTCTCCTTTTATTCTTTTCCTCTTTGTCTCCTCACTCATGCCCATACATTGTGTTGAGAAGCTGAAACTCCTACAGAATCTTTTTGAGTTTTTAACGTCTAGTCTTATAAGGTTGACGGTGACAAAACATTTTTATATAAATATTTGAAGCTACTGATCACTTGAGAGATTTTAGCCATGAAACTTGAAGTTGTGATGACGTCACCATTTACACGCCCTGTTCAGTGCCGTTCCAGTCCGCCTTTATTCCCGCCTGCTGTCGTGTCAGTGCCAGGGTCGTCTCAACACATCAAAGACTTAGAATGACGCAAAACACACTGGCTTCCTTGAACCTGGCCATTTTTATTTAACTCTTTGATGTCCGTTCCAGCTGTTTGCTTAAACTCATTTTGAGACACTATTCCTTATGGATTATATGTGTGCCACTGGACTGAGCCTGTTTATGATATGACCCAGTGGTAGTATATGTTAAAGAGAAAGTGGTTAAGGATGTAGCGCTAGGGGACACCACAGGTCAAAGGGGCCACAGAGGATAGTATGTATCTTATAATAATAATAGTTTTCTAAAATCATGCTATAGACCAAAGTTTATGCTAATTAACCCAAAACTTTGCAATGAAATCGATTTTTAAGCCTGTTTTTTTTTCTTGTCTTGGTCAAACCTGCTTGACCAAGATATTTGTGTCATCTTGTTCAAATATACGCCGATCAAACCGTCCCTTTGACTCATTATGCCTCAAAATACAAACGTGGAGGCCGACAGAACATTCCAACAAGATTTTTCTCGTATTGACCAACAGGCAGTCTCGCCGTGAAGGAGCCTAGTGTCTCCCCCGTTCCTTGCATGCCTTAGTTTTGCTTTCTGTTTCTCAAATTTTCCCTTTCATGAGATGGAATCAGTTTTCTCTTCCCTTCTCTTCTGAATGCCCCGAACCCCACGACAGTAACAGATACCTCATCCAGACTCTCTCCCCAATCTCACCTGCCTCCCCTCGACCCTCTGCTGCCCTTGTCCTTTTCCTCGCTGTCTTTTCGTTCCTGCTCCTTCTCTCTTGATGTCTGTATGAAAGCCTGACAGGAGCTGTGTGAATATTGATGACTTGACTTCCCGTTCCTCCTCTCCTAGGTGATGCTGGCGGAACGTAAAGGCACAGAGGAGCTGTTTGCCGTGAAGATCCTGAAGAAAGACGTAGTGATCCAGGACGATGACGTGGAATGCACCATGGTTGAGAAGAGAGTGCTAGCGTTGTCTGGAAAACCTCCGTTCTTAACTCAGCTTCACTCCACCTTCCAGACCATGGTAGGTGGGCTGATACATTCTAATAGCTGCAGTGTAAAACTGGCAGCGACTGTTACACTGCAACTTGTTTTTTACACTTACGGTCTTGCATACACTGACAAACAATGCCACGTTAATTCAGGGATTATGTCAGCGTTAATTCATTAACTTTAGACGAGCCACTTTCTCTGCGCAGAAATTCGCAAGCTGTTCCCTCCCTGTTCGCTGCCTTTAAGCTGAACTAGATCATGTCTGGCTGTTGCTTCATGTTTAAGCTCCTAGGGAAAAAAGAGAAAGTGTCTTCCCTATGGAAGCCATTTTGGATCGAAAGGTAGAGGAATTTTCTAGAATTCTACATCTACACACTAGATGTCATGGGAGAGACAAGGATTTCCTCTTTATTGTAGATCAGGAAGTGCCTCTCTTCAGTTGTTTTCTAGGCACGTCCAACTGGGAGGAGACCCGGAGGTATACCCAGAACTTGCTGGAGGGAATATGTATCTCATCTGTCCTGGGAACACCTCAGGATCCCCCAGGATGAGCTGGAGAATGATGCTGGGGAGAGAGGGACATTCGGAAAGCCCTTCTTGGCATGTTGCCACGACGACCAAACTTTGGATGAATGAACAAGAATGGATGGAAATAAATCCTCCATACGACAAACAGTCTGGGATATTATGGAATTGTCAGCGATGCCGCCGCCAATCATTCGCGTTCGAATGATCACTCAAAAACTAGATCGTAGATCATTTTCAAATTTAGAACCAACATAGACTTTAGAATGGGGGAGAACTGGATTTAATTTATGAAAGGTCAGTTGTATATTTCCGATACTAGGGGAAAGCATTATGTCAAAAATCTACAGGCCATAATTTCTCAACCATTTGTCCGTTTTAGTCCAAATTTGGTGGGTATGAATCAACTCAATGAGATCTATCGTGTAGACCATATTTTAATCTAAAAGCCCATATTTTACTCACAGGAGGAGCTTTCTTTACGAAAAACTTATACAACGCAGAGAACAGGGGACTTTAAGCAGGAAATCATTGGGAGTGGGTTCTTGTGTGGGGGCTCTGTCTGGTGGGTCACACCCTGTGGAATCAGTGATCTTCAGTTTGATGAATAAATGTGTTTCTCCATGGTTGCATTCACAAACACACACACACACTGGAGCTACTACCGATCACAAACACTCCATGGTGTGGGCGTACACCTTTGTGTGATATTTGATATGAAGGGAGCCGCTGTGTGGCGTCCTGCTGAAGGGCAGAGCTGCACTGCTGGTGAGCGTGGTGGTGTTAACAGCCGCCACCCCGCCCCGCTGTCGCCGGCTCACAGCTGGAACACACCCACTGGACTCATGCTTGACTGATGCTCGTCTTCTCACGTCTGATCCATACTAGACTGAAGACGAGTCAAGAGAGGAGGACATCACGCTCACTGGTCACTGAGTGTGTGTCATATACATGTGCAAGTAAAAAACAATAAGCATAGCGTGTGTGTTTGTGTTTGTGTGTGTCCATGTGTGTGTGTCCATGTGTGTGTGTGTGTCCATGTGTGTGTGTCCATGTGTGTGTGTGTGTCCATTTGTGTGTGGGTTTGTCTGTGCGTGTGTCCCTGTGTGTGTGGGTGTGTGTCTGTCTGTGTGTGTGTGCATGTGTGTGTGTATATGTGGGTGTATTTGTGTGTGGGTGTGCATGTGTTTGAGTTTGTCTGTGTGTGTGTATGTGTGTGATCCATTCGGGTCCATAGGTAAAGGTAAGACTCATAAAACTAGGCTTACTCAAACACACACTCACGCCCACACGCACACACACACACAAATACTCACATACAAACACTCAGATACCCACACACACACACACGCACACAAACTAAAACAAACACAAACAAACTAAAAAATACATATTTTCACACACACATACACATAAAGGCAATTATAACATGCATTCAAGCACACACACCCTCACTCACACTATCACACACACATGGATGTTGGTTTATAGGATTTAGCAGTAGAGGACAGACACACTCAAAAAGACACACACTGACCCAGAGACACACTTTAGAGCCCATTCCACAGTATTCTCTCAGAACACACACATGACCTCATATCTAATGGCTCCACATCGTTCATGCTCTCTCTGATCGGAGATGTCTTCAGCTAATGGAGGAGCATTATGTCTTAAATTGAAGTTGCTCTGCTCCTTCAGTGGAAAACTTATTGGACAACAAAACCAATCACACTCACTGCTCACCTCCACTTTCTCCATCTGTGGTCACCTCTTCAATCGTCTCTGATGTGACCCATCACTCCCCCATCTATCTCTGGACAATATCTCTCTCCAGACCACCTTCACCTCATTTTCTGACCATCGTTTGGTTTCTGAGTGACCTCCCACCTTTTCTTTATAGTATAGAGACTTACCTATGTCCGTCCGTCTGTCCATTTGCACCTTTGAAGGGTGAAGAAGGGTCCATCACGTCTCCTCAGGCACGTCTGGAGAGAAGTCGATGCTATTTCATAAGGGTTTTTGTTTGTACATCTCATAATTGGTTTCTTCAATTTTTGGAATCGTTATCGCTGCCGCAGATCCTTTGTCCTTTGTTATCACGATAACTCATAAACTAAATCATTGATCATTTTTTTTATACCCATATATACATAGTAAGAGGAAGTACTGAATTTATCTTTGGAAAGGTCAGTTTCATATTTATGGCACTAGGGGGAGCTTTATCTCCAAAAGTTTTCAAACCTTAATTTCTCAGCCGTCGGTCCGATTTAGTCCAAATTTGGTGTCTATGAATCGACTCGAGATCCATCCTTTATGTATCACATTTAGTTTGAGATGTTTAAAGCAGGGGGTACAACACAGGAGATTGGAGGCCTTTCAGGGTTAAATCCTTGCTTTTTTTACATTTTCTTCTTTCATAGAGGTTTTTGGGGTAATAACTTCTCAACAGTTGGTTCGATTTAGTCCATAATTGGTGCATTTGAATCAACTTGATGAGATCTTCCTTTTGTATGCCATATTTTACTCACCAGGGGGAGCTTGTTTATTGTTCACCTCAGCAATGTCCACATCAGCCTCACCTCTCCCCCTCTTCTCCTCTCTCTCCTTCTCCATGTCTGCACAGGATCGTTTGTATTTTGTAATGGAGTACATTAATGGAGGAGATCTCATGTATCAGATTCAGCAGGTCGGCAAGTTCAAAGAGCCCCATGCTGTGTGAGTACGCACGCGCACACACACACACACACACACACACGCACACACACACACACACACACACACACACACACACACACACACACACACCGAAGGCACTGTCTCATGTCATCATAAGACAGAATCATAATCCCAGCCTTAAAGTGTTCCTCTGTGTGGTAATGAATTTTCAAATCATATTGAGAAAGCCGTCGGCTGTCTGACGGGCTCAGGTGACGGATGAGCTATCGCAGCAGAGCCCGGGGCTGAAATATGCTCCTCGCCGTGATGCGGGTTGCAGTGGCGAGGAACTTCAAAGTAATGAGAGTAATCCAGCAGCAACTTTTCGTGTGTGGTAGAACACCTCCAAAATTGCAGAACGTGATTAAGGTGACTGGCGAGATCGCTGGTATCAAGTCAAACCGGCGGGGCTGACATGTTTGACAGGCGAGCTGTCGGAGGAGCTCCGGAGCCGCGGAAGAGTTTGCCCTTCATCTGCTTTGTAGGGAATTAGAGTCTTTTCCCCCTGGCAGCAGGTTTAGACGGCTGAAGGGCAAGTCGAACACGACGAGGAGCTCATTTATCTAAGGTCTGTAACGTGTTCTGTTGTACAATAGTGAAGTTCTGCCTCACAGATGATGAGGAGGAGGAGGAGGAGGAGGAGGCCTTGAACTTTCATCTAAGTGACTCATCTTTTGTATTCTGGACCCTTGTGTGTTCATATTTAGGATCCAAAGCCGTGTTAGCTTCCCCTGCAGCGACGCCCCCTCTGCTTGTCATTCCGATCACAGATAAAACATCCGGCAGGTTTGAGAGGGGCCTCGCATCTTCCTCTCTGCTCCCCCTGCCTTCCAGATGACGTCTTTAAGGCGCACTGAGTGGGTCCAGACTCCTCCTGTTGATCTTATCAGCTGCTCTTTGGCCTCGAAGAGACAGCGCTGACCTTTATGCAGACACACACATGCGCACGCAGACCATCCCACTGTTTCCCTCCTGACGTTTCCCTCAGCCTCCAACTAATGACTGCTCTTCTTCCCCCTCTGTGTCTCTCGTGTAGCTTCTACGCCGCAGAGATAGCCACCGGCCTTTTCTTCCTACATCTGAAAGGAATCATCTACAGGTACCTTCCACTACATACGCCGCTTTTACGGCAAACCGTCGACAGTAGCAGCTCCTGAACCCTTTAATGGCCGTCTCAGCTGTTTGGTTGATCACATTTTGAGTCTCTATCTCTTCACGAAAAATGTGACTGAACATGTTTATAATACGACCCAGTGGCTGCAGGTGTATTTTAAAGAGTAAGGGGCCTAGGATGGAGCCCTGAGGGGTACCACAGGTCAAAGGGGCCCCCGAGGAGGCATTAACCGTGACAATTGAGACTACTTGGCAAAAAATTCTATTTCAACAACATTAGGAGTGACTAAGATTAATTCAATTAAAGCAGAGCCCCAAAGTAATAAAATATGCAATGTAATAATTTCTCCACAGTATTTTTTTTCCTCTGTGAGGACAGTATTGAGTTAAATAACCAGCTGACACACACGCACACACACACACCCACATACACACACACTACAGCGAACGAGGGAGATTGCAGAGGAAGGCAAACTTTGAAATGATAAACTTTCCTGCTCCTTTATAAAGCGAGTTCTGATTTTTCTCCCCGCAGAGACCTGAAGCTGGACAATGTGATGCTGGACTGTGAGGGCCACATAAAGATCGCAGATTTCGGCATGTGTAAAGAAAATATGCAGGATGGAGTCACCACAAAGACCTTCTGTGGAACACCAGACTACATAGCGCCTGAGGTATTGCGTGTGTGTGTGTTTGTGTTTTTAATGTTTAGTGTAGTACGTAGCGATGAAAAAACATCACTTTGGTGAAATATAGTTATTTATTCTCTTGCCAACATTAGGTTTGTGTCTATATGTTACCCACTCCAGTAGTGTGAGAGTGTAGCCCCTCGGCACACCATCTTGTGTCGTTATTGGGTGAAGGGCGGAGAGAAGGAGGCGCGGGACACAGGAGACCGGGATTGTGGTTGAGACCTGGGCGACAGCCGCTCCTGCTACAGCTAGTTTAACCTTATGAGGAGGCAATGGTTAAACATTAAAACAAGATGGCTCCCTTCATGGAGCCGTATTCTGAACTATGGTGACCTGTCAGGGACAAACAGCCATTTTTGCAGAAATACTCAAAGGCACTAAACATCGCAACAGCGACACCAAATGTCTGACTAAAGCTTCTGCTCCACATCTACCGAGCTTTCCTCGCTGTCATAGAAAAAAAACAACTGAATCTCTGTAGCCCATTTAAGGATAATTCAACAGGACGTTGACCACATGGAACGACAACATTACAACTCATAGGACGATGACGAACATTGACCACAATCTTCAAACGGCAATCTCAGAGAGCGATGAGGTTGGATCTCCACAGTCAACATAATGACTGATGGTCTTCCCTTCAAATCTCTTCAATGTATATGTCCTTTCTTTCATGCTCTGACGAAGGCTAAGAGGCCGAAACATTAGCATGTTTGTTTGACAAGGCCAAAATAATTTGGTGTATTTGAGATTAGTCCTCTTGCACACCTTTGGGTGCTCAATGTCAGAAACTTCAAGTGTCTGACAGATCTGCTCCCACAAATTTCTGTACTTTCTGCCTAGTGGAGCTTGGGATTGGTAGACATTGCGGCAACAAGCTTTTCAACCCATTTCTTGCTCATTGACGTGACAAGTGATGAGTCCAACCCCTTCTTCCATATGATTGGTTCCCGGAAAAAAAGCATCAGTGCCAGTCCCAGTGCGCAAGGTGACCCCATTCAAATGTGATACAAGTGTTGCCAGTTGTACGATAATTATTATATTTGCACGATGATTTCACCCGCTCTACAATGCACAGGCAACCAGGCCTACACTGCCATCCCTGATATTACAGATATGTCCCCCAAATGTAGCCAATCCCCTGCGTTGAACTCCTCAAATTAATTGTGATTTTATGTCCGAAAAAATATTTTTCTTGAAAAAAGCTCCCTCTAGTGAGTAAAATATGATATTTGCTATACGGATCTCCATGAGTCGATTCATATGCACCAGCTTTGGACTAATTTGGACCAGCGGTTGATAGATTATAGCCTGAAAAGTATTGGAGATAAAGCCCCGCCCCCTAGTTTGGAGATGTATCTTTCTATTATAGTTGATGTTTTTCTCACTGTGGGCCATAAGCTAACAGTTCATTTAAGGAGTTCATCAGGGGGATTGCTTGCACAACGCAGGGGATTGGGGGCTCCAGACTTTCCGGCATGTGTTTTACTTTTCTCATGCGCTGCCTGATGGTCACTTTCCTAAACCAAGTCTTCTATTTCAGATCATAGCTTACCAACCGTACGGGAAATCAGTGGACTACTGGGCGTTTGGAGTTTTACTCTATGAGATGCTGGCTGGACAGGTTTGTGCGCGTGTGTGTGTGCGTGGGTTTTTGCGTGTGTGTGAGTGTGTGTAGCCGTGTTTATGCATTTGAGTGGACTAGAATAATATAATTATTACGTTTATTTTATGAAATATGAATTACACAACACTTGAAAAACAAAGTTATGCCTGCTACGTTTAAAATTTTCAATTTGCTGTAAGAAAAAATAAGCTGTGATAAATATTTCTCCCATGGCAGTAATAATTATTAATGTAGACGTGAGGTTTTCAAGTCTTGGTCAAAACAGCTTTTAATTATTCATGTTAAATATCTTCTATTTGTCCTGTTCTTTCTTCTCCTCCCCCCTCTCCTCTCTTCTCCTCCCTTCTGTCCTCTCTTCTCCTCCCCCTCTCCAGCCTCCGTTTGATGGTGAAGATGAGGATGAGTTATTTCAGTCCATCATGGAGCACCATGTCTCTTATCCCAAGTCCATGTCCAAGGAGGCTGTGGCCATCTGTAAAGGGGTGAGTGTACACAGAAACACAGACGAACTACAACACAAGTCCGTGTCTACTCTCCTTTCTCTCAGCTTCCTTCTCTGGTTCATACAATCATACGTCCACACAGACGAAGGAATTTGGAGGATATTGAATTGTTTGAGGAAAAGACACAGGAACAAGGAGGAGAGGAGGAGGAAGTAGTGTCCACTGTCACTAGCTGTCCTGCCTCAATGTCTCTCTCCCCCTCTCTCTCTCTCTCTCTCTCTCTCTCCCTCTGTTTCTGTCATAACATCAGAACAGCCTACTTTCCTACAGACAAGCACACACGTTCTCCCTCTTGCTCGCACACACACATACACACACACACACACACACACATACTCATACACACACTGCACTGCTCTAATAGCCTAAGCTTCTGCAGTGTGCTCGGTGGACTGTGGAACCTCCTCTTCAGAAAAGATCTGCCAGCACCGACTGACGCCCTGACACTCTCCAACTGGTCTTGAGTTGTATGTGTGTGTGCTTGTGTGTGTGTGTGTGTGCGTGTGTGTGTGTGTGTGTGTGTGCGTGTGTGCGTGTGTGCGTGTGTGCCTGATTACCGCTATAAAAGTAGTGAGCCCTCTATCAAACCACTAACTCTCTGTCCCATCTCCTAACCCTATGCCTCACTGATCATGACGACATATTGAGTGACATATTCTCTGTCTCACACCGCACACACACACACACACACACACACACAAACGCACACACACATAGGAGGATGTATGTAATGTTTGGATTCAATTCTCTCGCACCGAGCAGGTAATCGAACTGTAAAGGTTTATTTAGGCATTTCCGGCCTGACTGAGCCTCACTCTCACTCTTTCATGTAGATCACACGTGCAAAACTTTATTTATTTATTTATTTATTCATTATTCCTGCGACATAAAAGTCGGGGACAATCCGTCCGACAATCACCTTTTTTGTCCAAAGCCGTTCCATAAACTATACTTTTGGTAAGCTCTTGTCCCCACCAGCAAAAAGCAAGAGTGTATCCCTGATAGGACCCTAATCCCCTGCGTTGTACAAGCAATCCCCCTGTCTGAAAAACATTTTTTTCCATAAATAAAAACTCCCCCTAGTGAGTAAAATATGATGTCTAGAAGATAGATCTGCTCGAATCGATTCATATATGCAGTAAGTTTGCAAAAAAACAGAAATTGGGATTTGTCCTTCACCGTTACCAAATCAACCCAGTTCTTCCTCACACCAAGGTCTGTGAAGAAGGTCACGGATCACCAATAATGATCCATGAAACAGTATTGAGTTGTCGTTATAACACGGGTTTTCCGCTGCAGCAGATGTGATGATGATTCCATACCTCCGACTTCTCAGGAATATTATAGCGTCTCTCATAAACTATCCGTTCTAACTTCACCAAACGTAAATAGTAGTTTTTAGTAGCTTTTAATAAATCTGTTTTATAAATATTGTGGGTTTTTTTTTACTGAGTATTCAATGGAAAGATTATTTTTAGGTTGGTCACCTTCTCCGTAGCATGAATCCTAAATGAACCTATAAAAGCTTTATACACTACTCTAGGCTCAGCAGAGGAACGATGCACATGTCTTTTCTAGATGACTCTCGTTTGAAAGAGGAGGGCAGCGATACGTCTGCCCTAAGTCTGTCTGAGGCTTTCAGGAGATCTGTAAAAGCATCACAACAAGCACAAACACACGCACGCACTCACACACACATACATACAGTGTATCGAAATCAACACACTGTGCAAGCTTGAACCGAGACTCTCTCATATTTATGCCGACATGACTTAAGATCCATACTCTACATCCCTCCACTACATTTAAAGGCGAAGGCATCCATCTGAAAATTCATGTCAAGTACATTCACCCATACACACTCACACACACACACAGACACTCATAACATAGCACACGGGCAGTGTTATGTATTAGTGATGATTACCGGGTTGTAGTTCTACAACAGTGGGTCTTCAGTGGAGCATGAAAGCTCGCCTCTGTCCAACCCCCAAAGCTCTCCCAGCACCCTGCCAGCGGTGTCCGGGTTAACTTGATTCATGACTGTGTGTGTGTAAGTATGTGTGTGTGAGTACTATATATGCATAGACTACATATAGTCTATGCAGTGTATGTATTTTATCTGTCAGACCAACATCCTCCCCTGCATCCTTTAGGTTGAAAAGATACAAACGTTTTGATAAAAGTTGGCTCCCAGCCACTCCGTTTTTTTTAATTGCGTCCACAAGATTTTGGAAAACATGAGCAAAGGGGTAGGAATTGTATGAAAAAAAACAATCAATCTCAACAATCTGTTTCTAACTGGTGCTGATGTTGGTCAGAGAGCCTGTTGTCCTTTGACAAAGCAGTTGTTCTAATTTTTGTTGTTTTTAATCAAACCTATTCTGCGCGTTAACAAAGTTCACCACACTAGAAAACTTTGAACTTACTGCAGCGCAACTGCTGCAAAACGTTTAAAATGATGTCATCCTTTCAGCTTTCATCTGAGTTCTAGGAAACATTTCCTGAGGACGGACCAGGAAGAGTTTAATTGCTGCTACTGTAATGTACAGCACTTCATGGATACAGTGTGTGTGTGTGTGTGTGTGTGTGTGTGTGTGTGTGTGTGTGTGTGTGTGTGTGTGTGTGTGTGTGTGTGTGTGTGTGTGTGTGTGTGTGTGTGTGTGTGTGTGTGTGTGTGTGTGTGTGTGTGTGTGTGCAAAGGGAGTGATCAGAGCCATTTCCACTCCCCTGCTTCCAACCTGACCAGCATCCATATTTCATAGCCAGCAATGGGCCACACACACACACACACACACACACACACACACGCTTGATCTACTACAGTATATTTGGTGCTGCTGCGGTGTTTGGTACATGATGTTTTCAGTTTCCCTTCATTTTACAATAAAGAGCCGTTGTGCGGGTGTGTCGTCACTCATGCAGCAACACACGCACCTTGAAGGAACATGCTAGAAATTTGTTCCTGGTTTTCGTAGCAGCTTTATCGGAAACACACGCAAGACCGATGGAGGCTCATCCTCGTATTTCACACACTGTCGTGGTCATAAAATGTATGAGGCTACTAACGTCACATTACTTACCTCTATATAAATACTGCTACCTCATATCGATTCCATCTTTCATCCACCTTTTTAGAACAAAAGTTTCTGCCAACTACAACCAACTTAGTTATAATGTCAGTTCTTAAGGAATTATTTTCATTTTTGTTTTCCGCTTCCATGGTTGTAAGTTGGATTTTGTTTTTTAGTTTTTTGATGGGATTTTTCACAGAGGAGCGTTTCATATACTGTTATCATACATTTTTTTACAATGTTTTTCTCGAAACGTTAGAAAACAAAAGGTCAAGCTAATCTAATTCAAATTTAATGCAAAACTTTCAACTTGACAAAACTTTGTAGGTCAGAAATCTTTTTTTAACTTTAGACGTTGTCATCAGCCTATGATTTCCGTCTTTCACTTCCATGTTAGGTGTGATTTAGAATCCAAAGGGTTCATTTGGGTTTCACTTCAATGTTCTGAAGCCATTTTGTTCTAAAAAAAAAATTTAAAAAAATCACACAATTTGTATCAAATGAGATTTTCCACTTGAATATTTCGCTCCAGGCGGTCCAATGACAGATTTATAAAGCGGTGCTGAAATATGGCCAATCATAACGAAAGCTTTGTGCATGAAGATTTCCGCGTTGTGCATCAGACAGTGAGGGAAAGTGAGTCACTCGGGTTTCAGACCAGCAAACAGAGAAAAGCATCGGTTCGGACGGCAGGAGGAGATAAACAGACACATCATTGTTGTTCATGGGGAAAATATTCCAGTTGCTTTTGCTTATGTGAAATATTCTTAACGGATGATGTTCTGTGCACATTTTCTTGCATGCATCTGTGTGTGTGCATGTGTGTTTTATGTGTGTGTGTGTGTGTGTGTGTGTCTGACTGACCTGTGGAAAATGTTATTTTAGTTCTAATGTAATGAGTTATGACTGCTGCTCCTGAGGGAGGCTCAACCCGACTGCTCACACACACACACACACACACTCAGACCGACGTCACCGCCACTCCACACCGATGTTGTTTGCTGCGGACAGACATCGTAAACAGTCCTTAATTATGCCTGCGGAAAAAGAAGAAAAAAAAGAGGCGAGAACAACAACAGTTATTCATTCATCTGCAGTCAGCGGTTTGGTGGCTTGTATTCGGTCTCCAGGGAGAAACGTCTCAGATGATAGATAGCAGAATTGATGAATGGTTAGAAGGATGGGAAATGTGATGCAATGGTGTAGAAATAATAATAATGATATTGGTATTGATGGGTTTTGTTTTAATTTATATATATATATATATATATATATATATATATATATATAAGGATGAATGGATGAAGCAAACAGACAGAAACGGGGAAAAGAGATGGGAATAAATGAGATGAAACTTTAATGATGGCAGAGGGGAAATTTGGGGCAGCAGCATCAAGCTTTGGAGACTAGATCAGATACAACCCCATCTTGTAGTTTATGCTAATTGAATATGAAAATGTGACACGTCATCATTAAAAATGTAATATTTAAAGGCATTTAGCCACTTTTGTTAATTTACAAATATTTTTGCTCTATGATATTATTTTAAAACTAATGTATTGTCTGTCATTGTTTTCCCTATGTGCCAGAATTTTGTGGAGCAGAGCCTCTCTGTGGTTAGATATTCCAGAAATGATGCTTATAGCTACCAATCAGCCATAACATTATGACCACTGACTGACGAGTGAAGTCATAATAACATTGATTATCTTGCTACAATGACTCCTGTCATTGATTTATCAGGCAGCAAGTGGACGTTTTGTCCTCAAAGATGAGGTGTTAGAAGCAGGAAAGGTCTTTGACGAGGACAATTGTGATGGCTAAATCACAATTGAACACCAAGTGCATCATATACCTGTATTGCTGGTTTTAATGTTACGGCTGATCATTGTCTTTGCTTCAGCAAAGATAAAGGCTACGATAGCCACCTCTTCTCTTTTGATGATTAGTTTGCTGGATTCGTCCACCCGTTCATTTCCTGGAGTACAGTTATCCTGATCAGGGTTGTTGGGGGGCTGGAGCCTATCTCAGCTGATAGTTTGAGCAAGAGGTGGGGTCAAGTCACCAGTTCATCACATGACCGACACAAGTGTCAAGTGTCAAGACAACCATTCAAGTCTCATGGTTAATCATTTTCAATTTTTTATACCCATAAAGATTTTAGTTTGAGGAAGAACTGGTTTGACTTTGGGGAAAGGTCGGTTTTATATTTACACCACTAGGGAGAGTTTTATAATAATATTATTTAAATGATATATAATTTTATAATATATCATATTTGAAACCAATAGTTCATATTTTACTCTCCAAGGCTTCTTACGAAAATAACTTTTTTGAAAATAACTTCCGAACTGTCGGTCCGATTTCGTTTATATGTTACTCACTGACGGGCCTTTTTTTAGTTTTGTGATCTTTACTTCCCCACCAAAAGTCTGCTGGGCCGGGCGTTAGGCGTGACCTCGCTGCAGGAGTAATGATCATATAACTAAAAAAAAAAACGCTGGTGAGTGACATATGAACAATTACAGTAAATAATAAAGGACAAATCTGAGTTAGATCTCCTTGAGGAGGTTAGTGCCTAGTGTAGTCCCGGTCCTAAGCCCGGATAAATGAAAGGTTTGTGTCAAGAAGGGCATCCGAGGTAAAAACCTATGCCGATTAATATGAGGAAAGAGACGATCCGCTGTGGCGAACTCTTAAAAGGGAAAGAGCCGAAAGAAGCTTTGCTTTACTTCCCGACCATAGGTTTGATTGTTTCTAAATTTAGATCATGTGAAGTAATACAAGGAAAGGTGTTTTTTTTTATGACTGGGCTCAGAAAACTAGTTGACTGTATTAATCTTCCTTATTGAGTGACTTTGGGATCTGATCTTAGAGCAGACTGCTGACTTCCTAGAAATAGGTTGAATCAATATGGACTGCTTGAGATTATTAATGAGTCACATTTATTTTGAGCAGTTAAATCATTGGAATTGCTTGTACAACGCAGGGGATTGTGGGCTTATCGGGCACATACCCTTGCTGTCGGGACAAACACATAGTCCTAGTTAGTCCAATATTTTGACTGATGACAAAATCCCTTCAGCAATAATTTCAGCATGCTAAGCTGCTAAAGGGAGATGCTAAACATTGTCCATGTAAAACACCGTCATCCTAGCATTGTCTTTGTGAGCGTGTTAGCGTGCTGACTGCGTCATTTAGCAATTCGTCTCTCTGAATTGCTAACATGGCTGCACGCTCAAGGCTCTGAGACAGTTAGAGGGAGAGACGGATTAAGACGTTATTAGTCTCAGATCAATGAGGAAGGATAAGATGGTTCATTAAATATGGGGGTTGCACAGAAAGCAGGGAAGTAGTTGATGGAAATTAACTTTAGTTTTGTCAGACAGAGTGCCGTGTGCCGTGAGACAGGCAAGCTTAGAGTGAAGGAAGATATTTGAATGTGTATAAAATCAATGGTTTCAAAAAATAGGGCATTAATTTCAATCAACTGTCGCCGAGCTCAGAGGTCAGACCTTTCATTGCGTCCGAGGCTAGCGTTATCGTGAGCATCCAGTTTATTCAAGCAAGACTCAAACTGAGTAAAGCTGTGCGATTCAAACATGTTTTTTTATATTAACCAGTTTGTTTCTTGATTTTGAAGCTAGTACTCTAAGAGCGAGGTCATACAGCTAATTGGAGCGACATCTGCTGAGAAGCAACAGTAGACCCTCTAGCCCAGGGTTATCAAAGTCAATCATAGAGGGGGCCTGAATGAAAGATGGAGACCACATCATGGGCCAAGGATATCATGACAATTTTATTCTTAATCTATTTACTCATTTTATAGAATTCTGGCGAAACCAACGGGATAGAAAATACTCAAATTACAGATTTAACTGAAAATAGATCAGCATAGCTCATTTTTATGTCTCCCTCTCTGTAATCGTAGTTTAACAGAATAATTTCCAATTAAAACGTTATTTATTCACATGTATCAATAACAGTCAATGGGCCAGTTAGTATAAAAAGTAGACATTGTCTCGCGTTGTCTCATTGGCCTTGGGTTGGACACACGTGCTGTAGCCCATGAGGCTAACATTAACTAGCATACCGACTTCTGCTGAAACATATGAATCCTTTTATGTCCTCATCAAGAAGAAAAAAACTTTGGAAAATATTATTTCTTTCCATATTCTATCCTAGACACTCTAAAATGACCATAAAACGACAAACTGTTAATTTAAGCATGATTCTAAACAGTAAAATAAAGTCACTTATAAAAGAATTGTTGAATTTCTTGATAACCCATATTTTAAATAAAAACGGTAAGACCTTTATTAGACTTTTTTTTGGTTGTGTCAGGTAACATAATTCTGTTTAGTAAGTCAAACTTTGACCTATAGTATCCCACAGGGCTCTGTATTTGGCCCCTTGCTCTTTGGCATGTAAATGGGGAATAAACTGGGTCATATTTTAAACCGGTTCAGTCAAGTGGAACACATGTTTCAATAAGAAACAGAGTCTCACTGAAGGAATGACAGCATGTCCTGACCCTGTCCTCTCAACCATTTCCTCCTCCACACTTGTTTGTTCTATTTTCTTCTTTTGTCAAGTAGCCCCATTGTTGGACCAATTCCAACTTTATTTTGTTCTTGTTACGTGAATGTTTCTGGGATCATATGGGGCGGTGCATTCTAAAATCCCACAGGTGTAAGACTAACTAATGAAATCCTTTGTTATAGCCCGATTCTTTTCCGGCGTTGGAGCGTTTGTGTTTGAGATTTGAGAGAGGATAATCTTTAGAGATCCTCTTTATGGGGTAGGTTAAAACCTAATTATAAAACTGTAGTTTGAGCCTGGCTTAGGTCTACTTGTGAAGGAACCCACTCATGAAATAAAAAAGGATTGTAATGAAATGAATGAGAATGAGTGTTCTGAATCTGAATAATACTTGTGTTTTTAATTGGAATAGTTTTTTTAATGCTGGACAGCCCTAATAAAAACATAAACCTATCTCCTTACTCCTCTCACTCCTTCCAGCTGATGACAAAGCATCCAGCCAAACGACTGGGCTGTGGTCCGGAGGGGGAGCGAGACATCAGGGAGCACAGCTTCTTCCGCTACATGGACTGGGAGAAACTGGAGAACAAGGAGGTGCAGCCGCCATTCAAACCAAGAGCTGTGAGTTTGACCCCGCTCAACCTAACGTGACCCAAAGAAGGAAGTGCAATTCACACATTGGCATGAATTTAACTCATAATCCTGACATTTGGTTCGGGTTGCTCAAGACGTTGTTCTTTCTGACTAGCTCTTTGATATTTTCCCGTGAATCGGCGCCGTCTTCTGTCTCAATGTGACGTTTCTGTCTCTTCCTCCACCTCCGTGTGGGCCGGTGCTCACAGGTAGGTCAGGAGATGATGTGTGGTGAGGAGGACAGGGGCCGGTGATGATAATATCATCAGACGCGTTGAGGGTAATGGCTATGGAGAGGATGATGATGATGGTGATGAATGTGGGTCGCATGAGGAAGAAGATGAATACAGACATTGTTGACGACAGACAACGGCACTAGTGATTAAGATAAAACTGCTATGTTTTTGCAGTGCAGCGCAAAAACTCAAAATCTTACCACATACAGTCGTCTAACTTCCAGTCAAAGATCTTAATGCAGCGGATATTAAACACAATCACTCAACAAGTCAAATATCAGTGAGATGTAGAGGCTTGTTTTTAGAGAATGCATCTTTGTTATGTCCAAGACAATACTTTGATGTTTTATATCAGTATTTTCAGCTAATTTAAAGTCATATTTTCCGTCTTAAAATGCTTAAATGTCACTTTCTAAGTATGTGATGACCTTAAATCCAGATCTTCAGTTGTATAATGTCACTATTATACAACTTAGTATAGTAAATGTTTAACACTCCTGGAATTAAGATGAAGTTGGCATGTATGAAAACAGAAACTTACTTTTGAGAGGGAAAACTTTTTGAGTTTTACTGGCTTTTCCCAGGACACAACACTAGGAAGTCTAACGCGCGTGCGAGGTTTTGGCTTCAAGTATGCCGTCATATTTGTGCTACAATAATTATTGTGCAGCTGCTCACTGGCATTTTGCGCGCAACAACAGACCTGTTATTCGCAACAACCAAACTGTAAGGCCCAACAACTGATATGTTACATGCAACTACTGATCTGTTATTCATAAAAACAGACCTGTTATGCGCAACAACTGACCTGTTATGCGCAACAACTGACCTGTTATGCACAACAACAGACTTGTAACCCACAACAACAGACCTTTTTGCGCGCAAAAACAGACTAGTTTCACCAGCAACAGACTTATTTCTCGCAACAACATAAAACACAATTCAACACAATCCCTGCTGAAAATGAACTCAGGGCCGGGAAATAGTATGGATGTATACAACGAGTATCCTGGCGGGCGACTTTTGAGTTCTGATGACGATCAAGCCACCTTTTGTAATGGAAATCGACAGTGTGGTGATTTGACGCTGCACAGGTACGACTGTACTGGGTAACCTACCGTAGCAGTAAAATATAGTTCAAGACGACACTCCCAAGCTCTTATCAGGATCTCTCTTATCTAATATCACATCATGTGATGTAAAATCACATTTTAGTGACCAGGGTTGAATTCCCATCTGTGAAGCTACTGTTGGTTGTATATTACCCAGATCTCCGGTTTGCTGCAGTCACCTTCTGATTGAGCTGAACTCTTTTCAGTCCTGGTTTGGGTTAGATCGAGTTTAGAGTAAACCTCAGGGGAAAACGTCCACGCCGTGACCTCATCCCACTGTGTTTGTGTTTTCTTTGCTGCCTTTGTTTTTTTTTTTGGGATGACAGAATTAGTTTGATCATAATGAGGGTCAGAATGATGTCATAATCTCTACACACTCATACGGCCTCAAGCCTGACTGCTATTAAAGAGGTTTTCTGAGTTGAGAATCTATGCAGCTGTTTTTCAGCCCCTTGGGTGTGAGCATGTGTGTGTGTGTAAGTGTGTGTGTGTGTGTGTGTGTTTGAGCATGTGGGTTTACGTGTGCTTGTGTGTGCGTGCGTGTGTGTGTGTGTGTGCACATGGGTGAGCATGTAGGTGTGTGTGAGCGTGTGTGTATGTGTGCGTGTGTGTGTGTGTGTGTGTGTGTGTGTGTGTGTGTGTGTGTGTGTGTGTTGATGGTCACCGCTAGGACCTGGCCGCGTTTTAACGCTGACGTTGTCTTCTTTGATGTGATCGCTAACATATGTCGTCTGATCTCTTCTTCTCTCCCTCCGTCTTTGTCTCTTCTTCCTGTTTGATCTCGTCCTTCTCGCCGCTCTTGTCTTTCTCTCTCTCTCTCTCTCTCTCTCTCTCTCTCTCTCTCTGCGCTGTCGCTGGCTATCTCTGTCTGTCTTTCTTCTTCTGACAACAAATAAGGTTTGGATTGTTGTTGTTCTTTTTGAAGAACCATTGTGTTTATCCTGCATTAAAGTTTAGAGCTTTATTCATGTCTGAAGGAAGCGCATTGATCTTTTCTGGCGCCGTGTTATCGGACTCTTTTAAACATGGCGTGTGCGTTTTGTTTTGGGCTCTTCTGCATTTCTTGATGGTAAACAATTTTTCTTCAGAGCGGAATAGAGATGATTGTTCCTTAGGGATCCTTGATGCTTTCAAAATCCATTTCACTGGCTGCAGTGGCCAGAAGTTAGTTTCCTAACTGGTTGTGATTATGGTCTGTTTATGCTTTCTCTCACTGTGACATCATCAGAGGAGTTCTGAAACTGACCGAAACTGAAAAATGACTAAACCATCACCAGAGTCTTTCGTTCACAACCATCATTTCCTTTATGTTATTGTTGTTCAATCTGTTTGTCCATCCAACCACCAACTGAGACCATCCATCCATCCTTCCACCCATCCATCTGTTACCATCCGCCATGCATCCAGCGATCTGTCCTTAGACATTTTTATTTGTCCTTTCTATGTTCAATTTTCTTATGTTGGTTTTCTGTTCATCTGCATGCTGTGGGTCTCAGTCTCAAACCAACCGGGTCCTGCGGTGAACCACTTCAAACTTCAATCTGTAGCCGCCTTTATTTCAAACTGTGTCGGTTTTTAAATCTCATGGAAAAATCTCACCCACGCCTTTGGCTGTCCTACAATCTGAAGGATTCATAGCTTACAACATAAACCAACTTTTTTTATTTGACTCATTAAAACCACTCTCACTGGATTCACCTTAATTTGCAATTAATTGGAGTTTACATTGAGAATATATTTTTGAGTAAGCGCAACTTCTAGTTAAAATCTGCTTTACACTGTCACTCCCACCAGCGAGGTAGCATCCCTGAAAAGTCCCAACCCCCTTGGTTGGACAATCAGTCCCCCTGAACTAATCAAATTAAAAGTGAAGTTATGTCCGAAAAACTATTTTTGTTAAAATGGTCAGCAAAAGAGGAACTATTAGAGTACAATAATATATATACCATATAGATCTCCTTGTGTCGATTCATACGCATCAACTTTGAACTAAATCGGACCAACGGTTGAGAAATTATGGCCCGAAAACTTTTGGGGAGATAAAGCTCCCACTAGTGTCGGAAATACACGACCAACCTTGCCCAAAATCAATCCACTTCTTCCACACACTAAGGTCTATGGGGGTATAAGTCACATAGTTTTTGATTTATCACGTTAACCCGAGGGATCAGCGGCGGTGACATATTAGATAATATCCCTGACCCTTTCGGGACGTAATCACTTGGCAGCATCATTACAACCTTTCTAATCAAAAAAAAAGTTCTCGCTAGTTTTTGCACCTCATATGAATTTAATTTACCCAGTTACTATAAATATGAACAAAAGTTTTTAAGTTGACAGGAAGTGAAAATTCATAGTTTCTGTCGACTACATTATTTCAGTCGTGTTTTAAAATCTCACTCTTTAAGGAGCTTTAAATATGCTACTTTGGACGGATTACACTGTTAAACATGATTATTTCAAATGACACAAAATATCAAGTTGCACTAATTTCCAATATTATTCAGTGAAACCAACGCATCAAAATAATACTTGAAACTCACACAATGTATGTAAACCAAAAGATTACCACTGTCATTTTGCTAACACCTTGCTAATGCCTTTAATTAAGTGCTGAAAATAGTCCCTTTGTGTTATATTTTATTAGTGTATGATGGTAGAGCGGATGTCAATTCACGGCCACAGTGTTGTGTACTTAACGGATGCTTCCAAACTTTGTGCCACTTTTGTCATTTCCCTAGCAAATATAGAAAATTTGTCTCATCTCGCTCCCCGAACAAGTTAAAACGAACGCCAGTAATTAGCTCCCAAATATTATTTGACCCTGGTGTGTTGCTCATTTCACATATCTCCCCAATCTATAAACAGTCCGGCTTAATCTCATTTGGTTTCCCAAGTTAAATAGATTTAATGAGGTTGTAGCTTCCCCATGGGTGATGTTGTCGGAGGATACCGAATCCTTGTGTTAATTAAAGCGCGACGCAATAAAGAAAAAATAAAAAGGAGAAAAACGACTCGGCCCAAAGTCCCCGTGAGAAATGCTGTCAGGAAAATATACTTTTTATGTTAATAACGACTTCCTCTGGATTCCCAAGTGGCCAGAAAGGGAATAGGGGCTGAAAATGAACAATTACGTCTAATTTCTTATTGAGAGTAATTGTGGATCAGTCACTCCTTTGTTACCACACATGATAGAAAAGAGTTTAGATTAGGTAGTGACAGATGATCTACTTGTGTCTTTTGTTATGTTTCCAGTTCAAGAATAGGAATCTAAATCCTATTTTTGACCTGCTGACCTGCACTTTGCCGAAGGGGTGCAAAGTGCAGGTCAGCGTTTGAATGAGGAAAAGGGGGAAACTTTTCGAAAAGAAGGGAGTTCATTAAATAATGCAAGAACACAAATGTGCTAAAGAAAGATAATTCGAAATAAACACAAGGCAGAGACAAAAACAAAGTTTTCAATCCTGACCAATTTGCATGAAACTCTGGGAATATTAAAATATTAAGAAGCAGGCACAAGAAACATCCACATCAGTAAAAGCCACCATGAACTGTCACAGAAATGAGGGAAGACACGGACTTACATAACGCTGTCATCCCCCACAGCAAAGGGTGTATGCCCAAAATATGTCCCCCATCCCCTGCATTGTACAAGCAATCGTTCTGATTGGACTAATATAAATTAAATGTGAAGCTATGTCAGAAAAACTGGGGGTTTTTTTCCTTTGCACTCTTGTGAGTAAAATATGAATTATTAGAGTAAAACATGATATATAGATCTTCATTAGTGATTTATATACACAAAATTTGGAATAAATCAGATATACTAAGCAAATAATACTAAATATTTGCAGATAAAGTTCCTTTTAGTGAGTAAATATGTAATATTAGAGTAAAAAATTATATATAGATCTTCTTGAGTCGATTCAATATAAACAAAATTTGGTGTAAATCAGATCTACTAAACATTTGCAAATAAAGCTCCCCCTTGTGGCGTACATATGCAATGTATCTTTCCAAACATCAACCCAGTTCTTCCTGGCACTGATGTCTATGTTGTTAAAAAATTTGAAAATTATCAATTAAACAGTTTTTGAGTTATGGCCGTGACCATTACAAAAAATTCCCGACTTTCCGGGCATATAATGACATTAACATCGGGGTCAGGTGAGAACTTTCAACACTCGAGGAGGAGACACAAGGAATCAGGAGACACACAGAGAAGCGGTGAAGAGAGTAAAGTGGAACTAAGGAACCTATTTACAAACTAAAACAGGAAATAATAACAAACCCTGACCGATGAACCTTCAATATAAAGTCAAACGTAACCTAATACCACAAACAGGTATAATAATAAGTGTATAACCAGAATGTGTCACAAAATATGAAAGTGGAAACTTTTTATCAGCATGATCACATTTAACTGTCATAAACAGAAATCAGAAGTGTGTGTTTTTGCACACTAGCCCAATGTCTGACTTGGTTCGTGGAGCAGCGAGTCTCCGCAGCTGCAGCAAATAATTAACCCACAATTAACCCACAATTACACCATAATCATCTCGTGGCTCTGAGCTTTCTTCTGTGCAAAGATACAGACATTCCAATTAAATCCAAGTATTACAACAATTTAATACAAAGAAGGATTATTTTGGGGTATTCACTGACAGTCATGGTGGGACGCCCTCTGATTATAGTCTTTTGGCGGCGTTTATAGCTGCACGTCTCACTCCTTGGATGTGACGCGCTGCAACGGGACGTTTGAGACTCCGGTGACCCTTTTTTTTGTTTCTGTTCTTAAAATTGTTGTTGAATATGTTTCAGATATTTGAAAGAGGATGGCACATAAGGGGGCGCGCTTGATTCCTCCTCTCCTGAGGGTCGGTGCTTTGGCATCACTTTGAGGGTAGATTACCTCCGGCCGTCACATGTCACATGTCACATGGAGATGAGGAAATCAAGCGCACCCCAAGTATTGTCACCTTGTTCTGATATTTGGAACCATGTTCAAGTGATGTCATCTCAACCTGCCATTCCCCTTCTTTTGTTTTCCTTTCCTTTCCTTCTCCCCGTACCCCATCCGTTCCTCTTCATCCCAAATCTTCCCCCACTCCATCCCTCCTACCCACCCTCCTCCTCAACAGTGTGGACGGGAGGCTGAGAACTTTGACCGTTTTTTCACACGCCACCCGCCGGTGCTGACCCCTCCTGACGAGGAAGTGATTCAGAACCTCGACCAGGAGGAGTTCCAGGGATTCTCCTATATCAACCCGGCGTTCCCAGGAAACGTTGCTCCTACCTCTGCCGGGGAGCAGGCTTGATTTCAGCTCATGCACGGACACATGGGAACACATGCACGCATCCTCACCACCATTACCCTCCCACACACACATATCCACTGTAAAATATCCAGGAAGTCACTCATTCCGCCACAGGAAGTCAAGACGTACGGAGCTGTGAAAAAGTATTTGACCCCCTCCTGATTTCTTCTGTTTTTAATCAGAACCTCGCATCATGCGATGTGTCGGACCTTCAGGTTTCTGTTGAACACAAAACAAAGGAACATTTTACATGACAGATTAATTTAATAAGGCATAAGAAGTTACGTTAAAAAAAACAACAACTAAATAATCAGCAGGAGAAAGTATTTTTCAGGTCCCACCAGAGTATCTCACCAGAGTTCTGGTAGAGAGAAGTATTCCTGTTTCCCTCAATTATGCCGAGTCGTCTCCACAACGTCACACTGCCGACTCCGTGCTTGACCGTAGCTACGATATTCTTTTTGTGGAATGCTGTGTTTGGGTTTTATGTCGGATGTAACGGGATCGCCTGTCTTCTAAACGGTTCAACCTTCCGGCTCATCAGCACGTAGAATATTCTCCCAAAAGCTGTGAGGGTCATCCAGGTGTGTCGTAGGGAGATTCAGATGAGCTTTGATGTTCTTCTGAGTCAGCAGTGGCTTTCACCTCTCCGCTCTCCCGTGATGCCATTGACATCTGGAAGGTTCTGTAACTTTCTTGAAGTCCTGTCCATTCGTATGTGTCTCTCTGCGGATCAGCAGAGTCCCAGACTGATGGATTTCCATCACCCTCGTCCTCGTCGCTTCGGGAATTTCTTTTGATTTCGGCATAATGTGCTACTGGTGAGACTAAGAGCCAATCTCATTGGCTGTTTATGCTATGATGCGATTGAACAGGGCTGGTAGTGATCCGGTCCGGCTGGGTGTTGTGTACCTGAAATGCATGCCGTTACTTTAAGACAACCTTTTCGGATCATCGACCATTAAACCCTCAGAATCGCGGCGCTAGGAAACAATCCCTCATCTGATTAAGGGCGGCGTGTTATTTTTTGTAAACGCCGTTTGAAGCAGTGATGTCATAGAGAGAAGATGTTTGGAGGTAAGACAGGCTAAAAATGGATTATTTTTTTTTAATAGTAACTATTCTACTAAGAACTGATAGTTACTCAGTTTAAATTTTATATGTTTATATCCACAACCTCTTCCTTCATTTACATATTTCATTGATTATGGTGTTACTGTTATATATTCTTTTTAAAACAGACGTTTTTTTGGAATCTGTTTTTAAGTTTTTTTATTTGATTTGGGTCCATAATGTCAAGGCAGTATGTTCAAGTGAATAAACAATGATCAGGTCATAGAGGTTTAATGTTTAATATTGGCATATTAAAAACGGTTTCATGCGGTTTATAAAGGCAAAAATCAAAAGTATTCAAAAACATCCTAAATACCCCAAGAATCCTGCTTTTTTTTATTCATACTTTTTTTTTTTTAGTCAGGCTACGTTTGTTTTGTGTTTTATGTGAAATTTACTTTGAAGATCTGACAAAATTCAGAATTAAATACACATAAAAAATACATTTAACCAGGAGGGGATCCAAAACTATTTGACAGCACCGTAACACTCACACGCACACACATTGACACACACACACTTTCGTGTACACACACATTTCTCACACTGCTGCCACCTTGATGATACGTTAGCTTCTTGTGGTGGGCTGCAGGAAATGTTGTGAAAGTAATAAGCATTCTAGTGCAGCTTAAAGTTTGGGAGAAATTGTGAAAATATTAGATTGAATTCAAACAAATCATTAAAGTACCTTGAGTTTATTAATATATTAGAGCTACAACTTGTGGACTTTATCCAAACTCTGTTTTTGAGACACCCTTGCTTTGCAAACGGTGGGAGAAAAATGTTTCTTTTACTCTAAAGTCAACATTTTAAATCAGAGGAAAAAATAAAACATTAAACACGCTATAATACATTCAATGTCAAAATGCAACAAATTACTGACTTGTCCTGACCGCCCGAGCACACACAAACACACCACGGTATCATCCACATATAAAATTTCCGAATTCCATGTTTTGTTCTTCTTTTTTTTTTGATGGAAATTGTGATTTCCCTTTTCCTTTTACTCATTCATTGGCTTCTCCAGCAGATTCTGAGCCTGTAATTTATTTTTCTTGTGCTTTTTATTATGTATAATAACAGAATTACCAATAATGCTGTCTGAATGTTTATCCTTAACTTAGCATACACTGGAATGTTTTACATACTTGTGCATGAGTTTCAATATGAATAATCCTACCCTTTGACCTTTTAGTCTCCCTGCAGCATTTTAGAGTCTTATCTTTTCACCTCTCTGCTGCAGTTGTCCCGCTTTATTTGGCAGCTTTCAAAATACACGTAGAAGAAAATGGCGTATCCTTTCGTTTATCAATTTCTCCCTCGTGACGAGATAATGGAGAATTTGACGACTGTCAGATTCCCTTTGTGTTACCGTTCCTGATACTGATAATTACGGTAAAATGCTGCTGGGAAATGTAGTCTAAATATAGGCTTTGAGTGCGTGAAGTAGATAGATACTGTGTCTTATCCTCTATTTATGCAAGCAGTGACAAAAATCGTCACTCGTATTTAAAAGATCTGAGTCCATTTCGGGGATTCCCAACTCCTCCTTTAATTTACAGTACAAACTGTAAATTAAATTTACATTTAGTCACTTAATTAGGCATTCATTTTGGCGTAACGTTGATTAAAGGGGGTCATCTAACATTCTCTTTAACCCATTAATGTTCTCACCAGGAACAAAAAAGCTATGGAAAAAATATGTTTTGCGTATTTTCTTCCTTTGGGGCATTTATTCATTTAGTATTTTAGACATTTGAAATATACCGTAAAACAAACTTTTTTTTGGTCAACCATGTTTTTTGAAAATTAAAAAAAAAGAAATCAGACATTCAAAATTATTTCATGATGAAATTTTGTATTTCAATTACATTTTAATTAGATAAGTTCCCTGTCACTACCTTCATTATAAAGTGAGTTCCCTTAAAGCGTGTTCCCTGAAAACTATTTGACCCTTAGTAGACTTTTTGTTTGTTTCTGTCAAGTTACAGTATTATGTCTAATAAGTCTTCATGCCAAAAAAAAAAGCTTACGTATTAAAAAGGACGTGGACCCCAAAAGCCAGGGTTAATGCCTCCTCATTGGTGGGCCCGTTTGACATGTGGTGTCCCCCAGGGCGCCATCCTGGCCCCTCACTCTTTAGCATATACATGCTGACACTGGATCATATTACAAACAGTTTCAATCAAGTGGCACACATTGTTCAAAAACAAATAGAGGCTCAAAAAGTGTTCAACCAAACAGTTGAGCCGGACATTAAAGGGTTTTAAGGCGCTGCATGCAGGCTGGGGTACAGTTTGGCTAATATTTGCTGCTTACACAACATGGGCGGGGGGCTTGAAAGCAACTCAGAAAGTCTCAGTGATGTTTACACTGTGTCAGGTGTAAGACGGGGCCCTAGCAACTGGTTTCTTAATATTTTACGAAAGAATGGTTTTTATACCGGGGCATTTGTTTACAAGTGTGTATGCATATGTATGTTTTATGTGTGCAAACAAGTATTATCTAAAAATGCCCATTTCTGGATTCGCCTTGTTTGTTTAAGGAGTGTGGTGTGACCTACGTGTTATTATAAGAGATATAGAAAAGATACATTTTAAGAAGAAAAAAGCTGTTTTCTGTAGGAATGCATGATATTAGAATTTAAATAGTAAGTAAAGAAAGTGAATGTCAAAAAGAGAAAAAATTATACTGCCGACTAGACAATATTTTAGTCTTCGACAATGCTATTTTAAGATTCGCCCTGTCATATCAGGCGTTTGCCGCGTCATGAATTCATGCTTTGTCTTGGTTTAAAATCTGGTTTGACACCAATCGTTCATTTGCGTCGAGTGATGTGTCGTAGATTAGGAGGCGGGTCAATCATAGCTACGGAAACAATCTGTGTGGGCGCTAACCGCGCTGTTTCATCACTCTGTCATAGTACTCCGTAAGTGAAACCTTGAAAAGGGGGAGAATTGTTGCCACTTTTCCAACAAGCCTTTCTTCTTTATTATTCTTCCACATAGCACCGTTTCCTCCTCCGCGGTGGCCTCTTAGACCTGTGGTGTCCCCCAGGGCTCCATCCTTGGCCCCTTACTCTTTAGCATATACATGCTGCCACCAGGTCATACTATGAACAGGTTCAGTCAAGTTTTCACTCTGTCATCCTATTGGTCAACTTCAGAACTGGTATGGAGAGTTGTGTTAAATATTATATGCGCTAAACCTTTCCGACAGCTGTGACACAACGCCCCGGATGACACATCGCTGTTCGTTGAATATATTATACTTAAAGACCACCGTAGTCGTGCCAAAGCGAAGGGATTGGTCAACAACAAGCAGATCGTTATAAGATGGTGCAAAAAAGATGACGGAAGCTTTTGTATGAACCAGGCGATACTTGATATGAGGCAGACTAAACAGTGCAGTACCACTACTGAACATTGGGGGCAGTGTAGCGATAGACAAAGAAAAAGTAACAAGACTTCTCCACTTACATGCAGAAAGGACGCTTGAAACGGACGTATCTGTTTTTGGATGTAGATGAAGAACAGATGAGCAAGTATGAAAACAGTATAAAGTCAGTGCAGACTGAAACGCTGGGGCGCAAAATTCCATCGATACACAGGAGCAATTAAAGTGGAATCAGGTCTTCTGATGCAGAGGATGTGAGTGGAGCAGAGGTGTGTGTGTGTGTGTGTGTGTGTGAGTTGTGTTTTCCCAGCTAGCAATAATTGGGGCTGAATTAGTGGGGAGGTGACCTTCAGAAGGCTCGTGTTATTGAGAGACATATCCGTCTCGGCCAATGAGAACGAGGCACCTAAAACATTTGGCCAATGAGAACGAGGCACCTGATGAGTGCTTCCACTCATCAGGCTTTTTTTTCCTTCTGCACAGGGTCAGTACTGAGAGTCACTTGTAATCAGTAGTCGTGACTTGAAGCTGCCAATTCAGTATCTCCTGAATCCACCTCAGTTGCTACGTCGCTGACGGTTGTCTGGCACGGCCCTCGATAATAATGAACGGCGTCGCTGAGATCTGCCATGAGAAACGACTTTTGGCATTTTAATTGGCTTAACCAGCAAAGATTCAGCGAGAAAGATTCGTCTGTTTAGCAGAATAAAGGCAGAATTTTAGGAAGATTTGCAACTTGAACTTTTGTCAGTTACTGTCATAGGTGTTGTGCCATACCACAAACACACACACAAACACACACACACACACACATACACACACACACACGCTGCTCTGACGTGTTTCACTGTGTTAATGAAATAGTCAGATTACTTTAGGATCACCGTTTATGGCGCTTAAGCCTCCATCCACATGAAGTGGCGGCTAAATCCGGCGTTGCAGCATCTTCTGATCCACAGAAGAGACAATCTCCTCCAGTTCTGTCCACTTCTGTCCAGTTCTGTCCAGTTCTGTCCAGTTCTGTCCAGTTCTCTCTTCAGAACAAACAAAGTTTCTAAAACAGTATTTGGACAAAATTATTGATTTTACAAACTTTTATTATTATCTTGACCAGATGTGTCACCCAAAACTCTTGCTTTATTTTCGTAAAGTTACAACTTCACTCTCGTAAAATCATGACTTTGATTTAATCAAAACATTTTCAAAACATTTTTTTGGTCAATGTGGCCCAAATACCCGTAAAGATTACTGTCTGTTATTTAAAAATGATTTAGTGCTGACGCCCAGAGGAGCAGGTTTAGAACTTCAATCTAAATCCACTGTCTGAGTGGAAACTCTATCATCAGTATCTAGTGATGTCAGCGTGTCCTGTGCTATGATAGTACTACACATATATATTCATATATATATATAAATGTATACATACATACATACATAAATACATACATAAATACAAACATTCGTTGAGTAAATATATACGTATTTATTTATATATATATACACTTATATATACGTTTATATATGCACATTCATATAAATGCATAAATATATACGTACATATATATGAATGTATATTTTATGTATGTTTATATATATGAATATATGTGTATATGCATGCATATACACAAATATGTATATACATATATGCATATTTATGTGTATATATGTTTGCATATACATATATACATACATAAATATATACAAACATACATATATATAAAAATATACATTCATATAGATATACACTTATATATAAACATTCATACATATATATGTATAAATACATATATATGTATCAATACATATAAGTGTATATATACATACATATATATATATAGCTATATATATATATATATATATATATATAGCGTGAGATCTGTCTGACATGTATTGCAGAGTAAGAAGATTCTTATCATCAGGATGTTTGTGTTGATGAATCCTTCTTGCTGAAGGAGGATTAAAATGAACCTTTTATTTCACCTTTTTATTATTTTGGGATTTATTCCACACACTGGGGAGGTTCCTGTCATCTGTAAAAGTGTGCTACGGCTTACTGTTGTGTGTGCATGTTTGAAAATGAAATAAAATACATGTAAAGGAAAAGGAGCCGTTCTTTCCATGTGCCATTGTTTTTTTTCTGTTTTTGTTTTTTATCCTGGTGAGACTGGACATTATTAAAAATAAAGTATTTAAAAGACGTGTTAGCTAACGTTCGTTATTCAAACAAGCGGCGGTAGATCGAGCCATAGGGAGTGGCCGATAGAGAGAGAGCCATAGGAAAGGTGTGAGGAGAGAGAGAGAGGGTGTGAGGAGGGACAGGAGAGGCGCGGAGGAAGCAAAATGAGGCTCAGGCGCCGACGACAGGCCGTGCATATTTCATAGCTGACACTTATCATAAAAGCCTCTCCCTGATGGGGGAGAGGAGGCCTGATGACTTCAAGGAAATAACATGCAGACCCCAGCCTACATACACACCACCCTGCTGAGCCACTCCACCACATCAAGCCACCCCTAAAGCCTCTCCCAATCTACTGCACCCGAGCCTCCGCATCCGCCTCGGCATCCTCCGCCGCCCATGGCTTCTGCTCATTTACTTACGATAGAGGCGGTTTCATCTTTCTCTCTCCACCCACACTAATTCAGCATTATACTGACAAGTGCGGACCCCGCCGATGCTACATGCAGACGCACCAGATATCCACCGGGGATGTAGTCACAGAACCGGTCCGGGTTTTTAAGAATCTATGAATGAAGAGAAAAAGCTGCGCCGGGGAGGTTAAACTTTAATGAAGGTAGTCAAATGTGTCGGGACGACCTTTAAGATATAAGATTTAGCGCCGACGTCAAGGCAGGATGAGAGCAAAAGGGTGGCGTCGGATCTAGATGAAGAAGTTTTTGCATTCGACCTTGACTGACACGATTTTAATTATTTGAAATATGTGCTTCAGATTCTTGCTTTAAAGCCACCAGGGTGGCATGAAACCAGATGATTCTAATAAGCCGCCTTTGGCGCTGCGACTGTCAGTAATCAAGCGTTCCCTCCAGTATTCCATCTACGTAAACACGCGTCATGTTGTTTTCTAATCCGTCCGCTGATTTTCCTGAATCCCTGAGAAATATTTCCCTCCAGGTTGTTTCATCCTTTTTCGACGGGAAGTGAGAAACATTCTCAGATCATTCCCGGATAATAATAATAATAATACATTTAATTTATAATCCCTGTTGGACCCCGTCATTCTGTAAGGAGCTCCGATTGTTAAGAAGCACATGCTAAAATAATGAACAACTTCCTGCCACATTTAGCTCCAAACAAGGTTTTAACAAATTAAAAGCACTATTTTATCACTTTAACACTAATATTTATGAACCGTACTTGTCTTCTAAAATTCACTGATGGGTTGAATCTGAGATACAAATTTAAAACCTAAATGTTAAATGTAAAAATGTGATTGACAAAATCAAAATGTTTTATTAGCGAGTAAATTCACACTGCTGCTCAGAGGAAGTACCAAAATAAAAGCACGATATTGTCTGTCATTTATATCTGAAAAATCAGCCATGGAATCCGCCGCCGCGGATCCTTCGTGATAACGCGATAACTCAAAGACCATGTCATGGATTATTTTCTAATTTTATGACCAAACAGACCTTAGTATGAGGAAGGACTGGATTTACTTTGGGAACGGTCAGTTATATATTTCCAACATTAGAAGGAGTTTTATCTTCAGACGTTCTGGGCCATCGTTTCTCAATCGTTGTCCGATTTGGTCAAAATTTGGTGCGTGTGATTCAAGTTGAGGATATCTATCTTGTATGTATCATTCTTTATTCAAATACTTCATCTATTTTACTCACTAAGAAAACCTTTTTCTTTCTTTTTTTTCTTTTTTTTTTTACAAAAAATACTGCATTTCAAACATAACTTTACATTTGAAGAGTTCGATCCGGGAGATTACTTGTGCAACGCAGGGGATTCGGGGCTTTTCAGGGATGTATCCTAGCTCTAAGGGAAGACAGCATTGGCCTAGTTCTTAGCCCTTAGCGCTGTGGAGGTCGTGGGGGTGGTTGGATCATGGTTCAGCCAAACAACCCCGACATTTATAATTCTAATATCAAGTCTGTGATTTAATTAAGCTGATTTTATCTTATATCACCTGAAAATTCTACTTTATGTCATAGAAAATGTAACTTTCAGCTTTATGGTAAAGAGTAAGTTGTACAAAAAACAAATAGTGTTATCATATTTACCTTCCTAAGAAACTATCCAACATTCCGGGGCGACACAGTATCCCAGTGTGGAGCAAGGTCTCCTCACAGACGGCAGGTTCCGGGTTCAAATCCACCTCTAGGATGGGGAGGGATATCTGGGATAGGCTCCAACCCCCTCGGTCTCACAGGATCATTCTTTTACCATTTGACAGTCACATATTGGCGAAACACTATATATATATATATATATATATATATCTATAAATATATAGATTTAGGCCAAATTAATAATTACAGTTTGTAGAGAATCAAAAGATCAGAATGAAATATTTATTGCATTTTTCCCAAAGTGACAGAAAAGTTTGGCGTGTGCTTTATAACATTTTATTTCAACTTTTGTCTTTAATGAAAGGCAAATTCTGAAATATAATGATACAGACTTTACAGATTGACCGATATCATGAATCTGACTTGACAGAAATTAAAACATTTAGGTGTAAGAAATTTCATAACTTTTTTTAAGGTCGTTTTTTTTTTCTTTGCAGGATGTAAAACTGTGTTTTCATTAATTACATCATGTGCTGAAACCACACACCTTAAAGTGAGACTCCACACTGAAATCAGCATTCACTCATTCATCCATTCATTAATCTATTCACTCACTCACTCACTTACTCTCTCACTCATTCTGTCATCTATTCTTATCGCTTATTCATTCACTCATTCATTAATTCATTCACTCACTCGTTCATTCACTCATTCATTCATCTATTCACTCACTCATTCATTCACTCGTTCACTCACTCACTTACACTCTCACTCATTCTTTCATCTATTCATTCGCTTATTCATTCACTCATTCATTCATCTATTCATTCACTCACTCATTCATTCACTCGTTCACTCACTCACTTACCCTCTCACTCATTCATTCATCTATTCACTCACTCATTCTTTCATGCATTCATTCACTCATTCATGCACTCACTCATTGTTTCATGCATTCATTCACTCATTCACTCACTTATTCATTCATTCACTCATTCATTCATTCATCTATTCACTCACTCATTCTTTCATGCATTCATTCACTCATTCATGCACTCACTCATTGTTTCATGCATTCATTCACTCATTCACTCACTTATTCATTCACTCATTCATTCATTCATCTATTCATTCACTCATTCATTAATTCATTCACTCACTCGTTCATTCACTCATTCATTCATCTATTCACTCACTCATTCATTCACTCGTTCACTCACTCACTTACACTCTCACTCATTCTTTCATCTATTCATTCGCTTATTCATTCACTCATTCATTCATCTATTCATTCACTCACTCATTCATTCACTCGTTCACTCACTCACTTACCCTCTCACTCATTCATTCATCTATTCACTCATTCTTTCATGCATTCATTCACTCATTCATTCACTCACTCATTGTTTCATGCATTCATTCACTCATTCACTCACTCATTCTTTCATGCATTCATTCATTCTGTCATTCATTCACTCAGGTCTTTTCCAAATGGTGACACAATGACACTAATAACCCTGAAGGTTGTTTGTTTGTTTGTTTCTGCTTGTGTGTTTTTAGCGGTGAAGACGTCTACCTTCAAATTAAGCTCTGAAATATCGGGCTTTCCTTTTACAAACAGGAAGAAAGAACATCGTGCGTTTTTATTTTTTTCCCCTCCTCACGTTTCCCTGCTTACTTCTTACTTACTTCTATTTTAATATGATGGACAGAAGACAAAAAGAAAAAACATCAGATCGCAGCTGCAGCTTGTGGAAATGCGTATTGTAGTTCCATATTTGGGGTGAGGGCCGTCCTGCAGGTGGTCAGACCAGCAAAAGTAACTGATTAATGGTTGACAGTTAGAATAAGATCAACCGGGAGAACCTCTTATGGAAGATTTGATCATTTATTTCCTCTAGAGTTTTCATAAAACACGACGTCTCCTGGTGGATGAGGCTTCCTGAATGGGCCGAGCTGATCTCAGTCGATGTCCCCGGACCCTGGAGCATGGAACTGAGGCCCGGGTGTTGCCCATCGGTCGCTTGAA